>SJYT01006333.1:82057-228168 GCA_006410635.1 Cephalophus harveyi | reverse complement strand
GTCGTCCCCTTCTCCTCCTGCCCCCAATCCCTCCCAGCATCAGAGTCTTTTCCAATGAGTCAACTCTTCGCATGAGGTGGCCAAAGTACTGGAGTTTCAGCTTTAGCATCATTCCTTCCAAAGCACACCCAGGGCTGATCTCCTTCAGAATGGACTGGTTGGATCTCCTTGCAGTCCAAGGGACTCTCAAGACTCTTCTCCATTAGGGGTTCTCAATAATGTTTACATGTGTAAAGGGATCCTGAGAGTGAAAAGTTTCTGAGCTACTATTCACAAAGTATGGCATTATCATTTGGAAGTGTGCTTCAACCCCAAGGACATAGGACTAACCCAACCATTAAGACCTCCTTGAGGGGTGGTCAGTGTCACCCAGTACGTAAAATGCATTGAATGCCTGCCACATGCAAGAAAGATGAAGTCTGATGTGTTGGTAGGAGCCAGGTCATGGGAAGCTTGGATACTTAGCTAGGATTTGGACTTGACTCTAAAAGGGGAAAAAAAGTAACTGAAAATTTTTAAGAGGAGATGATGTAATCAGGTTTATCTTTTAGAAGATAAGTACAGGGTTGAGTCTATGATGGAATGAAAGCTACCAGACTGAACTCAAGAAGATTGGTTATAGCTTTTAGTTGTAATCTAAGTGAAATGAGATTAAGGACACTTAAACTAAAGCAGAAGCAGAAGGAAAAGGAATCTTTTGGGAGAAGCAAGGGAGATAGACTCTGCACTGCTGTGTGACTGAAGAGATGTCTCAATGAATGGCATATCCTTCCTCCAAAGTCACTCAATATTTTGCTCAAATAAGATTCCTATTTAACAAAAGTGATAGTTCTCTCTTGTAACAAGCTGCCTGCTGTTCAGTTGTTGATTTTGATATTGTTTTTTGATAACTGAAAGTTCAAAATATCAGGCAAAAAAAAAAAAAAAAAGAATTACTGAAGGATTGCTATCATGGGGCTGAAAGAATTCCTGAGAAGATGAGCTGGTCTCTCTTCCTTTCTGTTCTCGTTTAACTCTCTAACTCTAGGATCATACAGAGTGGAGTTACACTACGCTGTCCTGCTCCTGCCCAGGCAGATACAATATCCTCCTGAAGAAGTTCTTAGAGGGTCTCCTTCCAAAAACAGATTCACACATGGAGAACTTGGCTCCTTAGCTGCTTATTTTGAAATCCCATTCCTGTGGAAAGTAGACAAATGAAGGGAGAACCAAAGAGGTGATAAAATCACTTCAGCACTTACTACCTTATCAATATTCAAATCCATGAGCATATAAAAATGATAGAAGACCAAGTTTTCCAGAATATACTAGCTATATAATTACTATTGTAATATTAGTCCTTTTACCAAACCAAAAAAAAAAAAAAACAACTGGGTCAGGAAATTTGAATTACCAGCTCATTCTTACTTCAAAGACCACCACAAACAAGGGAGGAACTAAGAGATGACTGTGGAATGGGGTTACTTAGAAACCAACTCTCAGCCTTAGTCCTGGCTGGGATAATTCAACTAAGAATTTGGTCCTTCTATCCAATACTGTCAGTAGTTCCTCATCATCATTTGTCAAGTGAAAACACATTTCCCTTTGACTCTTGCAGCTCAGATTTCCTGGAGTCATTTCAAAGTTTAGTGTTTAGATAGCATTTATTTTAAGGTTTTCTTAATAACTTGTTTACATCTTGTTTTTGTTTTTGTACAGGTGCTGCCCGTTAGTTCTAGAGGGAAATGGTCTTCTGTTTACATGCTGCTTCATTAGTTAAGGTTGTTGCTATATAATACTCACTTTATATGAAAAAACTTCTACCTTACTTAGTGGTGGGCCCTCCAGGAATCTCACTCCATCCTAAAACCAGTAAAAAACTCAAAAGTAGACAAAAATGCAGCTACTGAAAAAGAGCTCTGCAAAACGTTTACACTGTCATAGCACTGCCTTTAGGCACTACCAAGAGCATAATTATCATGTTTGATGATTTGGCTTCTGAACAAGAGAACAAAAAATAGATTTCTGGAAGCAGAAATTGTCAGAAATAAGTGATGGCAAATAACCTGACAATAGAACAGAGAGCACAAGAACTGCAAGTAGGGGACGCAAGAGGTATAAAAACTAGTCTTATCCCTTCTCTTTACACTTCCATGGAAGAGGGAGCTTCTATTGCAGCTCCTACTCAGGGAGAGCAGACAGGTGTCAGAGAAAACAATTCCATCTCTGCCTTTACCTCTTTACCCAATGCTTGCCAAGAGAGTTTAAAACGGTGTGTCAAAATCTCAGAAGCAAGGACTAGACAGCTGAGTTGCTTTCATTCAGCATCTAGATTCAGATGTAGCAGCTACTTGTTACATCCTGCTGGACACTGTGGACAGTCCTCTTCTCTCTGTCCCCTCACAGAACGTCCCTCTAGGCAGACGTTCTGCCCCCTCCCCATGAATGGGCGTGTGGCTCAGTCCAACCATCTTCCTTGACTATGCCAATGAGTTTGAGTAGATAAATTGCAAGTGGGCACTATAAACTTGGACCTATCTATGCAGATGGGCTGGAGCTTGAATTGACCGAAATTGGAGGATTGAATTTACTCCATTTTGGTCTCAGAGAATCATACAGGGCAAACACAAATTAAGAAAGTAAATCTCACTTCCCGTCTGTCATTGATTGTTCTAAGGCCTGGAGGTGTGTGTGCTCAGTCACTCAGTCATGTCTGGCTCTTTGTGAAGCCACAGACTGTAGCCTGCCAGGCTTCTGTGCCTATGGGATTTTCCAGGCAAGAATCCTGGAGTGGGTTGCCATTTCTTCCTCCAGGAGGTAAAAGGAATAAAGAATGGGATTTAGGCACTAATATTGGTTGGACTGGGTCTCCCTAAAATATGCTGAGGTCCTAACTCCTCAGTACCTGTGACTGCAGCCTTATTTGGAAATGGACTTTTACAGATGTTCAAATTAAAATAAGGTTGATAGAATGGCATTGCTGCTGCTGCTAAGTCGTTTCAGTCATGTCTGACTCTGTGCGACCCCATAGACAGCAGCCCACCAGGCTCCCCCGTCCCTGGGATTCTCCAGGCAAGAATCCTGGAGTGGGTTGCCATTTCCTTCTCCAATGCATGCATTCATGCTAAGTCGCTTCAGTCATGTCCGATTCTGTGCGACCCTATGGACAGCAGCCCTCCAGGCTCCCCCATCCACAGGATTCTCCAAGCAAGAATACTGGAGTGGGTTGCCATTTCCTTCTCCAAGGATCGCATTAGGGCAGGCCCTATTCCAATATGACTGTGTCCTTATAGAAATGAAAAATTTGGACAAAGAGAAAGAGGCACACACACAAAAGAGAGCATCATGTGACAATAGGGAATTGGAGGGATGCATCCAGAAGCCAGGGAACCCTGGAGATTGCCAGGAAATCACCAGAAGTTTAAAGAGGAAAGGAATGATTCACCTACACCCCTCAGAGGAAGTACAGCCCTGCCAACATCTTGATTTTGGATTTATAGCCCCTAGAATTATGATACAATACATTGGGTTGGCCAAATTTTCATTCAGTTTTTTCTATAATATGGATAAACAAACTTTTTGGCCAACCCAATATTTCTGTTGTCCTAAGGCGCCAAGTTAATGGTACTTTGTTATAGAGCTCTAGAAAACTGAGCCACCCAAACTCTGCACTATTCAAAAGACATGAAAGAGAGTTTTACAGAAGAAGATTATGCACATAATCAACAAACATATTAAAATGTGTTCAAAAATCACTAGCATCCAGAAAATGCAAATTTAAACATAAGATACATTTCATTTAACAAAACAGTATTTTTTTTTTCTTTAGAAACACCTGTTTTCAAGGGCATAAAAAGAGACATTCAAACATTTTTGGTAGAAACACGAATCAATACAACCATTCAAGAAGACACTTTAGAATATGTGTCAAGAGCCTTCTGAGAATTTATCCTAAGGGAATGCTGTTAAATGTCATAGCACTTATCACTTTCTAATACTATATGATTTACTTATTTATGTTTATTGTCAGTCTCCACCTACTAGAATTTAAGTCCTACAAGGACAAGGATTTCTCACTTTTGTATCCCAAACACCGAGGGTATTTCCTCATACATTGTAAATGCTCCATAAACACTTGCTGAATATGTTAATTAAGATGTCCACCAAGATTTATGTACAAAGGTGTTCAATGAAGCATGCTTACAATAGCTAAACACTGGGAAAGTAAATGACCACCACAGTGGGAGACTGGTTAAGAAAATAATGGTGCCACAATGGGGTATCATGTAGCCATTAGCAAATAAATCATCAGAAATATATAAGGCTATGAGAAGACATTCATAATATATTTAAAAGTTAGAAAAGGATTAGAAAATTGTAGAGAGAAATACTTTAATTTTATTAAGATATAGTAATAATGCCCAAATGTTAGCAATGATTACCTCTGCCCAGTGAGCTTGTAGACATTTTGGTTTTTTTCTTTATATTTTTCATATTTTCTGCAAGCACTTCAATAAAATTTTGAACTATCTATGTACTCCACAAATGAGTGATATTTTATCACACAGCATGGTGTAATAACAATGTTTATAATAATAACAGGGTAATTTTGTAAATATTAAATTACACTCAATATCCTCTATTTATAAAGAAGGGAAATCTGTGTGAAGGAAATATGGATTTGATTAGTCTCTGTACTTTTCTGTGCTTTTATTTCCAGATTCAGAAGGTGGACAATGCACTTTTTAATGCTTTCCATTCAAACAAGTTAAAATGTTTAGAAGTTACAGTTCTTTAAGGGGTAACCTACAATTACCTGAAAAAGTCATTTATATGAAATACCTAGTTCCTTTATTGCTGGTTAAATGAAACATCATTGCACATATTACAAGGGAAAAGGTATTTATTTGACCTTGGGCTGTTTCAACAGTGAAATTTAATTCTATATTTTCCATATTTCCATCAGCTCAAGCTGATCATGTAAATGGCAGAATTATGAAAAATCGACCCAACGTTAGTATCAATGCACTGCATCAATTACCATCGATGCATTAAACACAATACCTAAAAGTTTTATGAATATTTTAAATAGCCTTCTAACAAGGTTCTAAAATTTGCCATAAGAGAAACAGAGGCTCGGGGAGTTTCTGTGGCTAGTTCAGGTTTACATTAGGGAGCACATCTCATTGACACAATCACCAAGAGATCTACTGAGATGGGAGTGAGTCAAGAGTTCCTCTGAAATCATTCTGGCAAGCTCAGAACAACTTGACTAACATGCTGAATAATGTTTTCCCTCATCAATAGACTCCATTAGCTAGACATTTTTTAACTTCATCAGAAGTAACCAAATACTACCAATCATAAAAATAGAAACAATTTCTTCCCTTCTCCTAGTTGGGAAAGTGAACCTCAGGACTCCCATCTTGACTTCAGCATAGCTCTCATCATGCAGATCTACCTGTGGGGATTTTCTTGAGCTGCAAAGTCCAAATATATGCTCAAAATTCAGCCAGAAGCTGATCCTGGTGCTAAACTTCCATATATACTATGGGTTTGACATGGTTATTAAATTCAGATTTGACTGCATGGTTCTTTTGTTTCACCAGTCTGTGTGTTCTTGGGATATTATTCTTTCAGTTCAGTTCAGTTCAGTCGCTCAGTCATGTCTGACTCTTCGCGACCCCATGAATCGCAGCACGCCAGGCCTCCCTGTCCAGCACCAACTCCCGGAGTTCACTCAGACTCGCATCCATCGAGTCAGTGATGCCATCCAGCCATCTCATCCTCGGTCGTCCCCTTCTCCTCCTGCCCCCAATCCCTCCCAGCGTCAGAGTCTTTTCCAATGAGTCAACTCTTCGCATGAGGTGGCCAAAAGTACTGGAGTTTCAGCTTTAGCATCGTTCCTTCCAAAGAAATCCCAGGCCTGATCTCCTTCAGAATGGACTGATTGGATCTCCTTGCAGTCCAAGGGACTTAAATTGAAGAAATAGCAGGAACACAATAAACAAGCCAAGTAAAGTATGTCATGATGTTTATATTTGGTTCTGTCTACTGAGAATTGATTGATAGTTCTGGCTCAGAGGTTAAAGCATCTGCCTCCAATGTGGGAGACCTGGGTTCGATCCCTGGGTCGGGAAGATCCCCTGGAGAAGGTAATGGCAATCCACTCCAGTATTCTTGCCTGGAGAATCCCATGGATGGAGAAGCCTAGTAGGTTACAGTCCATGGGGTCGCAAAGAGTCGGACACGACTGAGCGACTTCACCTCACTGAGAATTGATTGATAGTTCTTTAGTCCTTTTGATTTATCATCTGAGCATGTTTCTTTAAATGCATTCTCTCCTCCTTCTCTTACCTCCAAGAATCACTTTCTTCACTATTTCCATATGCATCCTTTTGTTCTTTTTAATGGTGTATTTTCAAAGAACTAGTCCTAACTCCTATTTCTGCATGTTTGATTACAGGTATAGGGACTTCCCTGGTGGCTCAGCAGTAAAGAATCTGCCTGCAATGCAGGAGACTGGGGTTTGATCCCTGGGCTGGGAAGATCCCCTGGAGAAGGATATGGCAACCCACTTCAGTAATCTTCCCTGGAAAATCCCATGGACAAAGAAGCCTAGTGAGCTATAGTCCCTGGGGTCACAAAGAGTCAGACACCATTGAGCAACTAACCCTTTAACTATACTTTTAACACTTTAAGCACACTGGAAATAAAGATATGTAGTAGATACAGTATTTGTAAATCTTTTAAGAATATATTGGTGAGTTGGCAGGAACGTAAGAAATACTAAGAATTATAAATCTAAGTCAAATCAGAAACCTGGAAAGGTAAGCAGAGCACTAAAATCAAGTTGTAACCATTGGGTATTAGCCATACTCAATGAGCTTCAGCTACAATATTTATGGCCTGGTGGGTGGGTGGGAAGAGATTGAGAGCCAAAGCCAAAGCCAGTCCAAAAGCTCATCCAGCTCTTCCAAGAGTGGGAATCCTGAAATTCAGAGAAAAGATTCATGAAGATAAAATAATAAAATAAAAATTCCCCACATTTTCTATTTGGAACACTTTCCTTTACAGAAGCCAAAGAAAGAACCGATATGTGACATTTTTGCTTCCAGAAAGCAGGGCAGAGACACATGACCCAAGCCTGAACAACCTGAGCCTGAACAAGCAGAGCTTCTGGTCAGGTTTAGGATCTTGAGAAAGGGATGCAAAGCTCTGAAGATGGTAGATATTCTGTCATTGTGACCGAGGAGTTAAGAGCACAGCAGCATCAGGGCAGTAACTGTTCATGAGCAGCAGGGCTAATGGCTGTGTTCTCAGCTGCCTAGTTTCATTTGGTTCCTCCCTATTTTATGAGTATGGTTCTCCAGACTTGTCACTGATTCTTCTAAAATATTTCTAATGAACATTACTTCTAATTAATTTTTACTGAAGTCAGCCAGAGTTGATTTCTGACCAATGGGCTTCCTAGGTGGCGCTAGTGGTAAAGAACCCACCTGCCAATACAGGCGATGCAAAAGACCCAAATCGATTTGGGTTGGGAAGATATTCTGAAGAAGGGCATGGCGACCCATTCCAGCATTCTTGCCTGGAGAATCCCATGGACAAAGGAGTCTAGTGGGGCTACAACCCATAGGGCCACATAGAGTCGGATAGGACTGAAGCGACTTAGCATGCACACACACACCTCATTAATAAAAATCTCTCTCCAAACTTAGAAACCTTCAACGTTCAAGCCAGAGAATTTTGCCTGGGGAGAGGTCACGCAGGAAAGCAAAATGTAAATAAAAGGTATTAATCTGGAAGAGTCAGTCTTAAAGGAAATCAGTCCTGAATATTCATGGGAAGGACTGATGCTGAAACTGAAGCTCCAATACTTTGGCCACCTGATGCAGAGAACTGACTCATTGGAAAGGACCTGGCTGCTGGGAGAGATTGAGAGCAGGAGGAGAAGATGAGATGGTTGGATGGTGTCACCGACTTGATGGACATGAGTTTGGGCAAGCTCTGGGAGTTGGTGATGGACAGGGAAGCCTGGCGTGCTGCAGTCTATGGGGTCACAGAGAGTCAAACATGACTGAGTGACTGAACTGAACTGAATCTGGAAGAGTTTTCTCACAGTTACCAATTGCTGTAGACCAGGGATCTATCCAGGGTTCTGACCTCCATTATAACTCTATGACCTAGAAAGCCTTCGTTATAATCCTGAACTTTCTGCTTAATATCTTCCTAAACTTTCATCCGTATGTCTATGACTCATGGCCATTCCAATAACCTGTCTTGAATCTTCATGGTCCAGTCACACCCTGACTAATTTACATCAAGAAGAATTATGATGCTCATTTTCCAAATCATAAAACTGAAATTAGTTTAGTAGCTTGACAGAGTTAAGTGAGGAGCAAGAAGCCTAGATTTCCACAATTAATGTTGCCTCAAGGTACTAATAATTTGTCTCATTTTGTTTTCCTAGATGGATTCTCATTTATTTTTGTATGAATATATAGTAAGCACCTGCAATGATCCCAGCACTTTGCTAGGTATTCTAGTCGATAGAAAGAAACAGTCTTCCATCAGGAGGGCCTGTAGTAAGAATGCATCACTTTCAATACTGGTTTGCCCAATTGCTCTGTGTGAATTTGGATAAATTTTTTAAAGCCTCAGTTTCCTTATCTACTGGGGATGATACTCATCTGCTGTGTATTCCTGACAGCTATTATGAGAGTTAAATGTTAGTTGTTGACAGTAAAGTAATAAAATGTTATTTCAAGTACTTGGAAACAAGAAAATTAAGATCACTCTCTAAGGGTATTATATCACTTATATATGGAATCTAACAAAACCAAACTCATAAAAATGGAGAGTAGAATGTTGGTTACTGGGGGCTAGGGTGTAGGGAATTTGGGAGATGTTATTCAAGGGTACAACTTAAAACCAGTAGATAAGTAAGTCCTGGAGACCTAAGGCACAGCTCAGTGATTACAGATTTTAAAATATTATAAACTTGTTAACAAAATTGCTAAGAGAGCAGATCTTAATTCTACCCACCACCAAAATGAAATGATGTGATAGAAGTGCTAATTAACACTGCAGTGAAAAACCATATTGGAACATAGTGTTAGCGTCAGTTGCTCAGTCGTGTCCGACTCTTTGCAACCCCAGGGACCATAGCCCTCCAGGCTCCTCTGTCCATGGGGATTCTCCAGGCAAGAATACTGGAGTGGGTTGCTATGCCCTCCTCAAGGGGATCTTCCCTATCCAGGGATCGAACCCAGGTCTCCCACATTGCAGGAGGATTCTTTATCAACTCTACCACCAGGGAAGCCCATAAATGTATCAAATCAACATGTCGAACACCTTAAACATACACAATGTTATATGCCAATTATATCTCAACAAAGATAAACTATAAAATATCGCTCTTCATGAATTAAATTATGAAATCAAGACCCAAAGTATCAGAACCAAGCTAAGTAACATCACCTTAAGGAGACAGAATAAATTGCAAGTCAGCAAAATAAGCAATAATCTGAATTTGTAGTTGCCAAGGGGGAAAGGAGGGACAGATAAATTGGTAGATTGGGATGGACATATACACACTACAATATGTAAAATGGATAACTAATAAAGACCTACTGTATAGCCCAGGAACTCTACTCAATACTCTGTAATGACCTATATGGAAAAAGAATCTAAATAAGAGTAGATATGTGTATATGTATTACTGACTCACTTTGCTGTACAGCAGAAACTAACACCACACTGTAAATCAACTATATTCCAATAAAAATTTAATAAATAAACAATAATCTGGTTCATCACATTAAAGAACTTAACAATTGGATGTGGCAATGGTAAAATGGATTGTCAAAAGCAGCAAACAAAAAGTCAGAGATGCAGACATTGAGGACAGTCTCAAACAGAGAACCTTAACTGAAGGATTTTAGCATAATGGTTACATTATCAAGACCCCTCGCATGGCAGAGATTAAAAATACCAAACTTAGAACTTTCTTAGCCTCTTTGTGGGCAAGGGACCATCTACAAATGTTTAGATTTCTAAAGCAGGTCTGTCTACAGGATGATGTTCAAATGAGCATTCTTGTTGATGTGATCACTGTAGTTCACTTTGGAAAAGTGAATTTTAAATTAGTCTTATGAGTTTGGCTTCTGCGAGTTCTACCCTCACTGTAGATGATTTGTTGACAAAATCTAATCTCTGAGCCTACCAGCTTGAGAGCCAGACCCTAAATTCGCCTGTGTGGTAGCTTCTGGGGAAAACTCACAAAAGGCGCCCAATGCTCTTCTCTCTTAGCTGAGTACTGACCCTGCACGCAAACATGCAGCGAATGTTGTCAGGTATAAATATGAGATATTGGAATAAATACTTAGATTATTTTGCATCCTTTACTAAGTGCCACTTTCAAGCAAAAAAGCAGATAAAATCCCAGTAAAAAGCAACAATACCAGCAGAAAAGCAGAACAACAAAAATCAAAAAACAAACAAACTTGGATACGGGAAGATATTCAAAGACAAACAACGATAGTATCAGTTCTTTAAACATGTAGACATTTTCAACTGGATTTTTTTTTTTAAGAATAAAAATCAAAAGCATTAAAAAAAAAAAAACTAAAGTATAAGAGCTCTTAAAATTATAAGCAAGACACAAATATGGGCTAAAGGCACAATTCTGACATCTCACCTACCCAAAAGGAGGAGAAAATGAATCTGGGGTGGTTTCACTGAGTCATTTGAAACTCACAAAAAGAAAAAAAATTGAGTTATTGAGTTATGATATTAATGAGCATCCATTCACACATTGCCTGAAGATAATGAGGCCATACTCTCACAGAGTAGGATAAGTAATTAATGCTTCCAATTATCATGAATTTTCAGAGGAAACAACAGTTAGGACCTGCCACAAGCTATGCTTTACAGATTGTTGTAGCCAGGGGAGAAAAAGTCTTAGGAAGAGTGAAAATTTTGTATCACTTTCTCTGCTGGAACACACAAATCAAGCTATTTAGAAATATATTTTTATTATATGGGAAACAAAAATATTTTTTTCTAAAGTACTCAAATTATTGCATCCACTCAAATTGTAACAAAAGGTTTCACAAACTCTCTAGCCTCACATAGTGGGTCTGGTCTTCAGTAACTTCATCCATGTATAACCCCAGGCTCTTTTCATGGATTGGCTTCTAATTTCGTAAAGCTCCAAATATATAGCTATGGGAAAATTCAGAACAGGCTCATGAGTTTTGCACTTGGGTAACTAAAAGGGATGTTGCCTTGTTAATCTCAAAGGATTGGCAGAACAATTTTATCACATTTTCTGAAAAAAAATCTATACAGATTTAAGGTCGAGTTCTGGATTTAATTGAAGTAACCTTTTGTGCAATCTAGCTTTAATGAAGTGCAATGAAGTTAAACTCCGTGGGGGCCATTAATCTGAAACACTCCATTTAAAAACTACAAGGGGAGTTTTTAATAAACAGTGTGAACTAATGCCCATGTGGAAAGGTAATTGAGAGGGAACTGGTGTCTGGGCCAGATTGTTATTAAACCCTTATCACAGGTAAAACTGAAACCCCCAATGGCAAGCTGCCCTGTGATTTATATTGCCCTTCCTATCCTAACTTTAAAAGAAAGGCTACGTTTAATAATGAAAAAATCCTGTGACTAAGCTATAAAATAACTGAGCAATTACTTAGAATAATTTATACAGTGCAATACACTGACCTTGCTTTAAGCATAAAATCTACAAAATAACTTTGGCAATAAAACTATGAACTACTAAAAGGACTAACGGTTTTAACCATTTTTACTGTGTATCACCTGGGGGGACCATAAATACGCATTATACTCTAATCACAGGGCTTAAGAAAATTCATAATTTTTTTCCCTTAAAATGCCTTTTCAGAGAAAAGTTTGCTCAGTTTGGCCAATTGCAAGTCGAGAATTCCAATGCCCTTGTTTTAAAATGATTACATGTCATTTCTACAATATTTTTTTCTCCACCTGTGAATTCTGCCTGACTCTCTCTTTTCACTAACCAGGCATGGCCTGTGGAGGAAAACTGGCAATAACATTTCTGTATTACCTATTTAAATATTTACTCTTTCAAAATTAAAAAAAAAAAAAGAAGGCAACTGGGCTATATTGCAATAATAAGAATTGATGCTGTCATCTCAGCCCACTGAGGCAAGAGTGCTTCTAATTCTGGATACATGAATAATACCCCACCACTCAGCAATCCAGAATCAATGTTTCCACTTTCCACGGTGGCTTTCAAAAACAAAGTTAAGCTTTTACTCTCATCTGGCGTCAGAGCAACAGATAACCAAGCATGACTTTTCACTCTAGCTGCCTTCAATTTCTCAATCACCATAGCTGAGCAAACACTTTTTCTCTGAATGCTTTGAGTTCATGAAATGACTCCAACAGATTGTCTTTTGATGGACTTCAAATTCCATGAAATCCAGTCGATTTCTGCAAGATTGGAATATCGGTACATCGAAACACTGTAGAAACAAGTTTCAAGGCAGCGTCTTCTCTTTCGGCCATAAAAACTCCGTACTCCTAAGGTTTACCTTCCTTTACTCCCAATAAACTTAGCTAGTTTAGCTCCCAAATGGGAACAAAGTCACAAAGATGTCACCCCTGGGGTGGCTTTACATAAACAGACGCTGGAGGAAAACCTCTCAGTCACAAATACTGCCTGAATAGTTCACCTTTAGCATTCCTTGAGCTATAAGCATGAGAGAGTTACTGCTTGAAAGCAAAAGGGTTTTAAGGTATAATGCATGAAGCCATTATTAGTCTCTTAAATACACCCAGCAAAATAGCTAAGCCATAACGTGAAGGGGCAGTAAAAGAATGAAAAATATGATAGAGACAAAGGAAAAGTTCTGGGAGCTCTAGCCCCAGTGAGGCCCTTCAGAAAATGAGTTCTGGTTCTTAATGGTTGTTGGGGAAAGCATGGGGAGATGAGTAGTGAGGGAGTTTAGGACTGTCATGTATATGCTATATTTAAAATGAATAACTAACAAGAACCTACCTCAGGTGGTGCTAATGGTAAAGAACCCACCTGCCAGTGCAGGAGACATGAGAAACTTGGGTTTGTTCCCTGCGTTGGGAAGATCCCCTGGAGGGGGGCATGGCAACCCACTGCAGTATTCTTGCCTGGAGAATCCCATGGACAGAGGAGCCTCGTGGGCTACAGTCAATAGGATCACAAAGAGTTGGACATGTTTGAAGCAACTTAGCTCACTCGTATATTACAGGGAACTCTGCTCAACGTTATATGGCAACTTGGATGGGAGAGGAATGTGGGGGAGAATGGATACATGTGTATGTATGGTTGAGTCCCTTTGCAGTCCATCTAAAACTATCAGAATACTGTTAATCAGCTATACTCCAGTATAAAATATAAAGTTTAAAAAAGAAAATGATTTCTGGTTCCTTTGGGAAGACGTGCACTCAACTCGGGTGACCTGAGACAGGGGAGGGACTGGGGTTGCATGTAGTCACAAAAATGAAACGTATAATATTGAAAAAAAGAGAAGATGGTGCCAAGGTTCAAGGCAAGCATGGTATTGTCAGGTCCTTTGTCTTGTCCCTAGAAGGTACACTGAGCCTCAGAGAATACAGCCATGAACAAAGGCCCGAATCTTCACTAGCCCGTGTGTGTGCTCAGTCATATCCAACTCTGCAACCCCATGGACTGTAGCCTACCAGACTCCTCTGTCCATAGTATTTTCCCAGAAGAATACGGTAGTGGGTTGCCATTTCCTCCTCCAGAGGATCTTCCCCACCCAGGGATCGAACCGGTGTCTCCTGTGTCTCTTGCATTGATAGGCAGATTCTCTACCACGGAGCCACCTGGGAAGCTCTTCACTAGCCCACCGGCAGCCAATCCTTGGGTGAACCTCACATCCTCCAGAAGAGAAAGCAGCCTTTCTGAGTGGGGAAAGTCTCTCCCTAATCTCAGGACTGGAAAACTGCCTTAGGAAGGAGACTAAGAATCCCACACATCTAATTTTACACCCTCACAAAATTCCACTAACATATCATGAAAAAAAAAGCTTTTCAGGGCCTAGACCTACCAGGATGGGGAGAAGGGGAGAAGGAAAAAACAAACAAGCAAAAAAAAAACCCCACAGCTGGAAAGCAGAAAGACGTGCCAATTTATTGGCAGACCAAAGAAAGACAACTCCTCAACCAGCAGTAAGGAAAGCCAATAATCAATTTGACTGACGCACCAAGATCCCTACAGGTTTAGGGAACCACATAACTCTGGACATAGGGTGAGGGCAGAGGAATGTTGAGAAGCCTATTTGAAAACAGATAGACGTCCAGATCCCAAACATGTTCAGAACACCACCAATAGGATAGTGTAGGGGAAGAAAAATAATTTTCCCTCTACCCTTCTGAGTGTTTGGCTGAAAACCCTGCAATTAACAAAAAACAGATTAACCAAAGAAAAACAAGCAGAAGTTTATTAACATGCATACCTCATGTATATGTGAAAGCTATCTAGAGGAAAAGGAGTAACTCCCTGAGGTGGCTTGGAATTCAGGCTTAAATACCATCTTAATAAGGCAAGGGGAGGGGAGATGTAGGCCTCTTAGGGGAGAGAAGATGATTTTTAGGAGGCTGAATGGGCCCTAGCAGAACAGACAGGAGGTTCACTGATGAAGGGAAGGCAGGCATATAGACGCCAATAGAGACAGACGTGGGGGCATGGTGGGAAAGGGGAGGGGAGCATGGGTTGAGAGAGCAGCATTGACATGTATACACTTTCCATGCGTAAAGTAGATAGCTCCAGGAGCTCGGTTCGGTGCTCCGTGATGACCTAGAGGGTGGGATGGGGCAGGGGGAGGGACGCTCACGAAGGAGGGCGTGTATGCATACACAGAGCTGATCCACTTTGTTCTACAGTGGAAACTAAAGGAACGCTGTAAAGCAATTATACTCCAAAATAATAATAATAATAAGATGGGAGGCACGATAGTTTGTGACAATGTGGGTCTGAGGATGGTATCATTTATAGCCTCCTCTTCTGGGGACAGGTCCATCTTTCCTGGCTAATGAAACTCCTGGAGGGGATCTGTGACCACAGAGTTCCTTTTGGGGCATTGGTCTTTAGGCAGGTAAAGACCTTTCAGAGAAAGTCTCCCTGCATTGCTGTTTTTCAAGTGTCTTCAACTTAATGAATATAACAAAGCAGCACGTGTTGACATTGCATGCTCTGAACTCCTTAAGGGTCTAAAAGATACAAAATAAAAAAGAAGACAGTGTCCGTCCAGGATGACCACTGGCTGACTAACAGGAGTCAAAGAAAGAGGGAAAAGAGAGACAGGATCGATGTGGGCTGATCAGTTCAGTTCAGTCACTCAGTCATGTCCGACTCTTTGTGACCCCATGAATCGCAGCACGCCAGGCCTCCCTGTCCATCACCAACTCCCGGAGTTCACTCAAACTCACGTCCATTGAGTCGGTGATGCCATCCAGCCATCTCATCCTCGGTCGTCCCCTTCTCCTCCTGCCCCAATCCCTCCCAGCATCAGAGTCTTTTCCAATGAGTCAACTCTTCGCATGAGGTGGCCAAAGTACTGGAGTTTCAACTTTAGCATCATTCCTTCCAAAGAAATCCCAGGGCTGATCTCCTTCAGAATGGACTGATTGGATCTCCTTGCAGTCCAAGGGACTCTCAAGAGTCTTCTCCAACACCACAGTTCAAAAGCATCAATTCTTCGGCGCTCAGCCTTCTTCACAGTCCAACTCTCACATCCATACAGACCACAGCAAAAACCATAGCCTTGACTAGACAGACCCTTGTTGGCAAAGTAATGTCTCTGCTTTTTAATATGCTATCTAGGTTGGTCATAACTTTCCTTCCAAGGAGTAAGCGTCTTTACTCCTCGAGCTGATGGCATCCCTCAAATGTCTTTTCTGATCCCAGGTTCCAATAACTGCTTCCTCCCCTTGCCCTGCAGGCTTACTTACTGGAGGGAAAAAAACCTTACCCTTGCTGGCCCCAGCGTACTGCAGCCTCCTACACCTTCGTAAACATTCCCTTTATTAAATACTCCTTGAAGTTTTTAACTTCAGTTTGCCATCTGAATCCTGTCACAACGATGTTCCCAGCATCCTTTATCTGTAAGATCCTGGAGGATGTGCATCACCAAAAAAAAAAGGAAGAAAGGAATCTGAACTAAAAGGAAAACTAAGATACAGGAAACAGAGAAGCAAAGTGGCCAGTGAAATGCCCACCATAATAGTAAAGGGACTGGCCGGGACCACACAGTGGAGTGTGGGGTATGAAAGCAGGGTCGGATGGCATCAGCTCTGAAGATTCTGGAAAAGATTACTTAGATGATGGGAGACTCAAAACACTTAACAGAGGAGAACTTTTACATATATATTTTTTTTAATTGGACTATAATTGTTTACAATATCAGTTTCTGCTGTAGAACAACCTAAATCAGCGTTTATGTATACATTCATCCCCTCCCTCATGAGCGTCCCTCCCACCGCCCCACCCCACCCTCTAGGTCATCACAGAGACCAAGCTAAGCTCCCCTGCTATACAGCACTTCCCACTAGCCATCTATTTCACACCTGGTAGTGTATTTATGTCAGGCTACTCTCTCAACTCGTCCCACCCTCTCCTTCCTCCCCATGTCCGTGTTCTCTAGGCCTGTGTCTCTATACCTGCCCTGCAAATAGGTTAATCAATACCGTTTTTCTAGATTCCATATATATGTGTTAATATACAATATTTGTTTATCTCTTTCTCGTTTACTTCACTCTGTATAACAGGCTCTAGGTTCATCCACCAGATCGGAACTTTTACAGCAGGGATTTAGACAGACACTGGGGAGCCTGGGGTTGTATTAGTAATAAAATACACGCAGAAGTAACCACATGGAAAAACAGTTATTAATCCAGAAAAGACAAAAAGCCATAAAAGAAACGCAATTACAATTTGCCACAGGCTCAGCAGTAGATGGTAATTACATAGCCACAATCATGAAACAATGATTGTGGATCTAACCAAAAATATAACCTAATGGAAAGGATGCTTGTGAGGAGGTGGAGAGGAGAGAAGGAAAGAAGAAAAAAAAAACCTTAACTCCCATAAATAATACCTAACATTGAAAATATGGGAATAGTAATAAAATCATGCTATCTTTATACAGTAGCAGACCCAAAAGGGGGAGGGCAATTAAAGTTTGAAACCGTTGCCTCTGAGAAAGAGGTAAAAGAAGAGGGAGGGCAGATTCTTTTTCATAACAGACCAAATGCAATTATTTGACTCTTCAAACCATGTGTAACTTTATTTAAAAAATTTTTAAAAATAGAAGAAGGCAGAAAGAGGAGTAAGGAAAAGAAGGAAGGGAGAGAAACAAAGGAGAAAAAAAAGGAGGAGATTGAGTTTTTGAAAAGAAGAGGAAAGGAGGAAAGAAATTGGCTCAAATCAGGAAAGTCAAGCCACAGAGAGCACAAACCTGACTTGGGGCTGCCTTGACCCACTGTCTAGAATCCACTTTCACTGTTTACCCTGACCGTTCCTCCTGTTGGCTGCCCTCAGCCCACTGAAGCCCTCTGGCTGAGTGAATAAGCCTGAAGCTATGGGTTTTTACAAATCTGTCCAGACTGTCCAAATCCCCAGCTAAACTGGTTCTTGGCAACCCCCACCCAGGCCCAGGGTGTGTGACTAAACTTCTTAGGCATCTGATCTTCGCCCTCACTTGTAGATACTCATTAACCCTCCAACAAGGAGGCGCACAGCATCGTTTGATTTGCAAAGATGCCCCAGGAATTTCACACCAAGGTTCTCTACCTTCAGCCTCTCTTTCTTCTTGGACAAGTGGTTAGCATGAACATTTTAGGGGCCTTATTTTATGCAAGCACTCCCAGTGAACCTACACTTTTGAGGATTTAAAGAAATATGCTAATGGCTTAACTTGTCTAAGTGAACTGCTCCAAGCTACCAGTGACATACACTGAGGGGAAAGCCCCTCTGCAGAGGTGGTGTGGATCATCTTACTCAGGTCCTCAAGGAATCAGCACAGCCGTGCTCACCTCATTCTATGACGTGGGAACCCCACAGTGGGAGCTGCCTTTCAAAGCTCATCTGGGATTTTCATCCTCAGCCAGATGTTCACCTGTGGGCATCAATTCATTTAACAGCTCCTCCAGAATCTCTTTCCCATCCCTTGAGATCTGACTTGACATTTTGTCCAAATAAGAAGACAAGAACACAGGCCCAGTCTAAACAGTTCCTCTTTTGCCTCTAATTCTTTAAAGCTGCTCATTTAATGAATCCACTAGTTCCTTCTCATTTCTGCCTTCCAAATCTTAACTTGAGAGAACCTAATCAGTAAGGCCAATTTCCACCCAGAACCTCCAGTGGAAAGACGTCTGAGAAAGATGTAGCTTTGGGCTTTGCAGCCTCTGTAGTACAGGTAGGGGAAGCAGAAGGAAATGGGTGCTCAGACATCATCTGTCACGCAGATCTAAAAGCATGATTTTCCCAGCAGCCTCAAAAGACTTCTTCCCCTATGCCAATTTGGACACACCCCTGGCCATAACCACAACAAATATAATAGGTATTACTAATATCTCTCAAGAAAATTCGAGATACCAAGGGAACATTTCATGCAAGGATGGGCTCGATAAAGGACAGAAATGGTATGGACCTAACAGAAGCAGAAGATATTAAGAAGAGGTGGCAAGAATACACAGAAGAACTGTACAAAAAAGAATTTCACGACCCAGATAATCATGATGATGTGATCACTAATCTAGAGCCAGACATCTTGGAATGTGAAGTCAAGTGGGCTTTAGAAAGCATCACTACGAACAAAGCTAGTGGAGGTGATGGAATTCCAGTTGAGCTGTTTCAAATCCTGAAAGATGATGCTGTGAAAGTGCTGCACTCAATATGCCAGCAAATTTGGAAAACTCAGCAGTGGCCACAGGACTGGAAAAGGTCAGTTTTCATTCCAATTCCAAAGAAAGGCAATGCAAAAGAATGCTCCAATTACCGCACAATTGCACTCATCTCACATGCTAGTAAAGTAATGCTCAAAATCCTCCAAGCCAGGCTTCAGCAATACGTGAACCGTGAACTCCCTGATGTTCAAGCTGGCTTTAGAAAAGGCAGAGGAACCAGAGATCAAATTGCCAACATCCGCTGGATCATGGAAAAAGCAAGAGAGTTCCAGAAAAACATCTACTTCTGCTTTATCGACTATGCCAAAGCCTTTGACTGTGTGGATCACAATAAACTGTGGAAAATTCTGAAAGAGATGGGAATACCAGACCACCTAACCTGCCTCTTGAGAAATCTGTATGCAGGTCAGGAAGCAACAGTTAGGACTGGACATGGAACAACAGACTGGTTCCAAATAGGAAAAGGAGTGCGTCAAGGCTGTATATTGTCACCCTGCTTATTTAACTTATATGCAGAGTACATCATGAGAAACGCTGGACTGGAAGAAACACAAGCTGGAATCAAGATTGCTGGGAGAAATATCAATAACCTCAGATATGCAGATGACACCACCCTTATGGCAGAAAGTGAAGAGGAGCTAAAAGGCCTCTTGATGAAAGTGAAAGAGGAGAGTGAAAAAGTTGGCTTAAAGCTCAACATTCAGAAAACGAAGATCATGGCATCTGGTCCCATCACTTCATGGGAAATAGATGGGGAAACAGTGGAAACAGTGCCAGACTTTATTTTTTTGGGCTCCAAAATCACTGCTGATGGTGACTGCAGCCATGAAATTAGAAGACGCTTACTCCTTGGAAGAAAAGTTATGTCCAACCTAGATAGCATTTTCAAAAGCAGAGACATTACTTTGCCGACTAAGGTCCGTCTAGTCAAGGCTATGGTTTTTCCTGTGGTCATGTATGGATGTGAGAGTTGGACTGTGAAGAAGGCTGATCGCCGAAGAATTGATGCTTTTGAAGTGTGGTGTTGGAGAAGACTCTTGAGAGTCCCTTGGACTGCTGTCATGTATGGATGTGAGAGTTGGACTGTGAAGAAGGCTGAGCACCAAAGAATTGATGCTTTTGAACTGTGGTGTTGGAGAAGACTCTTGAGAGTCCCTTGGACTGCAAGGAGATCCAACCAGTCCATTCTGAAGGAGATCAACCCTGAGATTTCTTTGGAAGGAATGATGCTAAAGCTGAAACTCCAGTACTTTGGCCACCTCATGCAAAGAGTTGACTCATTAGAAAAGACTGATGCTGGGAGGGATTGGGGCAGGAGGAGAAGGGGACAACAGAGGATGAGATGGCTGGATGGCATCACCGACTCGATGGACATGAGTCTGAGTGAACTCCAGGAGTTGGTGATGGACAGGGAGGCCTGGCGTGCTGTGATTCATGGGGTTGCAAAGAGTCGGACACAACTGAGCGACTGAACTGAAGTGAACTGAAATATGCCCTTCTGCCTTCAACGTGGGAGGAGAAGGGGAAGAAAGAGGATGAGATGATTGGAATGGCATCATCAACTCAATGGACATGAGTTTGAGTGAACTCTGGAAGTTGGTGATGGACAGGGAGGCCTGGCATGCAGTCCATGGTGTCACAGACAGCCGGACATAACTGAATGACTGTACTGAACTGAACATGCCCTTACTTTTACTGTTATTATCCTCATTTTAAAGTTGTGAAAACTAAGAAATGGGCAAAATAATGTGTCCAGGGTCACACAAGAAACACTGAGGCAATTTGGATCCCTAATCTGTGACTTTTTCAAATTCTATATTATTTTTAATTGGAGGACAATTACTTTACAATATTGTGATGGTTTCTGCCAAACATCAACATGAATCAGCCACAGGTATACATATGTCCCCTCCCTCTCGAACTTCCCCCCTACCTCCCACCACACCTAATCTGTGATCTTAATCTCTATACTATTTAAATAGAAACGAAAGAGCTTGCAGTCCAGAGTGTCTAGACTGGGAGATGTATGAGGCTGGTCTGCGATGTTTAACCAAAACCATGTATCAGTTAATTCAAATGCTCTGATAGTTCACTAAGCCCCCTATGTTACTCTCTTATTAAGAAGAAACCTAGGTAGAAGGAGAAGTAAGAACTTCCTGTCACTGTCCTCCCAGAAAGTATGGACCCCAGAAGTTAGGTCACTAAAAGACAACATCAAGACCTGGATTTCCCTGGTGGTCCAGTGGTTAGGGCTCCATGCTTTCACTGCTGTGGGCCCAGGGTTCCATCCCTTTTCCAGGAACTAAGATCTTACAAACCACACATGTGGCAAAGCAAAAAAAAAAAAAAGGCCTGAATGAACAGGATGGATGGATTGTTAAAGGAAAATATGAGGCCCTGAAACATTCATTTCCCAGGAGGTATGATCATCCATCATAGACAATAAGCAATGTGCTATAAATAAGGGCATGTTCTGTTAATTTTCAAGTCCTGCATTTATAAGCCTGACCCTTCAGTAGGCTCCACTCCAGAGCATGAGAGGTGGAGGAAGACAGGAGGTGCCCATGGTAATGGGACACTATGCCAACAGAGAAAACCCCTGACTCCGAGCTGACCTCAGACCTCAGCAGCATAGCCTGCTTCCCAGTTCTTCCAGCCTTCATCTCTGCCCATTTGTCAACCAAGGTTCCAAATTTCCTTCATCCACCCTTCTTGCCTTCACCGATTCTTCTCAACTTCGTCCCACTATCACCATTCCTCAATTTGACAACGTTCTGCTTAATCTGTGTTCAAAATCTTGCCCTCCTACACCTACCACTGCCCCCCAAGACTGGATATAGATACATAGTATAGAACTTTATTTACTACTTTCAAAGAGTTCATTTCATACAGCTTCTGTACTGGCAAAGATTGGCATAGACATCCTTTTGTGAGGAGATATAAAGTTCCCGAGGGAGAAATTGGTCTTCAAGTGCTTGACTTAGTTTTACTGAAAAAAATGTAATATTACCAATTTAGAAAAAAAAAATTTAAGACTTTCCAAAGGCTCATTGGATATCAAATAGTCCTTATAAAACTGGATATGATATAAATTAATCAAAATTATACATCTTTAATGTCCCTTAAAGCTCCAACATTTCATATATTTTAGGGAACTATTGAACCTTCAGAGCTGCAGAGAAAAGAAAAGGAGAAATAGAAGGCAAAAGGTGAAAGGGATTAGGATTGGGAAAGGAATGAGAGAGCATTCAAAAAAGGGCAATTTATGGGGAGAGACAAAGACAGGCAGAGAATGAGACAACTGAATGGGGGAAATAAGATGAAAACAGGAGGGGAGAGCATGAAGGGGTAAAAATGGTGGCAGAGGGCAGGAAGAAGTGAATGAGCAACAAAAAACACTTGCTCACCTCCAAAACACACCGTATACCAAACACATACACACACATACACACACTCATAGACAATCTCCATTGCTCCATTCTGAATTCATTTCTGTTTTTCACATTGGGCAAGTTGTTATGGTAGGAAAAACTAGAATTCAGAAAACCCAAATTCCAGTCCCTATTCTGCAAATGACTAGTTGTATGTGACTTTCAACAAGTTGCCTAATCTTTCTTCATTTAATCTCTATATAATGAGTGTAGATTTAAAGATTTCTAGGCAGGAGAATACTGGGTCCCTATGGCCAAAGAGAGCAAGAAGATACTGAAAGAGAAAAATTGAGGACCGAAGTACACAGAGTAGAGAGTTAAATTCATTTAATTCATTCAAAACCCTCTGGCTTTGTGGACAAATGAGATGGAGCCCAGTAGCTAGGCCACTGGAGTTGACTGTTTCCACTGAAAGCAGTCAGGCTGATGCTCCAGGTAGATCAATGTGAGAAGTGCACCTGCTACGCTCCTCCGTAAGTATCAGTCGCTCAGTCATGTCCAACTCTTTGCGACCCCACAGACAGTGTAGCCTGCCAGGCTCCTCTTTCCATGAAAGTCTCCAGGCAAGAATACTGGAGGGGCTGCCATTCCCTGTCCAGGGGATCTTTCTGTCCCAGGGATCAAACCTGAGTCTCCTGCTTTGCTGGCAGATTCCTTACCATCTGAGTCACCAGGGACGCCCTCTTGCCTCCATAAGAGGCCTTCAAATGAGTAACTGAGGAGGGTCCAGAATGCCTTCCTTCTCCTCGAAAGCCCCCTGAGTAGCTTTCACCAGAGTCCCTGCAGCCTTTTCTGCTGGGCCCCATCCAGGATCTCTCTGTTGCTAGAAGGGACATTAGGTGATGACTGATGATGATACTAATTATGATATTAATCATAGTTAAAACAATGATACAAAGTAAAACCAATGACTATACGTAGGAGACAAAAAGAAAGAATGAAAAGAAAAGGGGGATGGGGAATACTTCCCTGGTGGTCCAGCAGCTGAGACTCCACGCTCCCAGAGCAGAGGGGAGTGGGGGCCTACTTCAATCCCTGGTCAGGGAACAAGATCCCACATATCGCAAGTAAGAGTTCACAGGCCCCAGTGATTGAAAAGATTGAAAATCCAAGTGCTGCAACTAAGACCCAGTGCAACCAAATAAATAAATAAATAAAATTTTAAAAAAAAAATAAAAAAGGTAAGGAAGACGGGGAAAATAAGAGTATGAAGAGAAGAGTTACTCTTTCAAGATCCATTCCAGTTGCTTTGTTCTTTCTTTCCCCCATTTATGGCACACCTGCCGTCTACAGTGTTTGTTTACAGTGCCATCAAGGCAAGCATGCTTTCCCTCCCTCAGGGAGTTCACAGGGAGGATTACAAACATGCGTCCTAATATATCATGATAAGGGCTTTGATAAGGGAACACAGGGTTAGATAGATGTACAAGTCCCAAACACAAATGGTCTCACATTTGTGTGTTATATGAATGAATTGATAGAGGGGGGCATGGTTGTGGAGGCAGGATAACCATTTACAGATTGTTGTTGGAGAACAAGGCAAGAAACGTTGATAGTGGGGGCTTGGGGAGTAGAAGTGGGTAAAGAGGGGAGTAGACAGATTGACAAAGCTCAGGGGTTAATTTAGGTGTGCAGGGCAAAGAAGACAAATTCAAAACAAATTATGATTACCCAGGGCAGGGTGGGTGAGGGGAAGGATAGTTAAGGAGTTTGGGAAAGATGTGTACACACTGCTATATTTAAAATGGATAACCAACAATGACCTACTGTATAGCACAGGGAACTCTGCTCAATGTTATGTGATGACCTAAATGGGAAAAGAATTCAAAAAAGAACAGATAAATGTGTATGTATAAATGAATTACTTTTCTGTATGCCTGAAACTAACACAACACTGTAAATCAACTATCGGTTCAGTTCATTTCAGTCGCTCCGTTGTTTCTGACTCTTTGCGACCCCATGGACTGCAGCACACCAGGCTTCTCGTCCATCACCAACTCCTGGAGCTTGCTCAAACTCATGTCCATCGAGTTAGTGATGCCATCCAACCATCTCATCCTCTGTCATCCCCTTCGCTGCCTGCCTTCAATCTTTCTCAACTTACAGGTCTTCTCCAAAGAGTCAGTTCTTCGCATCAAGCGGCCAAAGTACTGGAGTTTCAGCTTCAGCATCAATCCTTCCAATAAATATTCAGGACTGATTTCCTTTAGGATTGACTAGTTTGATCTCCTTGTAGTCCAAGGGGCTCTCAAGAGTCATCTCCAACACCACAGTTCAAAAGCATCAATTCTTCAGTGTTCAGCTTTCTTTATGGAAAGAAAGAACTCTCCCATTCATACATGACTACTGGAAAAACTATAGCTTTGACTAAACAGACCTTTGTCAGTAAAGTAATGTCTCTGCTTTTTAATATGCTGTCTAGGTTAATCATCATTTTTCTTTCAAGGAGCAAGTGTCTTTTAATTTCATGGCTGCAGTCACCATCCACAGTGGTTTTGGAGCTCAAAAAAATAAAGTCTGTCACTGTTTCCATTGTTTCCCCATCTATTTGTCATGAAGTGATGGGACCAGATGCCATGATGTTAGTTTTCTGAATGTTGAATTTTAAGCCAGGTTTTTCACTCTCCTCTTTCACTTTCATCAAGAGGCTCCTTAGTTCTTCTTTGCTTTCTGCCATAAGGGTGGTGTCATCTGCATATCTGAGGTTATTGATATTTCTCCCAGCAATCTTGATTCCAGCTTGTGCTTTATCCAGCCCAGCATTTCTCATGACGTACTCTGCATATAAGTTAAATAAGCAGGGTGACAATATGCAGCCTTGACGTACTCCTTTCCCAATTTGGAACCAGTCTGTTGTTCCATGTCAAGTTCTAACTGTTGCTTCTTGACCTGCATACAGGTTTCTCAGGAGGCAGGTCAGGTGATCTGGTATTCTCATCTCTTGAAGAATTTTCCCCAGTTCATTGTGATACACACAGTCAAAGTTTAGCGTAGTCAATAAAGCAGAAGTAGATGTTATTCTGGAATTCTCTTGCATTTTCCATCATCCAACGGATGTTGGCAATTTGATCTCTGGTTCTTTTGCCTTTCCTAAATCCAGCTTAAACAACTGGAAGTTCTCCATTCACATATTGCTGAAGCCTGGCTTGGAAAATTTTGAGCATTACTTTACTAGTGTGTGAGATGAGTGCAATTGTGCAGTAGTTTGAACATTCTTTAGCATTGCCTTGCTTTGGGATTGGAATGAAAACTGACCTTTTCCAGTCCTGTGGCCACTGCTGAGTTTTCCAAATTTCCTGGCATATTGACTGCAGCATTTTCACAGCACCATCTTTTAGGGTTTGAAATAGTTCAACTGGAATTCCATCACCTCCACTAGCTTTGTTTGTAATGATGCTTCCTACAGCCCACTTGTATTGTTGGAAGAGGCTGTTTGCTATGACCAGTGCACTCTCTTGCCAAAACCCTGCTAGCCTTTGCCCTGTTTTATTTTGTCCTCCAAGGCCAAACATGCCTGTTACTTCAGGTATCTCTTGATTTCCTACTTTTGCATTCCAGTCCCCTATGATGAAAAGAACTTTTGTGTGTGTGTGTGTGTGTTAGTTCTAGATCTCGATATACTCCAACATAAAATTAAAAATAAATAAAAGCTTTGAGGCAGTAAGCCAAAGAAAAGGGGAATAGATGAAAACTATGTAGACTATTACATATATCTGTGATAATTGTACTAATAAGGAATACTTTTCAATTTTAAAAAGGAACTCTGAAAAAACTAAAACAAAAAAATCCAAATCCATAGATTGGCCTCCTGAGTGAGTGGCAGTTTCATTTATGGGGATAGAGATACAAGAAGCAGAACAGGTTTGGGATAAGGTGTTCAACTTAAGACATATGAGCTCAATATGTATGTATATATGTCACCTACCTGTAAATAACCAGTGGGCTGGTGAATGTACAGGACTGCTGTAGTGAATGGAAAAGAGATGCTATTAAGGAAACAGGATTTCTGGTCAACCCTGAGGTCTGAGGTGAAGTTAGAGATCATAATTGCAACCCAAGCTTTGCAGTGGCACATACTAGTCCTTCTAATACATTTCTGACCCTATGTGATAGGTATCATTCTCCTCATTTCTCAGAGGAGAAAAACAAGGTTCAGAAATGTTCAGTAATTTGCCTAAGTTCTTAACTCTTGCCTGGACTGACCTTCAAACATAAACCTATCTGAGCCTAAAGCTTAGTCTCTGATCATCACACCATGCTGTCCTCAGTAAAGTGTTAACTCATTTTTCTTCCCAGGGTAATTGTTCTAAAGATACAAAAATAATGATAATGAAATGTGGATCCTCTTCTCAAGAAAATCAGAGTCTAGTGGGAGGAGAGAGACATATATAGTCACTAAATGTGCTGAAAAATACAATATGACCAGTTCAAATAAGCAGGTATAAAATCTGTAAGAACAGAAAGGGAAGAGAGCCAAGGGGAAAGAGAAAATGACAACTGGGAGGGGATATTTGAACTGACCATAGAGAACGAATAGACCTCAGGATGGGTGATGACGATTTTTTCCCCACATTTACAAATGAAAAGGCTAAAGCCTGCCAACCAAACATGTGTCTTTCCACTAAAGCCCCCAACTGTTGACTGCCCGTGCGGCCCAGCGGAGGCGGGATTCAGCCCCTAATCCCAGAGTCCTGGCTGTTTTGCTCATTGTGAGCAACATAATGTGTCTATGTCTGTGTCACGCAGGTAATTTGCTAATGTCGTTCTCTGACACTCCCTGTTTACATACAACACAGCACTCTGTAGTGCTAAACCTAACCCTAACCCTAACCTTAATGCTGTTCTCCAGATGGTTGGAACTGTTCTAGTAAGACCATATTTACATCAAAGGGACTTTTCCCCTGAACATTCAACATCACCCCGTTAAAGTAACCATCTCTGGCTTCAAAATGAAGCTCCCCCATATTCCATGGCAACCCACTCCAGTGTTCTTGCCTGAAGAATCCCAGGGACGGGGGAGCCTGGTGGGCTGCCATCTATGGGGTCGCACAGAGTCAGACACGACTGAAGCGACTTAGCAGCAGCAGCAGCAGCATATTCCATGGAAGGGAATTCCCTGGTAGCTGTGTTGGTAAAGAATCTGCCTGCAGTGCAGGAGACCCGGGTTCAATCCCAGGGTCGGGAAGATCCCCTGGAGAAGGAAATGGCAACTCACTCCAGTATTCTTCCCTGGAAAATCCCATGGACAGAGGAGCCTGGTGGGCTACACAGTCCATGGGGTCACAAGAGATGGACAAGACTTCGCAACTAAACCACCACCATATTCCATGGAAGTCTATTTGCTACGTGTTAATGGTTGTCCTTTATTACCAGCTTGTTCATTACTAAAATTAGAAATTGCGAAGTAATAAGAATCTGCTTAGAACATGCTAAAGAAATGAGTTCACATTATTTCAAGGTAACTCTTCCGGCTTTATCTCTCTCTTTTAGTGACTATTTTTTCTTCTTACTTATAGAAAAAGAAGTTATTTTTGTGAAACTATGTTGACCAACAATTTATTCATGTATATTCATCATTTTAGGTTGCAAGGAAAAGTATGACTGCTTTAGAAGTCTTTGTATTATGTATGGCTGATTTACTTTGCTGTACAGCAGAAAATAGCACATTTACATGTTAATGGTTAACATGTAATGGCTTTGGTTAACACAATGGTTAATACATTGGTTAATATAATGGTTAACACTGTAAAGCCACTGTACTCCAATAAAAAATTTTTTTAATAAAATTAAGAAAAAGAAAAACATAAAAAAATGGGAAAAGGGCCTTTGTATTGTCAAATTCCAATACTTTCGTGTTATGATGCTAGTTTTGCATCACAGCCAGATTAATTTCCTATAACATTAACTTTATGTCACATTACTGCTTAAGTGGTTTCTTATTGCTACCATATCTCATCAAAATTCTTCCTTTATTTCCTTAACGGTAACATCCCTCAATTGCTTCAAACTTGTTTCTACTGCTCTCAACACAAATTTTCTGTTTCAGCTGGTAGGATTTCCTTACTGAGCTCTATCTTCTCCACTTCACCCTAAATCTACACACAGATGTCATGCTCATTCCAGTCCTCAGCCTCTATTTTTTAAATTCAACAATATTTATTAACTTTCTACTCTGAGCCAGGCAAAGGGGAGGACTCCCAGTTATTTAAGATAATGTCCCTGCCCCTCCTTGGGGGCTTCCCAGGTGGTGCTAGTGGTAAAGAACCTGATCTGCTAATGCAGGAGATGCAAGAGACCTGGGTTCAATCCCTGGGTCAGGAAGATCCCCTGGAGGAGGGCACAGCAACCCACTCCAGTATTCTTGCTTGGAGAATTCCATGGACAGAGGAGCCTTGCAGGCCACAGTCCACACAACTGAAGCGATTGAGCTTGCACACATGCCCTGTTCCTCAACAGCTTACACTTCTAATATGGGGTATGGGACCCACATGTAAATAATTTCCAGAGTATGATACTTGCTCTAACAAAGGCATAGGTAAAACCTATTTCAAGGTCCAAGGAGAATAAACATCTTGAATACCCTTCATCCTCTCTGCCCCACAGCAGACCATTTTCACTATCTGGTTCAAGTCCTACCTCAACAACAAGTTTTCCTATATCACATCTTTCTCCAGTGATCTTGTATTCTCCTAATCTGTATTATACTACTAATCTGAAATAAAGTTTTAAATGATACACTGTCTTATCCTGTTCTTAGTACTTTCACATGACTTGGCCTCATCTCCCCAATGACATTGTATACATCAAGGATAAGGATAATGCCTTCCCATTTCTTTGCTTACCTCTCTATACCTAGCATAGTGAGTAATTATTAAAGACATTTATATTCATCTAAGCTTACAGTACAATGTACTTCCAGCATAAAGATTAGGTTTCAATCATTTCCAAAGGAGTAATGCAAAAATTTAATAAATGGACTAAATAAGTTTTTAATAGGAAAAGATTTCAGTTTGTAATGGAAAATATAGATTTCATATGCCTAATAAAAAACTCTTCAATTGATTTGGTCCTGACTTTTTAAAATAATAATCCATTTCATTCATCCAACTATTTATGTGGAGAACAGACAATGATCTAAACAGTGGTATTTCTTTCATCAGGTAAGCAAAATGGCCTGCTTTGAAGATGAAGAACTTATGTTCTGGGAACTCTCCAAAAAGAACAAAATCTCAGCCCTCAAGGCTTTCCTAATGTCCAGAACCAGTAGAACACTGAGTGGAGTCACCGTAGTCAACAACAAGTCATTTTCTGAATTTCTAAGCTAAAAATACATACATATTGCCCATTGTAGTTTTTTTCTCCTTTTGCCCACTAGGTCTTTGATATGATATGTAATGTGACTACCCACCGGTCAGCTCCAGCATGGACCACAAACAGTAGCGTGTCTACACAGAGCACAGATAAACATATGGTTTACCAGAACGTGTTATTACTGCCCAACATTTTTCATGATCTTCTCCAAAGAAACATAGGAATTAGTGGTTCTGAACAACTTATGCCCATAACATTTTATTCCAATTTGACCATATAAATAGCTTATTGTGGCCCCTGCATTAGGCATCAACCTCCTTGATAAGTTAACACATAGCATTTCTACTCACCTAGATCAAGGATTGACACCCAAAACACGATTAAAATTCACCAAAGACTGCCACCACAGTTCTCTATTTTCCTTTAGCCCTCTGAGAATTCATTTAGAAAAAAAGAAATTGTTCTTCATTTTCCACTCATGCCAAATTGCCAGACAACTCCCAAGAAAAATTTGAAGGGAGGAAAGGGTATGGAGGGTTGAGGATAAAGAACAGAAACCTCCTTCCATCTTACCAAATCCGAATGGCCTGTTGCTTAAGAGAACTTGAAATTCAAAAGCAATTGGATATTGAGCATCTTTTCATGTGTTTGTTAGCCATCTGTATGTCTTCTTTGGAGAAATGTCTATTTAGTTCTTTGGCCCATTTTTTGTTTGGGTCGTTTATTTTTCTGGAATTGAGCTGCATAAGTTGCTTATGTATTTTTGAGATTAGTTGTTTGTCAGTTGCTTCATTTGCTATTATTTTCTCCCATTCAGAAGGCTGTCTTTTCACCTTGCTTATAGTTTCCTCTGTTGTGCAGAAGCTTTTAATTTTAATTAGATCCCATTTGTTTATTTTTGCTTTTATTTCCAGTATTCTGGGAGGTGGATCATAGAGGATCCTACTGTGATTTATGTCGGAAAATAAATGTGTTTTGCCTATGTTCTCCTCTAGGAGTTTTATCGTTTCTGGTCTCACGTTTAGATCTTTAATCCATTTTATTTTTGTGTATGGTGTTAGCACGTCAATGTATGGCAAAACCAATACAGTATTGTAAAGTAAAATAAAAATTTTAAAAAAGCAATTGGATAAGATATGAAAACAATATAATTCATTTATGAATAGCTTGGTGAAATTGTACACGAACATAGTTGCAGAGAAAGCCGTTGCTGTTTAAACAAAATAAAACATGGAAGTGCTTGGCCAGTGAAGTTCATTATACACTGGATACTGCAAGTCAGTGAGTGCTGGGCCTATCCTTCAGGTCTGCACTGTCATGTTAAGGGGTCAGACCTGCAGAGAAGACTTGACAGAGAATTTCATTGACCTCACAATACATTTTATGTCTCTCCTCGGAAATGTTTAATGTCTGCAATTACACGTCAGCCGCCCCAGTGCTTCAATACCCTACAACTGCAGTCATCTGAAAGAAAAGCATTCAGAAAATAAAACTGGGACTTGACTGTCCTCTGCTGGGTATCCAGGCTAAGGACTATTTCTGCATTCTCTTCAGAGGATTTTTGAGAAGTGCTGTGAATTCACTATATGTAGCTAGAGACACTTTACTTAAAATGAGCACTCTTGGGCACATGAAACTTAATCTGTGCCATGTACACATGACTCCAGTCACGTGTACTGTAATGTACACATGAGTAATCCAGTACACATTCAGCCACATCCAACTAAATTCTTATTAAAATCAAGAAAATATTTTTTTTAATATTCTAATTGTTTCTTTTTAAGTAGTTCTTATATTGGATTGACCAAAAATGTTTGTTAGGGTTTTTCCATAAAAACCCAAAGAAAGTTTTTTGGCCAACCCAACATACTTAAGAGGAATTTTTTATCAATGTGAATGATTCCTATTGATGCTTACTTATGATGTTAAATAATTAACACCAACATACATCAAGAAAGATGGAGATGCCAGCACCTAGGGGAGAGGAGCCAACAGTTCCATTTCACAGCTCAGTAACATTACTCAAACCTTAAGGATACTTATGTATGTGTGTTGTTTAAAGATTTGGGTTTTGTTTTTGAAAATAATACTTTCTTTAAAGGTTGTCTTTATGCATAAATTTCAGTGGGGTTGAATTATTTTGAAAATCATTTTGTGTCTGTGATTATGCTTTTACACTGGCAGCAGCCTGGACACCTAAAATGGAGCTCTGTAGGAACTCACTAATTTAATACAGCTCTGTGAAGGCCTTCTATTTTCAAAAAAAAAAAAAAACTGCAAAATCATTGTGTCTAATTTCTAGTCATAATAGTGTCACTGTGGAGACAAGCCGTGGATGTCTGCTCTCATCTGAATGCAATACATTTAGAAGATGGGGGAAGAAGTTTATTGAGCCCCTTCCCAGCCGAAGCATGAGCTCAGGTAACCTCACAATACATCAAGGTGCACATTGTTCTGTGCAGTTTACAGCTGAGAGACAGTCAAAATGCACACACAGAAAGGGCTGCTAACACTCATTGCCCCTACACCCTCCAACACGGCTCTAGCTCCCGAGATATGATCTCATCTCTACCTTAGACGCATAGATATGGAATCTAGAAAGACAGTATTGATGAACCTATTTGCAGGACAGCAGCGGAGATGCAGACATAGAGAACAGATTTGTGGACACAGTGGGGGAAGGAAAGGCTGGGACGAATTGAGAGAATAGCATGGAAACATACGCACTTCAGTTCAGTTCAGTCATTTAGTCATGTCCGGGCTCTGCGACGCCACGGACTGCAGCATGCCAGGCCTCCCTGTCCATCTACAACTCTCGGAGTTTACTCAAACTCATGTGCATTGAGTCGGTGATGCCATCCAACCATCTCATCCTCTGTCGTCCCCTTCTCCTCCCGCCTTCAATCTTTCCCAGCATCAGGGTCAGTTTCCAATCAGTCAGTTCTTCCCATCAGGTGGCCAAAATATTAGAGTTTCAGCTTCAGCATCAGTCCTTCCAATGAATATTCAGGACTGATTTCCTTTAGGATGGACTGGTTGGATCTCTTTGCAGTCCAAGGGACTCTCAAGAGTCTTCTCCAACACCACAGTTCTAAAGCATATGCACTACCATATGTAAATGGATAGGCAGTGGGAATTTACTGTACGATGCAGGGAGCTCAAATCCAGTGCTCTGTGCTAACATAGAGGGGTAGGATGGGGTGGGAGAGGAGAGGGAAGTTCAAGAGGGAGGGGACATATACATACCTATGGCTGATTTATGTTGACATGGCAGAAATGAACACAATATTGTAAAGCAAATATCCTCCAATTAAAAATAAATAATTTTTTTTTAATGAAGCAAGAACAGCTGAGGCAACTGAGTACGAGGCTTTGAAAAATGTATTGATGAGTCCATTGGATATCCAAAGGATTAGGTGAAAATATGTTGGAAAAATTTTATGATAAAAGCTGTATGAAAATGTTAGGTTTTTTTTTTCTTTTTAAGTTCAATCTGGTTTGAATATTTGTGGTTAGAAAGTTCATTATGAAAATCAACATATATTTTTCAAATAAAGAAATACATTTTAATTAAAAAATAAAATGAATTAAGACAATTTAATTTTTTTTAAATATGTCTTTTCTACAGTAGGTGGAGAAATGAAGGTCAGTTGAGGAGAAAATGTCTAGAGCTTTACCCTCAAAGCTGCCACTGACAGCATCACAACCTTCCCAAGCCTCAGTATCTACATCTGCTCAGTGGGAACAGTTCTTGTCCCACACCTTCTTCACATCATAGTCATTCAAATAGATTGCTTTTCTAGCAGATTCTTGGTACTGTGAAGAACATATTTTGATCGGTATTTTTTTAAGGCGTTGTTTAGGGTGAAGAGCGGTGACTCTAGAAATAAACAGAAAGTGAAAGTCGCTCAGTCGTGTCCAGATTTTTGTGAGCCCGTGGACTATACAGTCCATGGAACTCTCCAGGCCAGAATGCTTGAGTGGGTAGCCTTTCCCTTCTCCAAGGGATCTTCCCAACCCAGGAATCAAACCCAGGTCTCCCGCATTGCAGGTGGATTCTTTACCAGCTGAGCCAGCAGGAAAGCCCAGAAGTAGATGGAGCCAGGCACAAACCCAAGCTCTGTCTCTTGCCAGCTAACTAACCCCGTGCAACTCAGAGCCCAAGATCCCCAGCTGCCAGACAGGACAGTAACCACCCTCTTCCAGGGTTGTTCTGAGGATCCAATTAGCCTGTCCCAGGGTCAATGCTCAACAATATTTGTTCATTTCTATCTCCCCAGTTCAGTTCAGTTCAGTTCAGCCGCTCAGTTGTGTCCAACTCTTTGCGACCCCATGAATCACAGCACACCAGGCCTCCCTGTCCATCACCATCTCCTGGAGTTCACTCAGACTCACGTCCATCGAGTCCATGATGCCATCCAGCCATCTCATCCTCTGTCATCCCCTTCTCCCAATCCCTCCCAGCATCAGAGTCTTTTCCAATGAGTCAACTCTTCGCATGAGGTGGCCAGAGTACTGGAGTTTCAGCTTTAGCATCAGTCTTTCCAAAGAACACCCAGGTCTGATCTCCTTTAGAAGGGACTGGTTGGATCTCCTTGTGCATATAAGTTAAATAAGCAGGGTGACAATATATAGCCTTGATGTACTCCTTTTCCTATTTGGAACCAGTCTGTTGTTCCATGTGCAGTTCTAACTGTTGCTTCCTGACCTGCATATAGGTTTCTCAAGAGGCAGGTCCGGTGGTCTGGTAGTCCCATCTCTTGAAGAATTTTCCATAGTTGATTGTGATCCACACAGTCAAAGGCTTTGGCATAGTCAATAAAGCAGAAATAGATGTTTTTCTAGAACTCTCTTGCTTTTTCCATGATCCAGTGGATGTTGGCAATTTGATTTCTGGTTCCTCTGCCTTTTCTAAAACCAGCTTGAACATCTGGAAGTTCATTGTTCATGTGTTGCTGAAGCCTGGCTTGGCCCAGTTACCTTCAAATGTGATCAGTTCTTCACCTATCTGAAGTATTCAAATCAAACCAGGAAAAAGGACCAGATTCTTTTCAGGGTCCCTTCCACTCCTATACTCTTATAAACATTATTTGGCAATTTGTTTCTAAGTGCTTAGGAAATATGGGGAAATAAGTAAGAGGCCTCTTCTATGATTCCAGAGTGATTATAGGTTCTGGAAGAAGTTTAAAAGGCACCTGGTTCAGTCCCCTTACCTTAGATATAAGAAAACTCGGCCCAGTGGACTCACTCCAAGAAAGAGCCAGTTATAGAATCCTAGTCTAGCAGGCTCCAAAAGACATAATGACGTTGCTTTGGCCCAGTCATAGCCCATCTTGGTAGAGCACACACTGCTGGACAGGCTGTTATAATATGGGGTCGGTAGGTTGAGCTACCCCTCAAATTCCAAAAGAAAGATGAAAATCAGAGGCATCAACTGATATGAGAACTCCTGCAAATGAGCATCAGAAGAGGGACTTTTATTTTAATCTGAGTAAAAATAAACCTATAGTCTTAAACACACTTTTTTTAATCTGCAGGATTTATTCTTTGTGTTGGGAATGTGAATACATTACCAAAAGCTGCTGCTGAACACGTTAATGTAAACTAACTAACTAAATAAAACTATGAGGTCTAAAGGAAAAAGAAGAATTGCCTTTGGCACAACTGTGCAAAAGGTGACTTTTAATTGCAGAAATGCCCCCATCCCTTGACATACCCTGATGCCTCCCCCATCTTTGGAATGCTGAAGTATTGTTCATCCAGTCACATCGTAAGTCGCCTTCTACCTCACTTTATTCTTTCCTGAATTCATTATAGCATAAAAAAAAAAGAGCCTTGCCTAAGATCTATAATGTAATATTACAATTTAGTCCTTGCCAACATCCCATATTCTCAGCATTCCATCTCCCAGAATATATTACAAAGATATTTCACTATAAACGCAGTTGTCATTCAGAAATGAATACAAATGGTGCCGTATTTGATCTAATTAGGGTGGAATGGAGCTTTGATCTGTCTCCAAGGTTTAATAATGGGTTACCTATCATGTGTCAATTCCTCTTCCTTCCTTGCTTCCCAGCAAGCATGCCCCAACTCCCCCATATTTCACAGGCTTCCACGTTACCCTTTTTGGTGTGTTTGTTTTCTTGGGTGATAAGTTTAGTAGAATCCCTGCCTGGAGAATGACTTCAGGTTTGCTAGTGCTGATTTATTTACTTGCCTATGCCGGAGCAGCAGCACCAGGCATTTGCATTAGAAAACAGAAATTACTACCATTACATCTTCGGTGTCATACATGCACATACATATAATTATGAAGGTAGATAAATTGCTTCTCAAAAACCAACAGTATTTTTTGTGGCATCTTGTGTCCATGTGCTTTTTAAGCAAATGGCAACATAATGTATGCCTCTTCTTAGGAGTATTGACTTGTCAGTATAGCACTGTACAAACCCAGCATTTTCAAATACCAACCAAACATATGTTAAAAAGAAATACTCCACCACAGAGAACAATACATAAACACAAATCTAAACTTTCCTTTTATCTGTCTCAATCTCTCCTTAAATTGTAAAACCAGAAGTCATTCCTGCTGGAGAAGTTCATAAACAGCCAGGCAACATTCCTGTATTGCTTATAACTTAGTGGCATGTACATTTGTCTGCATTAGACAAAGATTTGTTTTCAAGCTTCTGTTGATCTCTAGAAGTGGGAAAATACAGGTGTGCCAATCTAAGATTTCTATGAAAAGAGACCCACAATAACCCACTTGTCGTTAAGACCCGTTTGAAAGACCACCTTAGAGAAGAGGCCTTTTTAATAAAATAGTGACTCAACCCTTTGGATGGAATCCCAGGTAAGATCCTTCAAACAGCAAATTTCACTATAAAGAAAATTTGCAAAATAGAAATACACTCGTCTTATATCCTCTTTTGGTAGAATAGAAAGGCAGAGGAATGGACTTTAGCCTTCAAAAAGAAAGAAACTTCTTCTTCCTTCACTTATCTTTTAAACCCATCAAACTCTTCTCTGTAGTAAAAATATGAAAATAGTCTGGGAAATAAATTCTAAGATATGGAGCTGCCTGAATCATTTTAAAATATTTTTATTAGCCAAGGTATACTTAACTTTTCTGTGCTTTAATTATTTCAGCTTATTATGGGAATTGTCCTAACTAAATTACATGTTCCTTGAAGGAGCACCCATGTTCTAACACATCTCAACACTTCCCATAACACCTAGCATAGCTCCCTGCCCAGGAGTTAAACTGATTTGCAGCTAGATCAAGTGTCCTTTTAAATGCTGGATATATCACAAATTCACTTTTATCAGGGAGAAGAGACATTTGTCTGGCCCTGACTTTCATATAAATAAAACTACAAGTTGTAATCAAATTTTTGACGTTTGCATTTCAGCGTTTCTGATTCTGTCAAATGAGCTTCTGGCTCAGGCAAACTCTTACTTAGATCAGGGCATGACGCTTTGATTAATGTGTTCATCTGAAAGTTCCCCCATATTAATACTCTCAGAGGATGACTTTGGTGTATTTGATCTTCTTATTAAAAAGGAGATAAAGAGGTTCTATTCATTGCATTCACATATCTCTAGAAAGCTAAATCAATCTTAATTTTCCTACCTAACCACATAGAACTTTCTCCACTTGACTTTCAGACCTTATTTAATCTGACCTTACCCTTTTTGTCTAATCTCACATAGGCCAAGGCTTACAAAGACCTATATTCAAAGGAAATATGCTTTGCACTAAACATGCCAGTCCTCCCAAGGAAATAATTTCAGGAAGTTGTGAAGGTTCTAAAACATTGTCCACATGGGCCCCCTGCTGACCAACCTTGAGTTTTGTCAGGCTTATAATCACTTAGATCAAATGAGTATGGCAGAAGTGACTGTGTGACTCCTAAGGTGGATTATAAAAGATGATGCAGTTTCTGCCTGTATGCTGGAACATTCATGCTTGGAGTCCTGAGCCATGCTCACATCTGTCGTAAAGCCATCAAGCTATGAGGAAACCAAACCACATGGAAAGGCCATATGCAGGCTCTTCAGTCAATAGCTCTTGGGCATCCTCCCAGCCCAAGCACCAGACATGTGAATGAATGAGTCTTAAGGTATTTCCATCCACCAGTCTTTTTGGTCTTTCTAGCTGAAAACTCAGATAGCATGGAGTAGAGAAAATTCATCCTTACCGTCCAATCTGAATGCTTGACCAACCAAAGAACAAAATAAAATGGTTACTTTAAGTTTCAAAGTTTTAGGGTAACTCATTACACAGGGCTAGTAACTGAAAGAAGTCTATGCCTATAGGTCCTATACTACTTTTCATGCATAAATGCTCAGTCCTGTCTGACTTTTTGTGACCCCACAGACTGTAGCCCACCAGGATCCTCTGTCCATGGGATCCTCCAGCCAAGAATACTGGAGTGGGTTGCCACTTCCTACTCCAGGGGATCTTCCCGACTCAGGGATCAAACCTGCATCTCCTGCACTGGCAGGCAGATTCTTGACCACTGAGCCACCTGGGAAGCCCATTATAGTTTTCTGGAACAGCTATAATGAAGTACCACAAACTGGGTGGTTTAAACAGCAAAAATTTATCTCATGATTTTGGAAGCTTAGAAATTCAAGTGCAAGGTGTCAGCAGGGTTGGCTCCTTCCGAGAGTTGTGAAGGGAGGATCTGCCCCAGACCTCTCATTCTGGCTTGCAGATGACTGTCTTCTCCTGTGCCATCATGTTATTTTCCGTACCTGTCTGTCCTGTGCTTCCCTTTACATGAGGGCACTAGTCATACTGGCTTAGGCACACCCTGATGACCTCATTTTAAGCTGGTTACCTCTTTAAAGATGTTGTTTCCGAATACAGTTACATTCTAAGGTGCTGGAAGTCACAACTTTAAAATATGAATTGTTGGGGAACACAATTCAACCTATGACAGGCTCAAAGGTGATTTGTATATAGCATTGTGTATTAAGGCATTTACATATAGTTTCTCTGGAATAGTGAAAGAAATTGCTTTAAAAGATTGTGGGGCCACGTTCAATTTTTTTAGTGTCTAAAAATTCTATATATATGCACTTATGACACATATGTGTACATATGTGTGCATATGTGTGTATTGCAAAACATGGATGGACCTTGAGGGCATTATGTTAAGTGAAATAAGTCACACAGTGATATGCAAACACTGTGTAATATCCTTTATATGTGAAATCTAAAGAAGTCACATAGAAGCAGAGAGTAGCATGGTGGTTATCAGGGGCTGGGGAAAAGGGGAAATGAGAAGATATTGGTCAAATGGTACAAACTTCCAGTTACGTGATGACTAGGTTCTGGAGATCTAATGCACTGTATTTATTATTTTTTTAATTTATTTATTTTAATTGGTGGCTAATTACTTTACAATTTTGTATTGGTATTGCCATACATCAACATGAATCTGCCACGGGAGTACATGTGTTCCCCATCCTGAACCCCTCTCCCTCCTCCCTCCCTGTACCATCTCTCTGGGTCATCTCAGTGCACCAGTCCCAAGCATCCAGTATCCTGCATCGAACCTGGACTGGCGATTCGTTTCTTATATGTTATTATACATGTTTCAATGCCATTCTCCCAAATCATCCCACCCTCTCCCTCTCCCACAGAGTCCAAAAGACTGTTCTATACATCTGTGTCTCTTTTGCTGTCTTGCATACAGGGTTATCGTTACCATTTTTCTAAATTCCATATATATGTAATGCACTGTATTTAATGTACTAATGTACATGATTGTAGTTAATAATACTGTACCGTATACTTAAAAGTTACTAAGAGAGTAGATCTTAAATGTTTTCACCACACACACACACAAAAGGGGACTTATGTAAGATGATGGAGATGTTAACTAACCCTACTGTGGTGATCATCTCATAGTATACACATACACCAAATCATCACACTGTGTACCTTAAACTTATGCAATGTTATATGTCAATTATATCTGGAAGGGAAAAAAGAAGCAAACAAGTTCAAATCCTAGAAATGAAAAACACAGTAATAAAGATGAACAATACATTCTAGATCCTCATGAATAATCTCATAAAACCCAGTAAAGAGTGAGCAAAGATAAAGACAAGTCAATAGAAATCACCTAGTCTGAAAGACAAAGCAAAAAAAAAAAAAAAGAATGAGGGAGGAAAAAGAACAGAGCAACCAGGAATTGTGAGATAATATCAAATGGTCTAATATGTGCATCACTGGAATTCCAGAAGAGAGGGAGAAAATAGAGCAGAAGAATTATTTGAAGAAATACTAGCCAAGAGTGTGACAAAATCAATGACCACCCCCAAACCTCAGATCCAATAGCTCAGAGAACACTAACAGAAATAAATAACAAAACACACACAAACATGCAGGCATGAACACATATACACACCTGGTATCTCACATTCAAAGTGCAGAAAACAAATAGGAAATCCTGAAGGCGGTCAGAAAAAGAAAGAGAGAGAGAGAGAGACATATTTCTGAAGCGAGACAACTCTCTATAGGTCACATATGTTTCTGAATATCTTTGTAAGTGAAACACTGATTGGCCATTATCCCAGACTATCCATACAATATTGTCTATGAAACAGCCTGATGATATAGAAATGGTGTCTCTTTCCAGAGCAAAAAGCAGGTTTGCTTACAGTCTTAGAAGATAGACTGTCTCTCTCCACAATAAAAGATAGATACATTTACTGCTCATTATCAAAGATTCGGGTCCACTAAGTTTCAAGTCCCTCTCCAATAATGCAGCCCATCTGGGATCATTTGCATAATCCTTGTAGGACTTGGGGGCAAGGGAAACAGATGCAAATATGCTGGTGCTCATTCTGTTTTCTGTGCCATGAGTAATAAAGTTCTTTGTTTCCCACTCAGAAATCTCATGTCTTCCTCTAGCTCCTATGAACCTGTAGCAGACTAAGTTTTTAGCTTGCGAATAGAGTAAAATCTCAGACGCTTCACAGTTCTTCACAGTAAGAAAAGATTATATAGACTCTTCATCACAAAACATGCAACACAGAATACAGTGGAGTGATACCTTCAAAGTGCTAAAAGAAAAAGCTGTCAATAGAGTGCTCTATTCCCCATAAAGATATCTTTCCAAAAATGAAGGAGAGAGAAAATCTCAGACAAACCAAAACTGAGAGAATTCGCTGCCCACAGATTTACACTATAAGGATATTAAAAAGAGTTTTCTAGAAAAAGGAAAATTATATCAGAAACTTGAGTTTATACAAAGCCATGAAGAATGTTAGAAATGGAATAAACAAATATTGGATGCAAACACCTACCCCAATCATCCCTACATTGGCCATTTCTTTTTGGACACTGCTGCTGCTGCTGCTAAGTCGCTTCAGTCGTGTCCGACTCTGTGCGACCCCACCGACGGCAGCCCACCGGGCCCCCCCGTCCCTGGGATTCTCCAGGCAAGAATACTGGAGTGGGTTGCCATTTCCTTCTCCAATGCATGAAAGTGAAAAGTCAAAGTGAAGTCGCTCAGTCGTGTCCCACTCTTGGCGACCCCATGGACTGCAGCCTACCAGGCTCCTCCATCCATGGGATTTTCCAGGCAAGAGTACTGGAGTGGGGTGCCATTGCCTTCTCCTTTGGACACTAAGCATCCTTAAAGAATGTATTGGGGAAAAGATCAGTCCAACACCCAGGTTGGGAGTGCAGAAAAAGTGCACTAGTCCTATTGAGGCCAACTGCATCACACAACTCGAAATGCTCTTACAATAGTGCATGCAAGATTCAGGTTGAAGAAACTCAGACTTGAAAGTGTTGATGAGTAAGTACATTAGTTGCTGGGGCTACAGCTGCAACTAAAGAAATCCAGACTCTACCCAAGGACTCGAGCAACATTCCTCTGTCTGAAACAACAGAATAATAGACAAACAAGAAAGGAAAAATTTCTACGAGAGGCGGAATTCATTTGCAGAAACTCAAACAACTTATAGAAACAAGAAATGAAAAAAAAAGAAAGTAATGGACTTCACAATGGCAGCAGTTTCACTGTGTTAGCTTTTACAGGTGGCAGAAAACTTAGGAGTTTAATAGATTCACTTGGATCACATGTCATTTGGATTCTGTTGATGCCTAGCAAGCTTGAGGGGCCAACATGGCTATGTCAGCCATAACCAGTGCTCACCAACATCTAGTCCTTTCTGGGCACATGGAAGACGGTACTTCCAAGATCCCTGCAGTCACACACAGCCACATGAAAACCTCCAGCCAGTGAGATGAGAGCAGAAGTGATATATTTGTCACTTTCAGCCTGAAGCCATGAAAAACCTCTGCACAATGCTAAGATTCTCTTTTCATCCAAGAACATGGAGGTCTTACATGGACTTCACAGACAAAAAGATTAAAGTAGTCTGAATTGCTGAGTCATCACGTGGATGACAGCTGCCTCGGAAAGTTGCCCAGTACCACAGAGGATTCATATAAATTTTTGTGTGCCAAGTAACTGAAAAAAAAAAAAAAATGCACCAAAAATTGACAACTTTCTAAAGCCTTCTTTTATCTAAAGTCTCTTCACATTTTCAGAATATCTTCTCAGACACAAAAGGGGAAAAAAATCAGAAGGCAAAAATAAAAAAGAACAAAACGACCTTTAGGGAAAACATTTAGAAATTTTTGTTCAGTTGTTTTTACTTCAAATATGTCAGCAAGCATGAGGCCATCTCTGGTTCTGCTACAACTGGCATTGATCATGTTCATGACTGTAGTCATGATACCATGACCAAACTGTGCATCCTCACTTATTCTCCTGTGTCAGAGGTCATGATAATGAAAAACAAAGTCCCCGACGTGATGAAAATCTCTCCATTTCACAACCGCTTGAAAATGTTGTGGGCCCACTGCCAGATAGCGTTTTTATGCTGGATGTTTTTCTCAGCGCCCTAAATTAACCAGCTAGAATTCCCTTTTAAGTGCCAACCTATTTGGTCTTTCAAAATGCAGAGGTTTTCTTTTTTTAGTTGAAGATCTGCCTCTCATTATGGAGATGGAACAATGCACTCTTGACTTCTGAAAAGTAGACTCTTTGGATGCAACAAGCTCAGAGGAAGGTAAAGACAGATCCCAGAGCACTTGTGTCAGGCAGGGTATACCATCACTGCTCATAGATCAAGGCAGGTTTGCAGAGCGCTGATTGTCACCTCATGAAATCCTCCATGGGAATAGCCTGGTCAGCCTCATAAAGAATTCTTCAGGGCAAAACAGATCAAGAGAAAGAGAGCTATTCTAAATGAATTATTGAACTAACTAAATCTATTGATAAAGAAGAGCACCATGGTCTAGGAACATACTTGGCACAAGGTTTCAAAACTGAAGAAATACGTACTCTTCTGATGTTTCTCAAATTCTTGCTTGGGAAAATACAACGCTCAAAGATCATCTTAATTATAAAATATCCCCAATGAAAAAGCAAGACAGAAGTATAATACATAAAACACTCATTCCAAAAAGGTTAAGTGGTGTGAGGCAGGTTTTCATTTATTCATTTTAAAAAACTTTAATTGCACACCTATTATATGCCAGGTTTTAAACTGACCTGTTAATAATTTATGCAGTGGATTATATTTGGGGATAGCAGTATTTTGTCCTCCCTGCATTCTTCCTCTTCCCAGCGTAGCAGAGTGATTATTCCATAGAAAGTGGGCAGTAGAATCAGGCTGCTGCTGTACTTTCACCAACTATGAGACTCCAGCAAGTTACTTAATATCTTTGTATGTAAATTTCCTCATTTATAATATGAGTGACAATGACAGAGTTGATATATGTAAAGTGTTTAGAACAGTGTCTGTAAGATAATTGTTTGTTCAGTCTCTAAGTCATGTCCAGCTGTTTGTGACCCCATGGACTGCAGCACACCAGGCTTCCCTGTCCTTCACTGTCTCCCAGAGTTTGCTCAAACTCATATTCATTGAGTCGATGACACCATCCAACCATCTCATCTTCTGCCACCCCCTTCTCCTTTTGCCTTCAGTCTTTCCCAGCATCTCCTCAAAATTCATACGTCAAAAATCCTAAACGGAAATGTGATGGTATCAGGAGGCAGACATTTGGGGGTTGATTAGATCGTGAGGGTGGAGCCCTACAAATGGGATTAATACCCTTAGAGACCTCAGAAAGATGCCTTGCCTTTCCTGAGGTGAGGACATGGTGAGAAGAGGGTCATCTGTGAAGAAGGAAACAGACCCTTGCCAGATTCTGGCTCTGCCGGCATCTTGGTCTTGGACTTCCCAGCCTCCAGAACTGTGAGAAATAAATGTTGTTTAAACCACTCTGTCTATGGTATTTTGTTGCAGCCACCGGAATGATCCAGCTTCATTTCCTGTAGAGGAAGCCTCTTCACCTTCCAATACTGTGCTAGAGCTAGCCTGCACTGACTGGAGACAGCAGATTGTGTTCATCTTTTCCAAGTTCTGTTCAGTTATGAGATGCTGGCAGCTTGAAAGTGGGTATATTTGTTTATACCTCAGACATTCAGCAAATGCTGCAAATTAGAACTTTGTATTTTTCTGAAGAGCTGGTTTACCAGCATGATACTGAAGCTAAAGCTCCAAGACTTTGGCCACCTGATATGAAGAGCTGACTCACTGAAAAAGACCTTGATGCTGGGAAAGATTGAGGATAGGAGGAAAAGGGGGCGGCAGAGAATGAGATGGTTAGATGACATCACCTACTCAATGGATATGAGTTTGAGCAAACTCCTGGAGATAGTGAAGGACAGGGAAGCCTGGTGTGCTGGGGTCCATCGGATCACAAAGAGTCGGACACAACTTAGTGACTGAACAACAAATTTATCAGCACGCAACTGTCTGCTCAAACTTAGAGACAGAATTCTCCCGACTTCCCTGTCTCTGGAGGCTTTTTAATGTAGACCATAGCTGGGTCTCTTGCTTAGGATGAAAGATTGGGTAATATCCTCCTAAATTAGTCTCTCATGTAATTTCAGTGGCCTCTCCACAATGCTGCCAGTTATCTTTCTAAAACACAAATCTCGTCTACTCTGCAAAGTCTGAACTTTAACATGACATTCAAAATCCTTTACCCTGGCCCCAATTTTTCTGCTATACTCTTAATCTATACTTAATCTATGCAGCTTTTTTCCCTTCATTTTCTCCCAGGTGCCAAATATCCTAGTCCACTTATTATTCCCCAGAGATTTTATGTATATTCAGGCCTCCATGAATTGATCTGTACTGCCTCAATCTAGTCTGGACTGTCCTTGATTAGCTTGGGTGTGACCCCTTCTCTAAAGTCTCCCTTGTGACTATGGGCAAAATGATCCTTGAGGGTCTCTTCTTTTATGCCTCTACTAAAACACTATCAGGTCTTCTCTGGTGATCCAGTGGTTAAGAGTCCACCTGCCAATGCAGGGGACATGAGTTTGATCCCTGATCCAGGAAGAATCCACATGCTGCAGAGCAACTAAGCCCAGGCCTCAAACTACTGAAGCCTACACACTCTGGAGCCCATCCTACACAACAAGAGAAGGTACCACAACGATAAGCCCACACACTGCAACAAAGAGTAGCCCCCATTCGCCACAGCTAGAGAAAACCCCCACTCAGTAACGAAGACCCAACACAGCCCAAAGTTAATTAATCAATTTTTTAAAAAGAACACTAGAACTGTAGATTTCAGATGGCTGTATTTATATGTTAGCTTCCCTGATAGATTTTGTGTTCCCAACACAGGACAATGATGTGACTTCATCTGTACTAGACCAAGACAGTACGCAGCACCACACTGTGGCTCCAAATACATTTTTAAATGAATTAGTGAAGATCTGAAGAGGCACTAAGGGACAGAACCGAGAACAAAAGCTCATCCTCCTGTTTTCCTTCCTGAACAATTCAGTCAAAAAGCCAGGTCAGGAAAGAAGTCTCCGCCACTGACAGAGGGTTGGGATGGAACCAAAGTAGCCCAGAGGAGGGTGCCAGAGTGTGACCAGGGGAAGGAGGGCATCCAAGAGGTGGGGCAGGAGGGAAACCCAATGAAGGTGCCAGCTTCCGAGTGGGGTGAGAAGGGCCTCCTCAGAGAGACATGTTAAAAGACAAAAAATGTCATCTTAAAGGGGCACCCAGTAGTAAAAGCAAGGAAAAAATGAAACATCAAACAAATGATACTAACAGATGGTAATCAGCTGAATAAAGTAAAAACCATTAATCCATCCCAATATAAATAAATACATTGATTGAAGTCTGATTGGGAATGTGAAAGTTTCAAAGTCTCCAAGTACCTCACCACAAAGTACTTGCTATTTACAAAAGAAAAATGAGTAACTTTAGTGAAGACTGGTAGATACTATCGTAATCAAGAGATCAATTTGTTATCAGTAATGTGACAAATTGAAATTTGCACCATCTGATATGATGTAATGAGAAGAACAGTGTCACTTGTCTGGTATTTCTGCCAAAGATGCATATCTTGAATGTAATCATGGGGAATTATCAGATAAATCCAAACGGATGGGCATTCTACAAAATAACTGGTCTGTAATCTTCAAAAGTGTCAAGATGATGAAGGTCGAGAAAAGAATATGAAACTTTTCCAGACTGAAGGAAACAAAAAATATATGACAGCTAAATATAACACAAGATTCTGAACTGAATCCTTCTGTTATACAGAAATATATTACCGGGACAATTAACAAACTTGAATGGTTTCTTCAAATTATACAGTAGTAATGTATTGATGTTAATTTTCTGATTTTGATCATTATATTAAGGACATGTACAAAAATGTTCTTATTTATAGGAAATATACCAAGCAATATTCAAAAATGATCAGGCATCACATAAGTGATTTGCTCTCAAAAGGATTAGGAAAAGGTTCTTTTTGCATTATGCTTGTAACTTTTCTGTACATTTTAGAATGAAAACCATACAAAGTGTGTGTGTGTGTGTGTGTGTGTGTGTATGATAATCCTGCTGCTGCTAAGTCACTTCAGTCGTGTCCGACTCTGTGCGACCCCAGAGACAGCAGCCCACCAAGTCCCCCGTCCCTGGGATTCTCCAGGCAAGAACACTGGAGTGGGTTGCCATTTCCTTCTCCAGTGCATGACAGTGAAAAGTGAAAGTGAAGTAGCTCAGTCGTGTCCGACTCTTAGCGACCCCAGAGACTGCAGCCTACCAGGCTCCTCCGTCCATGGGATTTTCCAGGCAAGAGTACTGGAGTGGGCTGCCATCGCCTTCTCCGATGATAATCCTAGACAACGTATTATTAAAAACAGAGACATCATTTTGCCGACAAAAGTTTGTATTGTCAAAGCTATGGTTTCTCCAGTAGTCGTGTACGGATGTGAGAGTTGAAACAAAGAAGGATGAGCACTAAAGAATTGATGCTTTCGAATTGTGGTGCTGGAGAAGACTCTTGAGGGTTCCTTGGACTTCAGGGAAATCAAATCAGTCAGTCCTAAATAAATCAACGCTGTTATTCATTTGGAATGTGAAAGTTTCAAAGTCTCCAAGTACCTCACCACAAAGTACTTGCTATTTACAAAAGAAAAATGAGTAACTTTAGTGAAGACTGGTAGATACTATCGTAATCAAGAGATCAATTTGTTATCAGTAATGTGACAAATTGAAATTTGCACCATCTGATATGATGTAATGAGAAGAACAGTGTCACTTGTCTGGTATTTCTGCCAAAGATGCATATCTTGAATGTAATCATGGGGAATTATCAGATAAATCCAAACGGATGGGCATTCTACAAAATAACTGGTCTGTAATCTTCAAAAGTGTCAAGATGATGAAGGTCGAGAAAAGAATATGAAACTTTTCCAGACTGAAGGAAACAAAAAATATATGACAGCTAAATATAACACAAGATTCTGAACTGAATCCTTCTGTTATACAGAAATATATTACCGGGACAATTAACAAACTTGAATGGTTTCTTCAAATTATACAGTAGTAATGTATTGATGTTAATTTTCTGATTTTGATCATTATATTAAGGACATGTACAAAAATGTTCTTATTTATAGGAAATATACCAAGCAATATTCAAAAATGATCAGGCATCACATAAGTGATTTGCTCTCAAAAGGATTAGGAAAAGGTTCTTTTTGCATTATGCTTGTAACTTTTCTGTACATTTTAGAATGAAAACCATACAAAGTGTGTGTGTGTGTGTGTGTGTGTGTGTATGATAATCCTGCTGCTGCTAAGTCACTTCAGTCGTGTCCGACTCTGTGCGACCCCAGAGACAGCAGCCCACCAAGTCCCCCGTCCCTGGGATTCTCCAGGCAAGAACACTGGAGTGGGTTGCCATTTCCTTCTCCAGTGCATGACAGTGAAAAGTGAAAGTGAAGTAGCTCAGTCGTGTCCGACTCTTAGCGACCCCAGAGACTGCAGCCTACCAGGCTCCTCCGTCCATGGGATTTTCCAGGCAAGAGTACTGGAGTGGGCTGCCATCGCCTTCTCCGATGATAATCCTAGACAACGTATTATTAAAAACAGAGACATCATTTTGCCGACAAAAGTTTGTATTGTCAAAGCTATGGTTTCTCCAGTAGTCGTGTACGGATGTGAGAGTTGAAACAAAGAAGGATGAGCACTAAAGAATTGATGCTTTCGAATTGTGGTGCTGGAGAAGACTCTTGAGGGTTCCTTGGACTTCAGGGAAATCAAATCAGTCAGTCCTAAATAAATCAACGCTGTTATTCATTGGAAGGACTGATGCTGAGTCTGAAGCTCTAATACTTTGGCCACCTGATGAGAAGAGCCAACTCATTGGAAAAGACTCTGATGCTGGGAAAGATTGACAGCAAAATGAGAAGAAGCCACTGCAGTGAGAAGCCCACACACCACAATGAAGAGGAGCTCCTGCTCACCACAACTGGAAATAAAGGCCCAGTGCTCTTATAATTTATACGAATTCCTTTTGATACTGATAATTAATTTGTCATTGCTAAAGAACTAGCCAGTTGCATTTGGTTCTATCTAACTGCAGATGGTGACTGCAGCCATGAAATTAAAAGACGCTTACTCCTTGGAAGAAAAGTTATGACCAACCTAGATAGCATATTCAAAAGCAACAGACATTACTTTGTCGACTAAGGTCCATCTAGTCAAGGCTATGTTTTTTCCAGTAGTCATGTATGGATGTGAGAGTTGGACTGTGAAGAAGGCTGAGCGCCGAAGAATTGATGCTTTTGAACTGTGGTGTTGGAGAAGACTCTTGAGAGTCCCTTGGACTACAAGGAGATCCAACCAGTGCCCTGGGATTTCTTTGGAAGGAATGATGCTAAAGCTGAAACTCCAGTACTTTGGCCACCTCATGCGAAGAGCTGACTCATTGGAAAAGGCTGTGATGCTGGGAGGGATTGGGGGCAGGAGGAGAAGGGGATGACAGAGGATGAGATGGCTGGATGGCATCACGGACTCGATGAACATGAGTCTGAGTGAACTCCGGGAGACGGTGATGGACAGGGAGGCCTGGCGTGCTGTGATTCATGGGGTCGCAAAGAGTCGGACACGACTGAGCGACTGAACTGAACTGAACTGACACACTATTTGTACCAAGCATCAGAAATAATACCTGCTGATTTTCTTTCTTTTTATTTCAGTAGTTGTATATATTTTTCGGAAGCCTATCAATGCTGTAAAAAAAATTAAACATACTTTTTATTTAATAACCATTGTATTTTTTAAAAGTTATGAGTGTGAGTGTTGAAATTTTTCTTAGGAAGAGAAGGAATTGTGTTTTGGTTTTGTTTCAGTGCTATTTTTTAACATTAATGTTAACAGAAAAACATAATTTCTTTAAACGTCTTACTCTTTCTAGATCTTCATTTGGTTTCTATGTTCTTGTGAACAACTGATAAAATTGGTTTAGTCACTCTTGGCTTCTGGTATTTTGAAATTGAAATGGAATATATCAAAGCAGTCAACCACAAACATACACATTCACCCTCAGAGGAATCAATGTGGCTAAAAGGTTATCAGACATCATGCAAGAACAGACTAAATTCACCAACTCTTTTGCCCAGTTGGTCAAGTTCCTAGGAAGCAACATGGCCACCTCTGCTTTAATTGCTCTATTTCCTTGATTCTAAGATCATGTTTTTCATATTTTATCATTTCTGAAATAAAGGTTAATTTTGCAATCTAAATCAAAAGAAATTTTCCATGTGCAAGTTACTGTTGGAACTAGTGTTACAATTTGTTATCACCTATATGCATGTGCTTTCTAAAGCCCACTTGACTTCACATTCCAGGATGTCTGGCTCTAGATGAGTGACCACACCTTCGTGATTATACGGGTCATGAAGATCCTTTTTGTACAGTTCTTCTGTGTATTCTTGCCATCTCTTAATATCTTCTGCTTCTGTTAGGTCCATACCATTTCTGTCCTTTATCGAGCCCATCTTTGCATGAAATGTTCCCTTGGTATCTCTAATTTTTAAAAGACGCTTACTCCTTGGAAGAAAAGTTATGACCAACCTAGATAGCATATGCAAAAGCAGAGACATTACTTTGCCGACTAAGGTCCATCTAGTCAAGGCTATGGTTTTTCCAGTAGTCATGTATGGATATGAGAGTTGGACTGTGAAGAAGGCTGAGTGCTGAAGAATTGATGCTTTTGAACTGTGGTGTTGGAGAAGACTCTTGAGAGTCCCTTGGACTGCAAGGAGATCCAACCAATCCATTCTGAAGATCAGTCCTGGGATTTCTTTGGAAGGAATGATGCTAAAGCTGAAACTCCAGTACTTTGGCCACCTCATGCGAAGAGTTGACTCATTGGAAAAGACTCTGATGCTGGGAGGGATTGGGAGCAGGAGGAGAAGGGGACGACCGAGGATGAGATGGCTGGATGGCATCCCTGACTCAATGGACGTGAGTTTGAGTGAACTCCGGGAGTTGGTGATGGGCAGGGAGGCCTGGCGTGCTGTGATTCATGGAGTCGCAAAGAGTCGGACACGACTGAGCGACTGAATTGAACTGAACTGATATGCATGTGCATGCTAAGTCGCTTCAGTCATGTCCAACTCTTTGCAATCCTATGACTGTAGCCCACCAGGCTCCTCTGTCCATGGGACTCTCCAGGCAAGAAGACTGGAGTGGGTTTCCATGCCCTCCTCCAGGAGATCTTCATGACCCAGGGATCAAACCTACATCTCTCACATCTCCTATACTGGCAGATGCATTCTTTACCACTGGAAAATCCCGTGAAAGGAGGAGCCTGGTAGGCTGCAGTCCACGGGGTCGCAAAGAGCTCGGACATGACTGAGCGACTTCACTTTCATTTTTCACTTTCACGTATTGGAGGAGGAAATGGAAACCCACTCCAGTCTTCTTGCCTGGAGAATCCCAGGGACGGGGGAGCCTGGTGGGTTGCCATCTATGGGGTTGCACAGTGACGGACACGACTGAAGTGACTTAACAGCAGCACCACCAGGGAAGCCCATCACCTGTATGAATGTAGCCAAATCTCTTGGGAAAGATAACAGAGTTTTCAGAGCTAGGAAACATTATTGTGAATCCACACAGGATCCTCTTTTAGGTTCCAAATATCTACCTATCAGAAGTGTCAGGTTGTCTACCTTCCAGAGATTTATTAATCAAATAAGGAAAAAGTGAAACAACATATTTAAACATAGTATACTTCAATATGTCTCCAAGGTATAGTAGCCAGAAACTCTCCAAGTGCTAAGAAGATACAGAGCAGGAATGTGGGTTAGAGAAAGCCATACATTATCATGATACTATGCATCACTGCAGATACTAAAAATGATTCAGGAGAAACCCTAGACTTTGAATGTGACAAAGGTTTAGAACCAAACTTCATGATATGAAATAAATTTACATAAATAAATATATGCTATTGTCAGTTTTTTTCAATTGTCTGCTATTAATACATTTTTAATCTATGAAACCTGTTTATCTTATAAATGTTAGTGTCATGGGATTTTAAAATAATAAAAATACCAGTTCCATAAAACAATTTCCACTGATATGGTGACTATGACTGCTGATAATTCTTTGCTTTCAAAAGCTGAGTAACATGTACAAAAATTGAGAAATACAGGATCTAAACTTCTAATTTCTTTATAATTCTGGAATTAGGTACTTAAATCTTCACAGTTAAACCTAGCTGAAACATTTTCTGGGAAGCAATGTGCCTGAGAACATGGGATTGTGCAAACAGCTTAGTATAATCATATGATGCATTTGTTTCGGTTCACAATTACCCTTTTACTTCCTGAATGTTCTTGTCCACTTGTGGCAGTAAAGGACTACATAAGGTACAAGATCTAATAATGTTCTTGACACATAGCCACCACTTAATAAATATTTACTGATTAACTGAATCAACAAATTCATTGAGTTCAATCAGTCTATCCACATAGAAAAAAATACATAGTGATGCCTAAGAAAGTTAATGTTGTCTCTACCTACACTGCTCCTAACTTGAAAGCTTTCCAAGTTCCATTTTCATTCTATTTATGTGACCTTTAAATGCCTTACTAACCACAGGACTGCTTGAAGTTCTGAAAAAAACGCATCTTACAGATCATACTGACCTACAAAAGAAGCTTGTTGGTTAGACACTTTTATTATTAAAATAACAAAACACATCTGTTTTGAAGGCTCACCTATAAACCTATTTTTTTTAGATTATATTTCATTATGTTGTTTTGATTAGAACTCTGTTTTACTACACCCTAGGGTGCGGCATGAAGAGTTAGATTGAAATAAAATTCTGATTCATGGACTAATGAAAGTCTTGATACTTCACTTCCAACATGACCTTTATCTTCACCCTAGCATTTCTCATTCAAGGAGCTAAAGGTCGTACATGGCTCAAGAAATCTATGCTCTCTCTTTCTTCCACCTTTTGGATGCCAATGTTTATAAATGTACAACAGATGGATATATATAAATACTAACTAGACCCAAAAGGGGTCATCTTTGCCCTCTCCAACTTGGCCCTCTCTTCCTCAACAGTGAAGGTGCCCAGTATCAGCAGATACTCACCACGTGCCAGTCACAGGCTTTCTAGTTTTTTTTACTTCCTCCCAATAAATGTGACAGGCAATCAAATCTAATGAAAGATTTTGACCTTTATTCACTCTTGTTGATAAAATTTGTACTAGTCTGGGAAAAAAATTGGTTCTGGCCATGTGGACATGGTATACAAATGCAAATTTCTTCTCTTAAAAAAATAAAAAGACTCCATCTGACCCAAGTCCACAGGGTGCTTTGAAAGCAATCTTTGGATTAAAGAAATCCTAAGACCCATAGAGAACTCCTAGGTGTTTACTTCGTAGTAAAATCATGAAAATCAATAAGCATTAAGAAGCAATGGAACTTTCCTGGTGGTATAGTGGATAGGAATCTGCTTGCCAATGTAGGGAACACAGGTTCAATCCCTGGTCCTGGAAGATTCCACCAGAGCAACTAAACTTACAAGCCAATACTGAAGTCCATGCACCTAGAGCCTGTGCTCTGCAACAGGGAAGAAGCCAGTCCAATGAGAAGCCCATGGACCACAAGGAAAAGAAGCCCCTGCTCACCACGGCTAGAGAAAGCCCGTGCACAGCCACAATGACCCAGCACTGCCAAACAATTAATTAATTTTTTTCTTATCTGTAAGAAAAAAAAAAAAAAGAAGAAGCAGCAGCAGCAATGAACCACCAAATACTGTATTAAATTAAGAGGTGAAGAGAGTACAAGATGTGGAATCAGAAATTCTGTTCCTGAACTTCAGCACTGATTTCAGTTCAAGTTAACTGTGACTTTTGGAAAAACATTGACTTCATTGACAAAGTGGAGAAAATGTAGTTATACCTAATAATAAGAAAAAGGATAGCAAGAACATATTATAGTTACCTCACAGAATTATTTGGGAAATCAAAGTAGAAAATAATGTTAGTGCAATAATTTTAAATAAAAAGTACTATATAAATGTTACTATTTATCATGATAATACTAAACAATAAATAAGAAGGCATCATGTTGACCACCCCTACAAATATAGTGTTTCTTCTAAGAATTCTGCATACCAGGAAACTCTCCATGACACAATCCCCAATGTCCCTACCACAGGATTATATTTCAGGGAATATATACAGTCTAAGACATTCCCCTTAATAGCAAATTCATCATTCTAGGAGGCAGAGGAACACGGTCCAATATAGTCATGTACACCATAATTAGGTAACTTGAAACTGACCTATATCTAGTGCCATTATTTTGCTGGATTCTTTTAGAATTGTCCCTAGTTTACCGTAAATTTTAAAATATGGGTTGAAGATACTATGTACCACACATGACTTCTGGGAAATGTAAACCAACAAAATGGTTCACTGGCTATAAAGTCTGTTTGGATCACCTCCAAGGACCCAAAGGCAGATAAGCAGAGGGGTGGGATGGAGAGAGATGGGAGGCAGCTTCAAGAGAGAGGGGCCATATGTATACCTGTGGCTGATTCATGTTGATGTAAGGCAGAAACCAGAACAATATTGTAAAGCAATTATCCTCCAATAAAAATTGCTTAAAAAAAAAAACCTAAGTACCATAAGAAAAGACTAAATATGAGGGTTAGCTAGTGAAATTGTGAACTCCTGGTCCCTGGAAGTGTTCAAGCACAAACTAAATAACCCTGTAAAAGAAATATCACAGTCCCCCCCAAAAAACAAAAGAAATATTACAGTTTCATTTTGGTAAGATATTGGCCTATATGATCTTTAAGGCCTTGAGTCAGTCTCTATGACTCAGTGACTTAGCTGGTTTGAATAGTCTGTGTAACTGTACACAGCAACTAAAAAGTAAATAGTACTTATGTAAGCTTAACTAAAAAATATTCCAAGATTCATTCTCTCAGATCATGTCTGTTGCCATTTCCATAATCAGAATATAATTTCTGTGTAAATATTTCTAAAATATAATCATTTAAAATTTCTATATACAACATTAAAAAATATATAGGATGCAACTATTTTCATTCACTGCTAATTTAAATACACTAGAGGGAAATTATGAGCTTTAAAAAGTAATCATCTCTTTTGGCTCAGTAACTTCAGTAATTCTTCTAGGAATTTATCTAAGAAATGTTCAAAGATGTATACAAAGGTTTATATATAAGGATAACTCTTTGTTATACACTTGAAACACTGCCAATCAACTATACTTCAATAAAACTTTTAAAATCATCTAGAAAATGAATTTAAACAACAAAAAAATATAATCAGATTTATTTATAGCAGTTAAAAATTTTAAATAGCCTCCAATATATGTGTATATTCACATGATGCCATATTCTGTAGTCCACTAAAAGTCACACTTCATTAATCAAATTTTAAAAACAAGTTTAAAATCAATATGGACCATGTGATCTCAGCTTTGTTTTATATAAATAAATATGACAATATTTCCCTTTTTTTTTTGTTTATATACAAACACACATCACCAAGGCCAAAAGAAATATATCAGAATAACAGGGGTGCTAGCTAGTTCTGAGTAACAGATTATTAATGATTTTTATTTTCTTCCTCAAGTTTTCTAGAATTTATAAATTTTTCAGCAATGAAATAATATTATGTAGTCAGGAAAATAATAAATGATACATTTCTTTTAAAATGTCCCAAATAAGTCCTTCTGAAGTCTATGGTCACCAGTTAAGTCAGTAAACATGTTTTGATGATTAAGTTGGGTTCCTGTTTGGAAGTGTTCTTATACTGTACAAATAATTACCATCAAAATAAGGTAGGCTTGATGGAGAGTAAAAAGAACTTTATTAAGTACTTTGATTAAGCACTTAAGTATAATTATTGCTAATGACTGAATTGCTTAATTTTGCTTAGTACTGCAAACAAATGTTTAATTTGTATATACTGTTTAAAGATTTATAATGTGTGACTTTTCATACTGTTCATGGAAAACAGTTTGCTCCTTGGATGAAAAGCTATGACAAAACTAGATAGTGTATTAAAAAGCAGAGACATTACCAACAAAGATCCGTATAGTCAAAGCTATGGCTTTTCCAGTAGTCACGTATGGATGTGAGAATTGGACCATAAAGAAGGCTGAGTGCCAAAAAATTGGTGGTTTCAAACTGTGGTGTTGGAGAAGACTCTTGAGAGTCCCTTGGACAGCAAGATCAAACCAGTCAACCCTAAAGGAAATCAGTCCTGAATACTCATTGAAAGGACTGATGCTGAAGCTGAAACTCCAATACTTTGGCCACCTGATGCAAAGAGTCGACTCACTGGAAAAGACCCTGGTGCTGGGGAAGATTGAAGGCAGGAGGAGAAGGGGATGGCAGAGGATGAGATGGTTGGATGGCACCACCAACTCCATGGACATGAGTTTGAGCGAGCTCTGGGAGGTAGTGAAGGACAGGGAAGTCTGGCGTGCTGCAGTTCATAGGGTTGCCAGGAGTCTGACACTACTGGGCAACTGAACAACAACAATATGTGACTTAAAAGGACGCATGATGTATTGTTTCCCACTGTATTCCATGCCTTGCACATAACAGATACTCAATATTTCTTAAGGAAAGAATGAGGAATGGGAGAAAGGAAGAAAGAAATGTGGTGTTTCTTATTAAATGGGCATGATTGCCTCTTACACCATTTCTATGAAAAACTTAGACTTGACTTTCATCATTTCAGTTTAGGTCATGTTTTTCCAGAATATAAACCATGGGACAAGACGGAAGCAGAAACTGAAGTGGTTTTCCAAGGCCTCAGAGTGAAGCAGTGACAGAAGTTTGTGAATATTATCTCAGACCTTGGCTCTACTAGATTTCCACGAAGAAACCTATGTTAGATTTGGGAGCAGAGGCTATTTGTGGTATCCTGACTTTTCGCAGAACCACCTTGGGAAAAGAGAAGCACATCCTGAAGGATGTAGCTGAACTGTTAGTTCTAAGGCCTCCTGGCGGGGTGGCCCATTTCATCCCATAGCCTGGCTTCCTACTTCTCTCCTGCCATGTTCCTTATCTCTGGGTGTCACGTGGCCTGCTGCTAATTGCTGGTTACACAAGATTAGTAGTGTGTTCTAGAGAAACAAAATACCAAATTACCCAGAGTTAGCAAATTTGTTTCAGACAATCATATGCAGAGTTGGACAGTATGAGGAAGTCAATCTGTGTTTTTTTAAAAAAAAAGTCCCAGCAAGTTTATAAACCTTTTTTTTAAGTTAACAAATTAGGTGGGAATTTTTTAATATGAAAACAGAATGTCCCATAAAAATTCCATGACATTTCTGAAAAAAATGCCCTGTATTTTGTGTCATTGAAAGAAAGAAAGTGCTAAGTCGTGTCTGACTCACGATTTCCATGAGCCTGCCAGGCTCCTCTGTCCGTGGGATTCTTCAGGCAAGAATACTGAAGTGGGTTGCCATTTCCTTCTCCAGGGGATCTTCCTGACCCAGGAATTGAACCCAGGTCTTCCACATTGCAGGCAGATGCTTTTACCAACTGAGCTACACGGGGCCCATCATTGTTTGGGCCCAAGCGAAAAGTCACCAACCAATCTTAATGGAAACAAAAGACTAGTTTAAGTGATGGTTTGGGGAAAAATAAACGCCAGCAGTCAACATATTCTTAGTATGAATACTGTCCTCAAGAGGCAAGATGTAACTTTAGAATGTGGTTCATTTTTTTTTTCAAGGCGAAAGGATGGTTTCTATCAGAGCTGATAGTAGTTAATGGGATGGAGATAGCATAGAAAATGGGGAAAGCTGGCCTTCTGAACGCACCATTAAAAGTGAAAAGCCTCAGTGCTATACGGAATTGGTTTTGAAATCCTCATGACTGGAAGTCAGAAATGTTGGAAGTTAATATACCGTTCAGGGATGAAATGCACTTCTGATGTTCAGAGAGGATGTTTTCAAGGTGAAACCAAAGCCTATAAATAAACAAAAAGCTAACATCAGCTGTCTTAGAAGTCTTATCTATATAAATTCTTTATTGCTCAAAATGACAGAAAGCAAATCCACATGTTGCTTGCTTCACTGCCGGTTGTGGCAGCTTTTAAATCCCTGCCTTCCTAGGAAGTGACCTCATAAGAAAATCTTATAACACTGTCATTTGGGGAAATCCTCACGACATGCGGGTTAATGCGCTTACACTGGAGGAGAGGTCTCCAAGAACGTTTAATAACCAGGATGTCTGGAGGGGCCTTGATGCTAGCCGGGTCGCAAAAGGATTTCTCTCGGTGCACATCTGGGAAGTCTCGTGGCCTATTCTGTAGCAGGCCACGTGGCTTAATAGCTAAAATATGGGGTTGAAAGTTACGAGGGTCTGGGGATCAGATAGCAACTGAGCTATTGACCGACGAGCTGACCCTAGACGAGTCATGACCTTGTGGTACTTCAGTCAGCTTAACTGTAAAGCTGGGCACAAAGGCCAGACTTTACCAAAACCAGATGTTCTCAGGTCTGCTCTTCAACTAATATCTTTTTTTTTTTTCTCGATGTGGCTGTCAAGTCTCAATTTTTTTCATATATAGAAGGGCAAAGGCATTCTACAGGCTACTTTCCCAGTAAGACTGGGACAAGTGAGGTCCAAGAATGGAAGCCTGACTCGGTCCACACCCTAGTGCTCACCTACCTGACCAAGCTTATGTCCATCAGAGAAGTTACAACAGTTTATACACTCAGGGTTTACAGTTCTAATTAGAATCATGTCTACATGATTCTAAGAAAGGTCCTTCACTCACCACTTTTCTAAGTCGTGGGTCCATCACAGAGATAGGTGAAAGACATCGGCTTTCTCCTCTTAAATACAACAGAACATCTATTAAATGACTTTTCTTTTATCCAAGCCCCTCCATTAATCAATGCTCTCCATTTCCTCTACAAAGCTAGCTGAGCAATGTTACTTCTGGCTGCAGAACACTCCTGTACCTGGTCCCTTCTCCCATCCCTGGGGCTGTTTGGGTATCAAGAGTCAGTTGAGTTTGTACCCAACCCCTTTACACTAGCTGCATTTTTAACTATCTAAATTAAGGAACTATTACTGAAATTGAGAGTGTAAAAAGAGAATTATTTTTCTGTAATAAAGTGAAGGTGATTGTTTTAGAATAGTGATGAGTCACATTTTTAAAATAGTTATCAAATTCGGTAAAACTTCATAAGGAATCTGCCTTCAGGTTGCTCTGCAAGTCCCTGAAAATTCTCACTCTATTTTAAAGAAATGAAAAATGACTTCAGGTGGTGCCTTCTGGAAGAAAGACAATCCAGATTCTAATCAGCCAACAAGAAATTTTTTTATAGTCCTTGGAGTCTGTATCAACAGATCAAACCAATATATGTGTGTGTTTTTTAAGTTAAAATAATATATGAGCGTGCTGCTGCTGCTGCTAAGTCGCTTCAGTCGTGTCCGACTCTGTGCGACCCCATAGACGGCAGCCCACCAGTCTCCCCCGTCCCTGGGATTCTCCAGGCAAGAACACTGGAGTGGGTTTCCATTTCCTTCTCCAATGCATGAAAGTGAAAAGTGAAAGTGAAGTCACAGTCGTGTCCAACTCTCAGCGACCCCATGGACTGCAGCCTACCAGGCTCCTCCGTCCATGGGATTTTCCAGGCAAGAGTACTGGAGTGGGGTGCCATTGCCTTCTCCAAATATATGTGCATACATGTGCATAAATATGTATGCTGCTGCTGCTGCTGCTAAGTCACTTCAGTTGTGTCCGACTCTGTGTGACCCCATAGACGGCAGCCCACCAGGCTCTGCCGTCTCTGGGATTCTCCAGGCAAGAACACTGGAGTAGGTTGCCACTTCCTTCTCCAATGCATAAAAGTGAAAAGTGAAAGTGAAGTCACTCAGTCGTGTCCGACTCTTAGCAACCCCATGGACTGAGGCCCACCAGGCTCCTCCGTCCATGGGATTTTCCAGGCAAGAGTGCTGGAATGGGGTGCCATTATAAATATGTATACAGACTTCTATATACTTCCCTGGTGGCTCAGACAGTAAAGGATCCTCCTGCAATGTGGGAGACCTAGGTTCGATCCCTGGGTTGGGAAGATCTCCTGGAGGAGGGCATGGCAACCCACTCCAGTATTCTTGCCTGGAGAACCTCATGGACAGAGGAGCCTTATGGGCTACAGTCCATGGGGTCGCAAAGAGTTGGACACAAATGAGCAACTAAGCACCGCATATGTATATAGACAGATGTACAAACACAACCACATACGTCTTATATATCAAATGACTTCACGCTGATTAATCAACAAATGATCCATCTTAATCTTGTCATATAAGATCAATTCTGAAGTATTTTAGTGTTCTCCTAACTAGTATTTTCCAAAGCAATGTAGGAGCAAGTCTGTGTTTTCTTACTTCCTTTCGCTTCAAGTGTCCACAAACTGTCAGTGGTCCTTGCAGATCTTATCTGGACTATGGACTTAAGGTTTCATGCAGTAGAAGCACTCCCCACCACCCCTCCCTGGAGCCAGATGGCAGGGAGACTTTCTGTGGGGCTCTAAGCTATGCAGAAGGCAGCCCTGTCATGGAGCAAAGCTTCATTTAATGCAACAGCTCTCCTTTGCTCAATACACACACTGTCCTGGCAAGAGAAAGCCAAGACCCAACCATGCCAGATCTCTGCTTCAGGGAAAGAAGCTACAGCCCACTCCAACTGGACCCAGCCCCCGTCATCTCCCCTCAAAGCAATCAAAGGCCAACTGCCACAGTCAAAATTGGGTGGTTGACTCTTCTATTCCTGACAACTGGAACCATATATTTCATTAAAAAGTACAATTGATTCCAAAATCCAAGAGTTATCCATCTGCACTCTCAACTGAAAATATAAATAAGCAGATATCATGCATTTTACTAATCTTTTGAAAACTGTTGGCTGCTGGAGGGTAAATGCTCGTCTTTTTTTGTCAATAGTGGCAAAAGATGACAAACAGTATTTTTGTACCACAAAACTCAGCCTGAACATTGTTGGAAGGAAAAGGATTGCCTCCCAACACTGGTGATTCTGTTGGAACTTCAAAGACATGAAGTTAACATGAGAAGTTAACAGTCACTCCTTGCAGATAACCCAAGAGGAAGGAATACTCTGGACAACAGCAACAAAGAGGTACTTGTGGGGTGAAACTACACAGTTCACAGGCTTTTACCACTGCTTTGTGAAGAAGTCCTGTAGAAACAGAGAACAAGTAACCGTGGGAGTGGTCCCATCAGATACCCTGATGCCCACTCCCAAGTGACATGAATGTACCACACAAAATTTGGAACCAAAGAGAAGAAACTTATTTGGAAAACATTGACATTTACAAGTCGTTACATTCTTAGTGGCTCTTTGAGCATTTGATCATATGCCAGCTGCCTTGAGCAGTTTGCTGCTCCATGGGGAATCTAGACCGCAGCAGCCAAAGGTATTGTAACATAAGCCATAATGACATTATCACTGAGAACAGCAGCAACATGGGGTGATAGGAATAACTGTGCCTAAGAACCTCAAAATCCTCCTTGAAAACAGCCCATTTGTTTTCCTGTAGACATAGTCATTGACTCCTTCCGGCTCGTCTCAGGGTGCCATTAGAGCCCAGGTATTTCTCATGACATTAAGATTGTTTAACCAGCCCCTGGAGCTTTTGCCCAGCAGACATGGTCTCACAGTATGAAGCCATAAAATGGACTTCAGTCCTGTTCTTTACAGGGATGAATTGGGTTTGATAAATTTTTCTATGCTCTGTTTGAAACCAAGTACACCTTTTAAACTGTCTGGAAGTTTGATCTATTACAGATCTGAGCAGATTAAACTCTTTTGGCCCACAGTTTAAAAAAAAATTTAAAAACTCTCCAGGACAGGAATCTAAATGTAGGAAACGTAAGGACACTGCATAAACTGTATGGAGAGATTGAGGCCTCTGGGTATGAAGTCTCTGCATAAATGGTTTGCTTGTTCACTGACCACCAGTAGCTACTAAAGCCCAAACATCCTAGATCCACAACAAGAGAAGCCACCCCAATGAGCAGCCCACATACCCCAACTAGAGAGTAGCCCCTGCTCTCCCAAACTAGAGGGGAGCCCGCACAGCAATGAAGACCCAGCATAGCCAAAAATAAATCAATAAAATAAAGAGCACAATAAATGCAGTGCACTTGCATCATCCTAAAACCATCTTCCCAACCCCTGATCTGTGGGAAAAAATTGTCTTCCATGAGACCAGGCCCTGGTGCCTAAGAGGTTGGGGACACTCTCCAGATGATTCTGACACTGATGGGCTATAAACCACACCTGTTGAAACAGAGCTCAAGGTTGCCAGGAACAGCTGGGTTCTAAGCCTCCACCATTACTAGCCAGCCTCTAGTAAATAGAGCAACTAGCCCTCAAGCTCAGGAAATACCTCCCTGCACCAAAGTAAACAGAGTTGAGCTGACAAATTTCCTTGAAAAGTCCTCTTTATCAGCGGTATCAATATGATTATGACATTTCTTGAGCAACCGAGGCACATTTGCAAATGTTGCATGGCACTGTTTAAAATCTACAAAAATATAAAATACTTGGAGTCATTGAAAGTGTCAGATTTTCTTAATTTATGGTAAATACCTCACCCTTTATGTTTTATAAAATCCTTTCCATAGAAAAGAAGATGATTAGGGACCAAACTGTTGCAGCACTGCCTGTTGCCAATTACCGCATTCTGTGCTCTATTACGTTGCCCTGGTCGGAGTTCTGTTGATTGCCTTGCGCTATACTCGGTAACAAATTATATGTATATCATAAGACAGCCAGACTGATGTGAGCTCAGAAGGCACCTGTATGAAGCTTTTCAAAAGAACCGTAATAATTTTACTAGATGTGACAAACCTTATAAAAGTTAAATAATGTCACACTTTTTAAGCATTTCATTTAATACAACTGAGCACATGGAGGGCATTGAGGATGATATTTAATTTTTTCCATATGTGGATTTAATGCCACACAAAAGTTTCAGTCCCAGATTGCTAATTTTCCACCATGTGGTAGCCATTGAGCAGAATTTTTTTTAAAACACTTACCAAATTACAGAGTAGGGTTTCAGAGGCGGCAGCTATAAGTAGGCTTAGGGTACCTGGTGTCCCTCTGGCTTGGCCCTGGGCCTCATGAAGAAGCAGTAAATCTTGACGGTATTTTCTATGACAGCGCTTGCTGGTTTTTATAGGAATTAAATGTGAATTTACAAAGCCACATGCTAACATACTTCTAAAAATAGACTTAATTGTTGTAAATTCTTCCAATTCTGATCATTTTTAGCCACATATGTAAGTAAAAGGCCAGCATCTAAGATTTGGCCCTTTATAGAGCGTCTGTGGATTACCAACACTTTCAAAGAAATCCTTACAGGCAATTTGAAAAAAAGTTAGCTGAACCAAGCCATCCTAGCTGCTTGTTCTTGAAAAGCGACCTCAGGTCAAAATAGAGGAAAAAACACTTCCCAATACCAACTAAAGTTTATCTTCTATGACCACAAACAGGGAACCAGGATATTCTAGAGCAAGAAAGGCCAAGGGTCTCTCTACTCATTCATTTTTGTCTTATTCTACAACAGCTTTGAGTAACTGAATCGACTTCATGAAGAAATTCTTACGAAGAGACAAAACCCCATGGGAGGGTGTGTGGGTCAGAAAGTGGGGAAACAAATCATGCACTTCTAGAGGCAGCCTCTAATGTGACAAACGCACATGAAGGTACTGGGAAAACTTTAAAGCTCCAGCCAAATGTTAGCAATTACTAACCCAGTGAGACTGACCAGAAACCTGGAACCACTAGGCAGAGCCTTACGTCTGGATCCTGTGGGCAGAAACAAAGATACTGCATTGTACACCTATCTGATGATTCATGTCTATCTGGCTCAGAAGAAAAACTGCCTTCAAAATCAGCAGCTCCTGGGGACACATATTTTATCTCCCAGAACCAATTACAGTTGATTCTCCTGAGTTCAGATGGTTTGGGACCAAATCTATTTCACACATAACTGAATACTATGGACAACTTACCCAGGAAAATTCAAAATATATACATGGGACTCTCCATGGAGCCTCATAACACAGCATGGGCAACAGGCATAGCCATCCAATTTTCAGGCTTCCAAAATTAGTGGGAACTGCCATAAGAGGGAGTGGAGTGGGGGTGCCCAGTAAGATAAACTGCCTGCCAGGATTCTGGAATGATCTCTGCCCTCCCTCTGCCAAAGAGTGTGTAATGGAATCTTAAGTCATACATTTCTATTCAAGCAAAGAAAATGTAATATTTTCATTACCTATGACTAATTGAATCTTTCTCTCAAACCTCTATCATACTGGGGCACCATGGAGGAATTGCAGAGAAATGCTTTCAACTTGCCATTTAATGGTGACTCAATCTTACAGTTCAAATAGCGGCTCTGAGCAACTGACTCTGTCTTTGGGGGGTAAATATTCAGTCTTGAAAGTATCCACAATGGTGGCTTATGGAGAGGAGGATATGCAATTTAAGGAAGCAGCTTTGGGTCTGCATGGGTCCTTTATATCTTTGCTGATGTCTGCGTAAAACTACCAGCCTGCCATGTTCCCCAGTCCCTTACCACAACTTCTTCCAAGACATGCCTGGAAAGATTGTGATTTATTCTCTTTTCTTGATCAATGCTGATTCTTCCCCCATCCCTTCATTCTCATCCATGGTCACCATCTCTCTCCTAAAGAACTGTTTACTCTCTGGCCTTTGCAGTAAGGTCACCCCTGCTTACGTTAGTGACCCCTGGAAGCAAGGCCCTGGCTATCAACAGAGCTAGTGAACATCTACTTTCCCCTTATGGCCAAGTGTGTGTCATTTGCTCAGTCATGTCTGATCCTTTGCAACCCCATGGGCCGTAGCCTGCCAGGCTCCTCTGTCCACGGAATTCTCCAGGCAAGGATACTGGAGTGGGTTGCCATTTCCGGCTCCAGGGGAACTTCCTGACCCAGAGATCAAACATGGGTCTCCTAAATTGCGAGCAGAGTCTTTAGCATCTGAGCCACCAGGGAAGACTTGAAGTGAAAGTGTTAGTCACTCCGTAGTGTCCAATTCTTTATGACCCCATGGACTGTAGCCTGCCAGGCTTCGCTGCCCATGGGATTCTCCAGGCAAGCATACTGGAGTAGGTTGCCATTTCCTTCTCCAGGGGATCCTTCCAACCCAAGGATCAAACCCAGGTCTCCTGCACTGCAGACAGATTCTCTACCGTCTGAGCCACAGGGACCAAGCAGGGACCCAGAGTGCTGACTCCAGCTCCCTCTGCCCAACCGTGCTGCTTTTACTCCATGAGGACAGCCCCATGTTATTACGGGCTTGCCCTGCACTTCGGTCTCCCTACCAAAGCTCAGAATGGTAAGCAAAGTCCCTCTGCCTTTTCCCTTCAGCTTGGCTGATGACTCTTCTGTGAGATTTCACCATGACGCTTGTGCCTCACCTCCTATCTATCCTGCCTCCCTCCCCTTCATCTGCTGTGAGTCCCAGGCCAGGAGGTAGAGGCGCTCCGGTTTTTCTACAACAGGAATTTTTCTGACATCCTATTCTGATTCTCTCTGCCCCACAGCCTACAGTAAAATTTTGTGATTTAGTCGAATCACAGATCTGTTTGTAAAAGTTAAAGAAATTTTAAAAACTCATTTTAAACTCTCCAGTCCCTGGTTTCGGGACTTACCGTAGACTCAGAAATACTGTTTCAAATATCAAAAGTAAAACATTCCTTCTGTAATAATTTTAATGCATGCTGAAGCAAATTAGCTCCTCTGAATGAAAAAGAAAAGCATAGTGATAGATTTCCAAATATCATCCCTATTATAGTAGAAACTAGAAAAGGAAGAAGACAGCAATGGCACCCCACTCCAGTACTCTTGCCTGGAAACTCCCATGGACCGAGAAGCCTGGTGGGCTGCAGTCAATGGGGTCCTGAGTCAGACACGACTGAGCGACTTCACTTTCACTTTTCACTTTCATGCATTGGAGAAGGAAATGGCAACCCACTCCAGTGTTCTTGCCTGGAGAATCCCAGGGATGGCGGAGCCCAATGGGTTGCCGTCTGTAGGGTCGCACAGAGTCGGACACGACTGAAGCGACTTAGCAGCAGCAGCAGCAGCAGAAAAAGGAAAACCTGCAGTCCACTGCATCATCACAAACAAAAACTTGAAACTCGGCAAATTCCTTCCCTCTGTCACAGCTCCCCTACATAGGCACGCATGCGCGCGCACACACACACACACACACACACACACACACATACACACACACTCAGCTGCTCTCAGCCACGTTGTGTAACTGCTCTTTAGAAATGGGAGATTCTATTACATACTCCATTCAATATCACACGTATCACTGACAGGTAGGGTGTGGCATGGCATCCCTATAACCAATTTCATCACACATTCCTCAGGCATACGCTCAATCCTGATTTGCTTCTTATGGTCCTAAATTTTTTACATTCTAATTCTGACTGTTATATTCCCATTAGTGTTGGACCTTGAGGTTTTCTTCATTCTTTTTTTGTAATACATCAAATGTACTGAATCTCAGAATTTTCTAGACAAATGGCACAAAGACAAGCAAATAATTTCAACATGAAGTGAAATTATAGGAGTTTATAGCCAACCCCCTGAGTATTTCTAAAATATCAATAAATAATACACTCAACATCTTATCTGTACTCAGTAACATAGTCTATGTTCTTTGAATAGAGCAAACATTAATTTTATTACATTTTCACTACAAGTGCTAATAATAAAAGATTCTACAGAGAAAGAAATGAAATTTTTATCCTTAAGAGCAGACTCGGAGATTTAAATAACTAGATGATGTCCTCAAATATGCACCTCATTCTGATACAGTCACCTGAATTTATGTATCAATTTCAGTGTAAGGCAGAAAATTAGTCATTTGTCTTTTGTAAACATAGATATGGACTTCTATAAACATAGATAGAGATTTCCCTGCTGGTCCAATGTCTAAGAGTCTACATTCCCAATGCAGAGGGGCTGAGCCAGATCCCTAGACAGGAAACTAGATGCTGTGTGCCAGAACTAAGACCTGGTACAGCCAAACAAATTTTCAAAATAGAGATAAAAGCATCTCCATCACCCTATTCTTAAAAAAAAAAATCCCCTACAAATTCTCTGTACTTTTTTATCCTTTGATCAATACAGTTACTAGGTTACTACTACTCTCCCAAATACCTGTGTGTTCAGAGCTTTCTTATAGTAGCATCACATTACTACCCAGATCTCTGGTCAAGGAACTAGATCCTACATGCTGCAACTAAGAGTTTGCACACCACAAACGAAGAATGAAGATCCTACCTGTCACAACTAAAACCTGATGTACCCAAATAAATAAATTAAATAAATATTTTTTAAATTTAAAAGTAGGTAGACATCATTTTGGCCATAGTTCTTAAATAAAATTTGGAGTGAAAGGCATTCTTCTAAAGCCAATTTAACCATCAAAAGTCACGCTCCCAGCACATTAATGCCAAGAGATCTTTGTATGTAATACAATTTTCCACCAAAAGAAACTAGGGCTCCTTAGAGAACTGGTTGATTTCAGAGCTAGAGTAGAGTGGCTGCAAGATGAACCTGGAAATCTTGCTATGCCAGAAAGTAAGAAAGTGCTTTTTAAAAATGAGGTCATCACAAGGACACTTCATGATGTTCTCATGATCCTAATTTGAGATAATTTAAATACTAAAATAATTAAGGACTGTGATGAATTTTAGAACATTGAAAGCATAGAAGCTAATGAGTCCAAACTCTGTCTTGAACATTCCCAGTACCTGGCCCAGTTCCTGATAACTGCTGTACATCAGATTGTTTAAGAATGTGAATGTGGTAAAGACCAAGAGGAGAAAAAAAAGCGCCCTTTAATTTAGCAATTATGAAGCCTAGTAATCTATGTGAAGGACTTTGAACTTATCATAAGAACAATGTTCACATTTTATTCATCATTGGCTATAAAGCATCTATTATGAGAGTAACTTGTGCTTTATATATGAAGCATCTAACATATGTGTAACAAATGCTTACCTGTATAAAGTAGGGGCTTAATAAATGTTGAATAAAAAATACATATGTGTATATATATATATATAAGCTATATATATACATAAGCTCAGTTGGGAGGGAAAAGGGCTCTTGCTTATGGGATGCTGAATGCTTACTGGTAAATGTGGAATAAGTGGTGAATGTAGAAAACAGATTTCTGCAACCATCATCCTAAACTTTGGTTTGGGCAAGACTCACCAACAGAGGCCAAATCCAGGGGGTGTGGGGCAGGGAGGGGCGGTTCATAAGAAGTAGAATGTTTGCATGGTCTCCCCAGATAGCTTATTAGTTGCATGTGAGGGGGTAGGAAATAGTATACGGATAAACTGGAGAACACTTTGACCAGGTGATCAAAATTAATGTCAACATCGAGGGGCAAGTGGACCTCGTGTGCCTCTGGAGAAGGATACACTTCTTTCGTGGAATGCACACCTAAATTGGAATCGTGAGGAGCCACTGGACACATGCAAAATGAGAAACACTCCGTTTTTTAAAAAGGGACTGTACTCTTCAAAATGTCACAGTCATAAAAGGCAAAAAGAGGCTGTGAAAATGTTTCAGGTTTAAAGAGACTAAAGAGACTTGCCAGTCTGTTCCTAAACTGGATTATGTATTTCAGGAGAAAAAGGGACAATGAAGGACATTATTAGGCCAATTGACAAAACTGGAAAATAAATGGTAGACCAGATAAAATTATTGTAGCAATATTAAATATAGTAAAGTTGATAACTAATAATATCCTTATTCTTTGGAAACACACACTAAAGACTTTGGGGCCATGTGAATGCAATTTACTCGCAAACGGTATGAGCAAAAAATTATTTAAAAAACACAAACAGATACACAACTCCAAAAAGAGAAGGTGGGACATAGGAAAGCAACAGAACAAAATGCTAACCATTCAGGTATGATCTGAATCAAATCCCTTATGATTATACAGTGGAAGTGAAAAATAGATTCAAGGGATTAGATCTGATAGACTGAGTGCCTGAAGAACTATAGACAGAGGCTGATGACATTGTACAGGAGATCGGGATCAAGACCATCCCCAAGAAAAAGAAATGCAAAAAGGCAAAGTGGTTGTCTGAAGAGGCCTTACAAATAGCTGTGAAAAGAAGAGACGTGAAAGTCAAAGGAGAAAAGGAAAGATATACCCATTTGAATAGCAGAGTTCCAAAGAATAGCAAGGAGAGATAAGAAAGATTTCTTCAGTGATCAGTGCAAAGAAATAGAGGAAAGCAATAGAATGGGAAAGACTAGAGATCTCTTGGAAAAAAAAAAGAGATTGCAAGGGAATATTTTATGCAAAGATGGTCACAATAAAGGACAGAAATGGTGTGAACCTAACAGAAGCAGAAGATATTAAGAACAGATGACAAGAATACACAGAACTATACAAAAAAGATCTTCATGACTCAGATAATCATGATGGTGTGATCACTCACCTAGAGCCACACAAGCTGGAATGCGAAGTCAAGTGGGCCTTAGGAAGCATCCCTACAAACAAAGCTGGTGGAGATGATGGAATTCCAGCTGAGCTATTTCACACCCTCAAAGATAATGCTGTGAAAGTTCTGCACTCAATATGCCAGCAAATTTGGAAAACTCAGCAGTGGCCACAGGACTGGAAAAGTCAGTTTTCATTCCAATCCCCAAGAAAGGCAATGCCAAGGAATGTTCAAACTACAGCATAATTGCAGTCATCTCACATACTAGCAAAGTAACGCTCAAAATTCTCCAAGCTTCAACAATACATGAACTGTGAACTCTGCCACATGGATTCAAATACAAAAGCACCATTTTCCTGCTTAAAGATCCAGGTTTCTTTAGAAGTCTGTGACAACATCTCAGGAGACTTTTTCAACTAAAAGTCAACATTCTTCCACTGTCACTTTCACAGCCAAAACCATCCTCCAAGAATAAAGGAAGTACCTCTAACCTCACCCTCGAGAACCCTCCTGGTACCATAGACTAGCATCAGCCCAGCACACACCAACCATCCTTTTAAAATGCAAAAATCTACTTTACTATAGCATGAGGGGGCTTCCCTGGTAGATCAGCTGGTAAAGAATCCACCTGCAATGCAGGAGACCCCAGCTCAATTCCTGGGTCGGGAAGATCCCTGGAGAAGGGATAGGCTGCCCACTCTAGTATTCATGGGCTTCCCTGGTGGCTCAGAAGGTAAGGAATCCACCTGCAATGGGGGAGACCTGAATTCGATTCCTGGGTTGGGACTATCCCCTGGAGGAGAGCATGACAATCCATTCTAGTATTCTTGCCTGGAGAACCCCCATGGACAGAGGAGCCTGGCAGGCTACAGTCCATAGGGTCACAAAGATTTGGACATGACTGAGTGACTTAGCACAGCACAGCACGGCATGTGGACTGTGAGGCTTAAGTTGTTTGCAGGCAGGTAAACTACAGATACACAGAAACCTTTTCTGGTGACTGTTCCACTGTAACACCCAGAGCCACGCCTAACCTACGACTATACTTCTGGGTGTAGAAGAAGGTACCCATGGAATAGATCTTGTAGCACCCTTCATGACTTTGTAGGTCGCTGGATTTAGCTGGGTGGGTTTTCTGCCACGTGTGATAACAGTTTGGGCTCCAGTTCATCTGGGGCTTAGAGTTGCAATATCCAAAGTAATTCACTCGTATGGATGGTGTTGGTGCTGTGAGCTTATCTGGTGCAATTCTAGAACATTTTGATTGTCTTCTAGATGGCTTCTTCATGCAGCTTGGGCTTTACACAACATGGCAAGTGCTTTCTTTTTTTCTTTTTTATAATTTCATGTCCTGTGGGATCCCTGTTCCCTGACTAGAGATGAAAGCCACGACCCCTTCATTGGAAGCATGGAGTCTTAACCTCTGGACCACCAGGGAAGTCCATAGCAAGTGGTTCCTGAGAGTAAAGGTTTCAAGAGCAAATATTCCAAGAGAAAGGAAGTGGAAGCTTGTCTTCAGGCTTAGGCTTAAAAGTACCAGAATGCCATCTTCACCACATTTTGTGGGTCACAGCAGTCACAAGGCCAGTTTGGGTTCAAGTAGAAGGGATCTTGTTTTGCCCTTTGATAAGAAGAGCAGCAAGCAGGCAGACGAAGAGGAGGAGGAGGAACTTGGGGAACCACCTCAGGGGACTGGCCTGATACCTTGACATCCTGTTAATACCCATTTCCTCAGACACTCTTGTTTCTTGCTGGGTTTGCAGTGGAATCAGGGTCAGTTCAAAGTCTCCCAAATTACTTGATCTTTGACCTCTTTTTTTTTTTTCAATCCTGGCATTTGGCATCCATAAGCCCTAAAGAAAAACCATGGTCTACTTACTCTACTTACTCCCATTTAAATACATATTTTAAGAATAATTCTTTCCTGAAAATGGATCTTTGAATCCATCACCCTTGCACCTTTTAGTTGTCCAAGTGCCGACCTTGTCTTTCCCCTAAGGTCTCCTCATCTGCCAGTCACTATAAATTGGCATGTCATAAACTCACATTTAGACAGCACAATATAACATCCATAACATAATTTGTATCTGCAATGAAAGAGTTATACTTCAAAGGCAGACATCATTAGTAAATGGTGGAGTTTCATTACATGGCTAAAACTACTTTTTGCCAATAAAAGTAAAACATATTAATAATACTTCAGAGCGGGTCTTAACCTCTTATAAAATACAAAAGATAAAGCAGACAAGGAGGAAAAGATGTTTCTAATCTGTGTTAAATCTATTCCCACTGTGAGTAAATCACTTCTCTTAGAGTTTTCTCATAAATGCATGACACTGCTTTTGAGTAATTGCTGCCAAATAAATAGCTCTAACTTTCTCTATGTTTTATTAGCAAGGCACAAAATCCTCAGCAAATAACTTCATTTGTAGATGGTAGTTGTTCTCAGCATGAGTCTGTGAGGGCATGGTGTGGTAAAAAATCAGAGCTAAATTAATGTGGCAGACATCAGCAGCAACATAGATGGACCTAGAGACTGTCACACCAAGAGAAGGAGAAATATCAGATGACATCCCTATATGTGGAATCTGAAAAGAAATGATACAAATGAACTTATCTACAAAACAGAAACAGATTCATAGACGTAGAGAACAAACTTATGGTTGTCAGGGGGAAGGATGGGAGGAAGGGATAGTTAAGGAGCTGGGGATCAACATGTACACGCAGCTTTATTTTAAATGGATAACTAACAAGGATATACTGTATAGCAGAGAACTCTGCTCAATGTTATGTGGCAGGCTGGATGAGAGGAAAGTTTGGGAGAGAATGGATACATGGATATGTATGGCTGAGTCCCTTCAACATTCACCTGAAACTGTCATAGCATTGTTAATCAGCTATGCTGCTGCTGCTAAGTCGCTTCAGTCGTGTCCGACTCTGTGCGACCCCATAGACGTCAGCCCACCAGGCTCCCCCGTCCCTGGGATTCTCCAGGCAAGAACACTGGAGTGGGTTGCCATTGCCTTCTCTGTAATCAGCTATATTCCAATATAAAATTAACAGTTTAAAATCTTTAAAAAAAAGAACTGAATGAATGTGTCCAAGACCCTGTGGGCTGTGTCTGGTCTAGCTCTAGATAATGCACCAAGGAAAAGAAAATCTCCTATGAAGCAATCTTCTCTTCTAGTGAAAGGAATTAGCCTCAAGTATCGGCATGCTGGTCACCTACAGCTCAGATGCCCAGAGAAAAAACTGATGTCATTTACTACTTTAAGCAACATCTGCTTGGGTTACCAGACACAACAGACTGTAAAAGCTGATTTCAAAATTCCAGGGTTAAGAGGGTGATACCCTGGCAGTCCACCGGTTAGGACTCTGTGCCTCCCTTGCAGGGGGCGAGTTCCATCCCTGGCCAGGGTACTAAGATCCCCACAAGCCATGCAGCCTGACCCCCCCAAAAAAAATTTTTTTTTAAAAAAAGAGGGTGATAACAACGACAAAAGGGATTTTCTTATCAAGAGACAAAATGCAAAAAGAGTTGCAGAAAAAAATTGTATATACATATATATATGTACACACACACATATACAGAGAGAGCATTAAGTGTGATTAACATATTCCTAACAATAATTTTCAACAACATAACTGGACATTATGTATGTTGATAGGTACTCTATCTTGTTTATCCCTCATGTGTCTCACTCTTTAAAATAAGTCTGCCTTTGTGTACTAATTTTATTTTTTAAGCACTTTCCCCAAGAAGCCCTGAGAGGATATCAGGGCACCGATTATTAACTTCTTCGAATTAGGCCACTAAAATAAATTGCTGTTGGAACTTCCTCATAAAGGATCTAACCAATTTCAGCAAGAAGGAGAATTTACACACATGCTGAACTTGCTTTTTCATTATGTTTTATTATACACTCAAAATAAAAAGACATCTTGGAACAAATTAAAATATATTTGCCTCATGTGGACACTGGGAATTAGATTTAAGATTTAAGAAGAAAATAGTATCTTCTAAAATGAATATTATAATCACTGAAAAGTACAAGGTGTCATCACTACTGTTAAAAGCCCTTTGTGAGACAAAATGTCCTAACAGACATGAAGAAAGAATTAATTGCCTACTTCTGAGTGATAAGGAAACAATTACATTTGATGATAAGATTAAATGAGGTAACTTAATCATTAATTTGATTAAAAATGCTGGCATCACAGTTTGGGTAATGTATTTTTAGAGGAGGATAATGCACTTTTAATTTCTAAATTAATCTTTACAAAGAACCCAGAGCCTCCTGTGGTGTGCAACTTGAATTTATACTAATGATATAAAGGACAGCTGCCACCAGCCAAATGAAGGCAAATAGAGAGAAGGAAAAAGATCTGAGATTATCAGTAGGATGCATCTACAGGGTGCCAAATTGATTGATTTTGCTTGAGTCGAGGCAATCTGAATATACCAGCAGGATCCAAAAAATGGCTTGAAATATGGTCTCACTGAAAAGATCCAGTTTTGCCAGCAAAGTGGGAATGAATTCATCAGGTTTCTGTTGCAATCACCACACAGGGTGAAAACAGAGCCCACACTTAACTTACATCATCATTTCATGGACTTAACTTTTATGTTTTTGAGTCCAGCTTTTATAGCCTCTAACAGACATTTTATATTTTACTTATCACTCCTTATTCTCTAAAAGTAGGGAAGCAAGTTTGTGAAAAGTAGCAAAATTATGAGAATAAGCTGGAAGAAATGTTTTGGATAAAATGCTGGTAACATTTGCCAATCGCTCTAGTATGAATTCAACCCTGTACGGGCGCCTTCTCATAGATCACAGAGTAGATGGTGGATGAAGTTGATGGGATATTGATTGCAGCAGGAAAATAGGGGTCATAAAACAAAAGATGATTAACATGAAATCGTTGAGTGAAGCACAGTCTTAATAGACTGGGAGTTGTTAAATAAAACAGAGAGTGGATAAAAGAAGTGAACTCTCAGATCACTTACAACAGAATTCCTTTTTTATTATATATTAAAATTCTCCTGTGCCCTTTTACTTCCCTGTGTATTATCAATCCATATTCACCCAGTGGAAAACATCTGAAATTAACATGTGGGGAAAAGTAACCAAATCTGAGACACATCATCAATCATAGAGAAGGCAACTCAGAAAAAAAGCAATGGCAACTAGGGCCTTAAAAACCTATAAATACTGTCAGAAAATAAAGCTTTTCTTGATTTCTTTCTTTTCACTAAGTCCCACTTATGTTTCACTACTTATACCAGGTGCAACTTTTTTTTTTTAATAAATGTTGCTGCAAAGCAGTTTTACAAGTTGGTTTGTTGCTTAAAATATGTACTGCTCAATGAACAGATATATTTCTAAAATATTCTTCAAGTAAACTTCCAGAGACAAGTAGTTCTTCTGTGAAAATCACTCTAGGAAAGAAATACACACCCATTTCATCCACCTCTCCAGATACACATACACACACACACACATACACATACACAGACAACACACACCACCACCACCACCAGGATTCCAGCTAAGATATTATTAACAAAGAAGCTTCCTTTGCCCAGAAAAGCAGGCACTTATGAAATATTCGTGGTTTCATTCTATTAAAAAGAGGTAGCTTTTCTGAATCACAGTCAAAGTGATTAGCGGAATAACTCCAGAACTCAGTGTGTGCAGTCCACCACTGAGGGTCACAATCCTGGCTCCCTGCGTGCCAGCCTCCAAAAGCAGAAATGCTGATCTCAATTCAGAAAGTCCTTGTCCCTGCTGATGGAAGGACTTTTTTCCCAGAAAACCTCAAGGTCCCTGCAGTACATTTAATGAAAATATTAAAACAAGGTTTACACTGAATCTCTTGTCTGGGTAGAGCTTCAGCTGAACTATTGATAAAAGTAATACAACCCTTGTAAAGCTTCTAATCATTTCCACACTACACAAAATATCAATGACTGAAAACTACTTAGTATCAGCAAGATTTGATGGAAAGCGTAGTTACATAAAACAAGTAGATCTAAGCACTCATTGTAGCTGCCCCAAGGTTTCTTTTTCTTCATTTGTTTTCCTTTGGCTGATGAGCAAGTGGTGTGAAATAGCAAACTCAAGTTTCAGCCTTTATACGCAAGCCTCTCTGATTTAATTAGGGCTGCTGGATATAGCAAATAAAAACACAGAGTGCTAGGTAAATTTGCATTTTGAAAAGCAAGCAATAATATTTTAGTATAAGTACATCCCCTGAAATATTTGGTACATATGTAAATTTTCTTAAATTATTCACTGTTTACTTGAAATCCATATTTAACTGGGTTCCCTGTATTTTACCTAGCAACCTTACTTCATATGCCCTTACAATTTACATTATATTTTAGAACTTACTCCATCATTACGGAAATAAGAGAGCCACCAGAGATAGAAAAGCTGAAAAAGTCCCAAGTTCTGGCTGAGAAAATGTACACGAAAGCCCTTTATAACTTTATAAAGTGTAATACCAGTAGTTCTCAATGGATTGCGGCAGGGAAGAGAGAAGGAAGAACTGGAATCATTGAGAAATATTTTCCCCCAGATTGAAACCACTGCACTGTATAAATATTGTGTAGTACTTTCCCATTTTTATTTTCGTCTTAGAGGTAGTAGTTAACAAGAACCGCTTTGGAGTGAGGCTGACATACATTTGAACCACAGCTCTATCACTTACTGGCTGTTTGATTCTGGACCAGATATTAAGGCTCCCTAAGCCTGCTCTTTTTCATATTCAAAATTAAAGCTACAACACCCCCTTGTACGGTAAGGGTAAGCACTGAAAGGGTTACATCCTCTTTTTTAAAGCACTTAGAACATTACCTGACACACAGGAAGCCCTTGATAATTGAATGTTATTATTTTTATCACTTTGCACAAATTGTTTTTACCATACCCATTAATTAAAGATAAAGGTCCCTGGCAATCACAGTCCCCAGAGATCTTCTGTACTGGGTTATCTACGAACAACAGAGTTTGCTGGGGGAGCAAGTGAGAAGAGCCAGCAGTCACTTGTAATCTGCAGAATATCTGGCTCGGCATGAAAACTGAATCTGAAAAAAGTCTGGAGCCCAGGGAAAGTCAAGTTCTTCTCAGAGCCATTTATCTTTCCTTATGTTGGCTCTTTCAGAAGTTCTCTGGGCTGAATTCCTCCCCCACTCCAGTGACTGAAGCAAAGAGTCCATCTGGTTTCCACGAACAGTCGCCCCTCAACCCTTGGTATCCATGGAGGATTGTTTCCAGAACCTCTTTGGATACCAAAATCCAAGGATCCTCCAAGTTCCTTATACAAACGGCATAGTATCTGCATTTAACCTATGCACATTGTACCATATACTTTAAATCACCTCTAGATTACTTAGCATACCTAATGCAATATAAGTTTTATGTAAATAGCTGTAAATAAAATGTAAATATTATACAAATAATTGCCAGTGTGCAGCAAGTTCAAGTTTTGTTTTTTGGAATTTTTTGGAAGATTTTTTCCAAATATTTTCAGTTCAAGGTTGGTTTGACTCCACAGTTATGGAGCCCATGGACCCTGAGTGTCGATTATACAGAGCTTCTTCTGTAATTCCATTCTAGAACTTGCTCTCTGTGGTCAGAAATAAGTATTTTTTAATTAACTTATTAATACTTTGCCTGAGCTGAGTCTTTCATTTCTGTGCACGGGCTTTCTGTAGTTGCAGTGAGTAGGAGCTACTCTCTAGCCATGGTGCCCCGGGCTTCGCACTGCTCTGGCTTCTCTTGTTTCAGAGCACAAGCTCAGAGCAAGTGAGCTTCAACAGTTGCGACGCACAAGCTCTGTTGCCCTGTGACACGTGGAATCTTTCCAGATCAGGGATTGAAGTCATGTCCCCTGCATTGGCAGGTGGATTCTCGGTCACTGAACCACCAGTGAAAGTGAAAGTCGCTCAGTCATGTCCAACTCTTTGCAACCCCGTGGACTATACAGTCCAGGGAATTCTCCAGGCCAGAATACTGGAGTGGGTAGCCTTTCCCTTCTCCAGGGGATCTTCCCAACCCAGAGCTCAAACCCAGGTCTCCTGCATTGTGGGCGGATTCTTTACCAGCTGAGCCACAGAGGGGAGGTTCAGAAATAAGTAATTGAATATGACATTCCTGCAGATTCTAAAATGGTTCTCTGAAGTCTGGTTCTGTGGTTAGAAATCAACATTCTTACAGCTGGTCTGCTGTGGTGTTTCCTCCGCATAAATGTAACAACAGAATTGGCCAGGGCCCGCTAATGAAGGGAAGGGTCATCACAGGGTTCCCATTCCAGCCTCTCTAGTCACACACCCTGAAGGCTTGCGGTGCATTCTGAAGCTTATTACCTTTTTAGAGGAACTAGGACAGCTGCTACCGGGACTTCCCTGGTGGCTCAGAGGTTAAAGCATCTGCCTCCAATGCGGGAGACCTGGGTTCGATCCCTGGGTCGGGAAGATCCCCTGGAGAAGGAAATGGCAATCCACTCCAGTACTCTTGCCTGGAGAATCCCATGGACGGAGAAGCCTAGTAGGTTACAGTCCACGGGGTCGCAAAGAGTCGGACACGACTGAGCAACTTCACCTTCACCTTCACCAGGACAGCTGCTTACCTGAAAGAAATGATGGGAAAGCCCAAACTGTGAAATGTGTTTCATTTCAAAGTCTGTGGTTTACTGGCAACAAGGAGTTAAGCAGAAGCAATTTATAATACAATTTCAGGCTCCTCTGTCCATGGGATTCTCCAGGCAAGAATACTGGAGTGGATTGCCATTTCCTTCTCCAGGGGATCTTCCTGACCCACAGATCAAACCCAGGTTTCCTGCATTGCAGGCAGACGCTTTAACCTCTGAGCCACCAGGGAAGCCCAGTACAGTTTCAAACTCCCCCTAAATCTGGAGTTTCTCTTAAGGATTTTTACCTTTCTAGCATGCTTGGAGAAGTGAAGGACTGCTTGTAAAAGTCTTTGCTACCCACAGAGACAGCAGATGCCAGCACTGTTAGAATTGATAGAGACTGCAAATGCCTTGCTCCCTGGTGCCTTGACACCACATGGATATTTTGCACCTGATCGGGTTTTAAACCTTTAATAGACACCTAGAATTATGCCACTGAAGGTAAGTGTACAGCCTCTTGAGTTTTCTTACAGAAAGAGAAAATGATTTCCTAGGACTCAGGATTCTGTTTTTGCAAAAGCACTCCCATCTGGCAAACTAAGTAGCAGAGAACATTCCCATGTGGACCAGATGCACATCCTTTGTTTGCATCACATTCCTAAGATGTTCTTTCAGACACCATGCTTTTCCCCTGATGCTTAGGCTAAGGAGATAAATAACTAGACGGTAGACAAGTCGTGAGGCTTCCCAGGTGGTGCAGTAGTAAAGAATCTGCCTGCCAGTACAGGAGACGCAGGAGACCTGGGTTCGATCCCTGGGTCAGGAAGATCCCCTGGAGAAGGAAATGGTAACCCACTCCAGTATTCTTGCCTGGGAAATCCTATGGACAGAGGAGCCTGGTGGGCTACAGTCCATGTGGTCACAAAGAGTTGGACACAAGAAAGCAACTGAGCATGCCCACACAGACAAGTCACACCACACCTAAATGGTATGTGCCCGGTCATCGTTCACATTCCTCTTGGAAATGCTGACTCCCTACACCTTCCACTAGCCCCATATTCAATAAGGAAAAGGGGATAACTAGTGGTGATAGCGATTCTTATCCTCTCGATTCTGCCCTCTTGTTTTTTTCCTCAAGGCATCCAACAGCCCTGCTTACAACATCACAGCGTCTAGGGGCATAATCCATCACTCCAAAGGACACACAGTAGGAGTGGACAATAATAAATTTATCAGTTTATTTATTATCCATTTTTAATTTTTTAGATTTTTAAACATTTTTAACTGGAGGACAACTGCTTTACAATATTGTGTTAGTTTCTGCCATATATCAACATGACTCAGCCATAAGTATATATATGTCCCCTCCCTCCTGAACCTCCCCTCCCACCTCCCACCCTATCCCACCCTTCTAGGTTGTCACCGAGCACCAGGCTTGAGCTCACTGTGTTAGACGGCAAATTCCCACTGGCTGTCTATTGTCCATGTGGTAATGTGTATGTTTCAATGTTACTCTTTCAAGTAGTCTCTCCCTCTCTTCTGCTGTGTCCACAAGTCTGTTTGCTATGTCTGCATCTCCACTGCTGCCCTGCAAATATGTTCATCAGTACCATCTTTCTAGATTCCATATATATTTGGTTCAGTTCAGTTCAGTCGCTCAGTCGTGTCCGACTCTTTGCGACCCCATGAATCGCAGCACGCCAGGCCTCCCTGTTCATCACCATCTCTCGGAGTTCACTCAGACTCACATCCATCGAGTCAGTGATGCCATCCAGCCATCTCATCCTCGGCCGTCCCCTTCTCCTCCTGCCCCCAATCCCTCCCAGCATCAGAGTCTTTTCTAATGAGTCAACTCTTTGCATGAGGTGGCCAAAGTACTGGAGTTTCAGCTTTAGCATCATTCCTTCCAAAGAAATCCCAGGTCTGATCTCCTTCAGAATGGACTGGTTGGATCTCCTTGCAGTCCAAGGGACTCTCAAGAGTCTTCTCCAACACCACGGTTCAAAAGCATATATGATATTTGTTTTCTTCTTTCTGAGTTACTTCACTCTGTATAATAGGCTCTAGATGCATCCACCTCATTAGAACTGACTCAAATGTGTTCCTTTTTTTGCCTGAGTGATATATTCCACTGTATATATGTACCACAACTTCTTTATCCAGCCATCTATCAATGGACATCTACGTTGCTTCCATGTACTAGCTATTATAAATGAGTATCACCTCACACCAGTCAGAATGGCCATCATCAAAAAAATCTACAAACAATAAATGCTGGAGAGGATATGGAAAAAAAGGGAACCCTCTTGCACTGTTGGTGAGCATGTATTAAATTGATACAACCACTATGAAGAACATTATGGTTATTCCATATGACCAACAATCCCACTACTGGGCATATATACCCTAAGGAAACCATAATTGAAAAAGACACATGTACCCCAATGTTCACTGCAGCATTTTCAATTATTATCCTCAGAAATCAAGATCAAAGCTTTTTAATACAAAAATGATTTCAGAATTCTGAGAAGTCAGTCGACAAATGCCGAATTTCTAGTATTTTCCAGGCACAGTCCTAGCAGTTGGTGTGAGCTATAAGCAAGATGATCAGAGTCCCTACTCATAGTCTAAATGTCTGAATTTTCAGATGTGCAGATGTTTAAGCAAATCAATCATTTTTCACATAACTAAGATTCAAAAATGCTTAGTATTTGAGAATATTCTGTTACTTCCTTTTATTTAATGTATCAGGCCTTTTAGAACAACACTGAAATTTAGTAAGAGAACACTTTCTCACCAGAAATGAATAGTGAGCCATCTGAAATGACAGAATCTTTAGATAGGATGACTCACTAAATATTCTAACACTAGAATATTCTGAGATACTCTAGTGATAGAATATGCCTGAAATTGGCTGTGATAATAATCAGAAGTGACATGAACAATAGTCCCTGACCTCTCTGATCAAAAATACAGGTCTAGTTCTTAAAAGGGCAGGGGGAGGAGGGAGATGGTAAAATCTCTAGGAAGAAGGCACCCATGTAGGACTGCCTTGTTATAGACTTAGGAGTGCTGCGGTACATATTATGGAGCCAGGCTCAAAATAGAAATTTTAGGCATGGCACAGACATCTAACATAGCTAACTATAGTCACATGGCTGCCGGGGTCTTTGAGCTCTACATTTGATGGTATTAAAGAAGCTGGAGAATCCTAGGGACGAGGGAGCCTGGTGGGCTGCCATCTATGGGGTCACACAGAGTCAGACACGACTGAAGTGACTTAGCTTAGCTTAAAGAAAAAAAATACCCTTCCAAAGATGACACTGTCTGGAAGGTAGATACTTCAGAGCCTCCTCATAGCTGACTCTTTTTCAAAGCAAATGGGGAGTTTACCAGCCTTTAGCACTCCAGCTACCTCAAAACAGACAGCCTGCATCTGAGCTTATCAGTAATGAACAAGCTACATCACAAATCAAAAATGCAGTGCAGATCACCACACTTAGCCTAGGATGGAAAATATGGAACCTAGGACCTCAAATGTTGACTGGGATTGTTATTCCTCATTAACAACATTCATTTTGTTTTTCAGGAAATATCAAAGCTCCTAACATGTGCCAGGCTGGGCACTGGGAACACAATACCCAAGAAGACACAAGTATCCCAGCTCCCTGCCCACTTGGCACACCAAGAATTACAGGAGGGCCAGAGTGGAGAAGTATGATAAATTATAACTTGGTAGACCCAATCAGTCAGGAAAATACTTGTTCAGTGGTGTTGCTGTTCAGTCACTCAGTCGTGTCTGACTCTTTGAGACCCAGTGGACTGCAGTATTGAGCCTGCCTTAAATACTAGCTGGATTCCCTGATAGCTCAGTTGGTAAAGAATCCACCTGCAATGCAGGAGACCCTGGTTCAATTCCTGGGTCAGCAAGGTCTACTGGAGAAGGGATAGGCTACCCACTCCAGTATTCTTGGGCTTTCCTTGTGCCTCAGCTGGTAAAGAATCTGCCTGCAATGTGGAAGACCCGGGTTCGACCCCTGGGTTGGGAAGATCCTCTGAAGAATGGAAAGGCTACCCACTCCAGTATTCTGGCCTGGAGAATTCCATGGACTGTATAGCCCATGGGGTTGCAAAGAGTCGGACACAACTGAGCAACTTCCACTTTCACTAAACACTAGCACAGTGGGTAGTGGCTAGATTCATCCGTTCATTGCTCACACACTACTGAGTGCCTACTGGGTGCTATGTCCTAGATAACATGATCTGAGGGGCAGCTAGGCCTCCCTGGGAGGCCTGAAACGGGTTAGCTTGCAAACCCTCTACCCAGCTCCAGCAGCAAGAAGGCCTCTCCCTGCCTCTCCCAGCAGTTGGTCTCCACCAGCCACATCCAGTCACATGCCCACCAGCCTCACAGACCCAGCCGCCTGCAAACCAGAAAATTCGCGTTCTCACTCAGTCCCCCTAACACCATCGAAAAGCTGGCTGTGTTGGTCTCCAGCATCTGCCACAATTGCCAAGCAGGGAACATGGACTGCTCTTCTTTATGCTTTCCTTTCTCCAGCAGCCCGCCTGGGTCCCGCTGCCCCTCGTTCCTCCCGAGCTGGCTGGCTGCCCAGGCCCTTCCCTGCATGTGTGCAGCCCACGCTCTCACCTTTTTTTTAATTTTTTAACTTCTTTCCCTCACTCAGTTCCTTTCTGTTGGTCTGTTCCCTCAGAAACCCGGCCACAGTAACAGCTACCTCCTTTAGAGGAGATTAAAGAATCATGCTTGGCTTCTTCGGGTCACAGGGTGGTACCTGTCACACGCATTCCCAGAAAGCACACCTTACACGGGGTTCCAAAGGGCTGCCCGTTTCAGCAGACCGCAGGCAGTGAGAATGTTGTGTGAGAGCTGGAAGAGAAACCGTGTGGGATGGAGGCGGGGGGTTAGCGGCCAGGGACGCCTGCACTAGGAGCAGGCCACGCGGGCCAGCATCTCTGCTCCACTGCGGCCTCGTTTTCCTTATTTATCCTCTCTGGGCTCAGTTTCTCCTCTGTGATGGGGGAACCATAACACCGAACTCTGAGGGTTGTGATAAATATTAAATGCGCTGATATATATGAGAAAGTTAAAACAATGCCTGGTACACAGTGAGAATGCAATAAATGTCAGCTCTCATGTTACTGTCAGCAAGAATGGCGCTGTGATTTGTGGGACCCGGTGCAAAATGAAAATGCGGAATCCTTGTTCAAAAATTATTAAGAGTTTCAGAACCTTGACAGCAGACCTTTAAATCAAGTGCAGGATGCTTCTGAGCACAGGGTCCTAAGCAAGGATACAGAGCAGATGCCCACTGGGTCAGATCCGACTTAGGTCTAGGTCCAGGGCAAAACCACCTTCCTGATCCTTGATTTAGGAACTGCTTTGGGTGATAATTGTGAAGAGTCCCTGGAAACCCATCCTTTATTTGCTTCCGGGAGAGGGGACGCAGGCAAGAAAAAAATAGCCAGCACATCAAAAAAAAAAAAACTAATAAAATATACTAATACCAAAAAAGAGAGAGAGAAAGAGAGAGAAAACTCAAAGGTTTTGTAAGCGATAATCACTTAAACAACTTAGTGGTGGTAGATCTGGGGCAAAAATCACATCTCCTGATATTTCATTAAAGCTGTTCTTCAGTGACAAAATCTTACCATAAATCCATGTTGGGCACCCACTATAAGCTCTTGCAAACAAAAGCTTTTATTAAATAAAAGGAACATTGGAACAACGAAGTACATTTTAAGAAGTTTGGATTTCTTCTGAGATTTAAATTCATTTGTTTTTAAAGCCATATCCCTTACTGTTTAATTTTGTAGTTTAAATTGCCTGTCACACCGTAAGAAAATAAGAGTTTGGACCCAGAGCTGAATAGGCCAGTTTTACTTCCATATGCAAATATACTTTTTAAATCTTTTTCACCAGTTCATTCTCAACATCTTTTTTATTTTATCATTTGTAACCAATTCTTTGCAATTTACAATATAAATGTTATCAAACGCCTTCCATTTATTTTAAAGATCGAAATTCTGATGAAATAAGACTGTATAGTCAATGCAAATAGCATCCTTTACCCACTCCCAAGGGAATTCCCTGGTAGCTCAGTTGGTAAAGAATCTGCCTGCAATGCAGGAGACCTGGGTTTGACCCCTGGGTTGGGAAGATCCCCTGGAGAAGGAAATGGCAACCCACTCCAATATTCTTGCCTGGAGAATTCCGTGGACAGAGGAGCCTGGCTATCTATGGGGTCACACAGAGTCAGACACGACTGAAGTGACTTAGCTTAGCTTAAAGAAAAAAAATACCCTTCCAAAGATGACACTGTCTGGAAGGTAGATACTTCAGAGCCTCCTCATAGCTGACTCTTTTTCAAAGCAAATGGGGAGTTTACCAGCCTTTAGCACTCCAGCTACCTCAAAACAGACAGCCTGCATCTGAGCTTATCAGTAATGAACAAGCTACATCACAAATCAAAAATGCAGTGCAGATCACCACACTTAGCCTAGGATGGAAAATATGGAACCTAGGACCTCAAATGTTGACTGGGATTGTTATTCCTCATTAACAACATTCATTTTGTTTTTCAGGAAATATCAAAGCTCCTAACATGTGCCAGGCTGGGCACTGGGAACACAATACCCAAGAAGACACAAGTATCCCAGCTCCCTGCCCACTTGGCACACCAAGAATTACAGGAGGGCCAGAGTGGAGAAGTATGATAAATTATAACTTGGTAGACCCAATCAGTCAGGAAAATACTTGTTCAGTGGTGTTGCTGTTCAGTCACTCAGTCGTGTCTGACTCTTTGAGACCCAGTGGACTGCAGTATTGAGCCTGCCTTAAATACTAGCTGGATTCCCTGATAGCTCAGTTGGTAAAGAATCCACCTGCAATGCAGGAGACCCTGGTTCAATTCCTGGGTCAGCAAGGTCTACTGGAGAAGGGATAGGCTACCCACTCCAGTATTCTTGGGCTTTCCTTGTGCCTCAGCTGGTAAAGAATCTGCCTGCAATGTGGAAGACCCGGGTTCGACCCCTGGGTTGGGAAGATCCTCTGAAGAATGGAAAGGCTACCCACTCCAGTATTCTGGCCTGGAGAATTCCATGGACTGTATAGCCCATGGGGTTGCAAAGAGTCGGACACAACTGAGCAACTTCCACTTTCACTAAACACTAGCACAGTGGGTAGTGGCTAGATTCATCCGTTCATTGCTCACACACTACTGAGTGCCTACTGGGTGCTATGTCCTAGATAACATGATCTGAGGGGCAGCTAGGCCTCCCTGGGAGGCCTGAAACGGGTTAGCTTGCAAACCCTCTACCCAGCTCCAGCAGCAAGAAGGCCTCTCCCTGCCTCTCCCAGCAGTTGGTCTCCACCAGCCACATCCAGTCACATGCCCACCAGCCTCACAGACCCAGCCGCCTGCAAACCAGAAAATTCGCGTTCTCACTCAGTCCCCCTAACACCATCGAAAAGCTGGCTGTGTTGGTCTCCAGCATCTGCCACAATTGCCAAGCAGGGAACATGGACTGCTCTTCTTTATGCTTTCCTTTCTCCAGCAGCCCGCCTGGGTCCCGCTGCCCCTCGTTCCTCCCGAGCTGGCTGGCTGCCCAGGCCCTTCCCTGCATGTGTGCAGCCCACGCTCTCACCTTTTTTTTAATTTTTTAACTTCTTTCCCTCACTCAGTTCCTTTCTGTTGGTCTGTTCCCTCAGAAACCCGGCCACAGTAACAGCTACCTCCTTTAGAGGAGATTAAAGAATCATGCTTGGCTTCTTCGGGTCACAGGGTGGTACCTGTCACACGCATTCCCAGAAAGCACACCTTACACGGGGTTCCAAAGGGCTGCCCGTTTCAGCAGACCGCAGGCAGTGAGAATGTTGTGTGAGAGCTGGAAGAGAAACCGTGTGGGATGGAGGCGGGGGGTTAGCGGCCAGGGACGCCTGCACTAGGAGCAGGCCACGCGGGCCAGCATCTCTGCTCCACTGCGGCCTCGTTTTCCTTATTTATCCTCTCTGGGCTCAGTTTCTCCTCTGTGATGGGGGAACCATAACACCGAACTCTGAGGGTTGTGATAAATATTAAATGCGCTGATATATATGAGAAAGTTAAAACAATGCCTGGTACACAGTGAGAATGCAATAAATGTCAGCTCTCATGTTACTGTCAGCAAGAATGGCGCTGTGATTTGTGGGACCCGGTGCAAAATGAAAATGCGGAATCCTTGTTCAAAAATTATTAAGAGTTTCAGAACCTTGACAGCAGACCTTTAAATCAAGTGCAGGATGCTTCTGAGCACAGGGTCCTAAGCAAGGATACAGAGCAGATGCCCACTGGGTCAGATCCGACTTAGGTCTAGGTCCAGGGCAAAACCACCTTCCTGATCCTTGATTTAGGAACTGCTTTGGGTGATAATTGTGAAGAGTCCCTGGAAACCCATCCTTTATTTGCTTCCGGGAGAGGGGACGCAGGCAAGAAAAAAATAGCCAGCACATCAAAAAAAAAAAAACTAATAAAATATACTAATACCAAAAAAGAGAGAGAGAAAGAGAGAGAAAACTCAAAGGTTTTGTAAGCGATAATCACTTAAACAACTTAGTGGTGGTAGATCTGGGGCAAAAATCACATCTCCTGATATTTCATTAAAGCTGTTCTTCAGTGACAAAATCTTACCATAAATCCATGTTGGGCACCCACTATAAGCTCTTGCAAACAAAAGCTTTTATTAAATAAAAGGAACATTGGAACAACGAAGTACATTTTAAGAAGTTTGGATTTCTTCTGAGATTTAAATTCATTTGTTTTTAAAGCCATATCCCTTACTGTTTAATTTTGTAGTTTAAATTGCCTGTCACACCGTAAGAAAATAAGAGTTTGGACCCAGAGCTGAATAGGCCAGTTTTACTTCCATATGCAAATATACTTTTTAAATCTTTTTCACCAGTTCATTCTCAACATCTTTTTTATTTTATCATTTGTAACCAATTCTTTGCAATTTACAATATAAATGTTATCAAACGCCTTCCATTTATTTTAAAGATCGAAATTCTGATGAAATAAGACTGTATAGTCAATGCAAATAGCATCCTTTACCCACTCCCAAGGGAATTCCCTGGTAGCTCAGTTGGTAAAGAATCTGCCTGCAATGCAGGAGACCTGGGTTTGACCCCTGGGTTGGGAAGATCCCCTGGAGAAGGAAATGGCAACCCACTCCAATATTCTTGCCTGGAGAATTCCGTGGACAGAGGAGCCTGGCGGGCTACCGTCCATGGGGTCTCAACTTGGCGACTAAACCACAGCACCAGTTATAAATCACAGTATGATACTATCTATCTGAAGGCCAAATCACCATGACTAGTCCACCTTGTTTAGAACCAGATCACAAAATCTTCATAAATCATATCCTCTTTCCCTTTTTCTTCCACTCCACATCTCAGTGAAAACACATTTGTTTTCCAAACTCACCATTTCCAAAAGTGTTCATTTTCGATCTTAATTTCCTGGCCAATCTATTCATCCATATGCCTTTTTTGGAGGTAGCATTTGTCTGAATGCACTGCATTAGACCCGGAAATTTTTTTAGAGCTCTTCTTATCTGCTATATAACCTCTGAGAAAAGGTTAATATACCCCTATATATCCTTAAGTTCCAAATCTCTCCCTATTCCGGGAGCTTAAAATCATATTAAAGTAACTTCAACTCACTTAAACTATGGCCCTCTGCTCTGCCCCTTAAATGCTTCCTATTTTAGTTGACAATGATAGTGTTATATTAATTTGGGGGCCACAGAAATAAAAGTGGCATACTTAAATTTTTTTAACATACTTTTCTACAATTTCCAAAACTATGCTTTTAAAAACCTACTTCTGGGAGAAAATTATTTAAAACTTTAATTTTGAAATGAACTCTCTTCATACAATGAGTTCAGAAATTTAATGTCCTATGGTCTTGGAAAACCCTCTTAGCAAGCTATTTTTCTTAACAGACTATTTTGACTAATAACAGGAAGAACACACACACGTTTAACTTCTTGGGCACTATTCTTTTGGATGAATAAAGGAGTAATAACAAGGAGACAGATTTTAAATCTTCCCTAGTGCACCGTCATTTCCTTGATTTGTCCACATAACTTTGAACAGTGGTGACAGAACAGGTTTCCAGGATCCATTAGAAGTGGGACTAACTTCTTGTTTACACATAACTCCCTCACTTCCTTTTCATGCAGTGGTATCACAATGACTGTGAGAGGGCTCACACTCTTGGATTCCAAGTCACAAATGAAAACAAAGTGAACAGTGTCCCACAGCCGTGCAAAGAGAAACACATGACATGGAGAAGTGCTGGCCACATGAATAACTGAGCAAAGGGGACCTACAAGTCCCCTCGCTTTCCCAAATACACAACAGGGACCCTGAAGAATAAGAGAAAAGATTGTTTGCGGATTAGAATTGTTGTCTGAAGGAAGGTCCCCCACCACTCTCTGGACTCGTTGAGAAAAAGACCACATCTTAACTCACCACAGCTTCTAGTAGTGGTAGGCACAAGACTGTGTCCCACAGTTAAGAAGCAGTTGATTAGCCCATCAACAAATGGGAGCTAGTTGAAATGGGAGCCAGCTGAAAGCAGCGTTGGGTGAAACGAGACCCTGAAGACCAGGGTTCTGTTGGCAGGGAAACAAGTGGAAGGCAGGCCTGTGTGGGGATGGCAGCGGGAGATTGCTGGGGCGCGAGAGTGATGCAGACGACACGGGGACGAGAGGAAACACGCAGGGTCACTGGGAAAGCACCAGAGCCTGATTTCTCCTGCTCTGCAGCTTTCACCGGAGATCTCCCTAAGCAGACCCAAGCTAACCAAGTTGGAAAAGAGACCTGGCTGCTTCCAGCATTACAAGCAGCCATGAAATGTGGAGCACTGAAAGTTCACAGTCGCAGTCATGGGGGTATTGGACCATCATATATGGGGAGTGCCGGTACATTTTCTGGTGGAGAATCTTTTTTCAGTTGAGAAGTGACCTGGATCTCTGGACTTCCCACTCCAATCACAAGCCCATAGAGCTGCAGCAGACTATCCGAAGATGATTAGAGAGGAGACCAAGCCGAGAGCCTCGTTTGAGGTATTTTCAAGATAAAATGGCCAGCTGGTATTTTGTATGATACAGTAGATAAAATCATCCTTCTTAAAAATATTTGATAAAATATGCGATTTTTTTCATGCTGAGCAAAAGAAGCCTGACACAAATGTATGAATATTGTATGATCTTATGTATACAAAGTTCGAGAAGAAGCAAAGTTTACCTATACTGACAGGAAGTAAATCAGTGGTTGCCTGGGGCTGGGAGACAACTGGGGAAGGGAGGTTGACAAGGAACAAGAGGGAATTTCTGAGTAGACATAAGTGTTCTACATGCTGGTGATGTCACATGCACTTATCCAACTACATCAAAACTACTTCTAAAATGTATACTTTTTATTGTATATAAGTAATATCTCCATTAAGTTGATTTTTAAAAAACTGTCTTTATGGTCCTAATGTTTACTTACTTTCTTCAATAACCTTAAAATTTACTTGCTGCAACCTCCCTGGTGGCACAGTGGATAGGAATCCACCTGCCAGTGCAGGGGACCCGGGTTCAAGCCCTGGTCCGGGAAGATTCCGCGTCTCAGAGCAACTAAGCCCATGAGCCGCAAGTACTGAAGCCTGAATGCTCTGCAGACCGTGAGCCACAACTAATGACCCCGTGTGTCGCAACTACTGAAGCCCTCGTGCCTAGAGCCTGTGCTCTGCAACGAGAAGCCACCGCAACGACAAGTCCGTGCACCGCAACTAGAGGGCAGCCTCAGTTCTCCACAACTAGAGAAAAGCCCCGGCAGCAGTGGAGACCCAGCCAACAATAAACAAACAAACAAATAAGACAGTATGTACATGTCAAAAAAAAACCCGTACTTACTAACTGAGGCCAGCTAGAGCAGATGTTCTCTAATGGACTAACTGGGGCTGGCCATGGTAGCTGTCCCTGCAGCTGTATTTTCTCAGAATTCCTTGGGCCACACTTATTTGTGATATATTTTGACTTAAAGAACGGTGCCCTCCATAATTTAACTGTCTCAGGGCACAAGTACAGAGAAAACACTCAGGAAAAATACATCATTTTAAAGGTGAGTTCACAGCCTGCTGTAAGGGTCAGGGAGCTGGCCTTCTGCCAAACCAAGGCAGGTGGAGAATTCCGTCATGCGGGCCTCACGAGCCAGAAAGAATCTTGAGAACTGTTATATAGGAAATCTTGGGTCATCTTAGATACTGCCTGTAATTAAGCACAAAATGACAAGTTTATATGAAAGTACACAAGTTTTAGAGAAAGCACACATTTTACGCTATCTTCACTGAGTGTTTCTGCTATCTTGGTATAGAGTACTGAGTTTGAATACTGAACCAACTTAGTTTAAATATCTAAATGGTATCTACTATAAGCAACCAGTGAAAATATTAATTATACTAATATATGGCATTTCAAATATATTTCAAAATACAATTCTGGTGAATGAAGAGTAGTTGCTCTTTCACTATGATGGCATTTATAATTAACCTGTCAGACTAGCTACATAAGTAAAAATGATTGAAATGGCTCAACTATACTCTGGCCATAATGAAGAAAATTTGAAAAATGGATGTTTTTCTCTTTGTGTCCTTCCATCTAATTATAAGCTTTAAAATGTGCTTTCATTCACTCAAAAATACTTACTGCATACCAGTCATGATGCTGGTAGCTAGGGAAACGCAGAAGAGTAAAACAGATGCAGTTGCTGCCTAATGGAGCACACAGTCTAGCGGGAAAGACAGACATTAAAAAAACAATCATACAAATAGCATATGGATTCTAGTCACAATCCATGACAAATGCTAGGAAGCAGGGGTGGGGAGTACATGAGAAGATGTAACTAAGGAACCTAATTCAAATGGGGGGGAAACATTATGGGAGAGGTCTTTGAGGAGTGATATTTTACCAGACATAAATGATGAGGAACAGTCATCCAAGCAGAACATAGGAAAAGAGTTTTCTAGGCAGAGAGATAGGCATATACAAAAATCCCTGAGTCAGACAGGAGCTTGACTTATTCAACGAACCACAACAGGCCAGTGAAAGCAGCGGAAGCAAGGTGAAGGTAGAAAACTAAAGCAGGAAAGATCAAAAAGGCATAACAGAGCATACTGAGGCTCTTCTATTTTACACTAGCTATAGCGGGAAGAGTGTTCATTCTGCAGTGCTGGTCAGCTTGTTTCCAGGCTTCACTTCTGAAAATATTTGTTTCCAGTTTTCTCTGGTCTGCTCTACTTGTTTTCACTGGTCCATCTGTTTACCAATGTGTTCATTTCCTGGGGTGACTATAACTACCATAGCGTGGGTAACTTAAAACAACAGAAATTTGTTTCTCTCACAGGTCTGGAGGCCAGAAGTCCGAACTCAAGCTGATCACATGGTTGGCTCCTACAAAGAGGTTCACGGGGAGAAACTGCCTGCAATCCTTGACATTCCTTGGCTTGTGGCAACAAAACTCCCAGCAAGCACCACGAGGCCTCTCCCAGGGTGTTCATCTGTCTTCAACATTCCCTTTTACTAAAGACACTAATCCAAGGATTAGGGCCTGCCCTAATCCGGTATATGGCTCAGCGTTAAGAATCTGCCTGCCAATACAGGAGACAAGGGTTTGATCCCTGGGTTGGGAAGATCCCCTGAAGAAGGAAATGGCAATCCACTCCAGTATTCTTGCCTGGAGAATCCCATGGACAGAGAAGCCTGGCAGGCTATGGTCCATGGGATTGCAAAAGATGGCCACCACTTAGCAACTAAATAACAACATAATCCAGTATGATCTCATTTTACCTTGATTACATCTGAAAAGATCCTACTTCCAGATAAGGTCACAGTCACAGATACCAGGAAGGTTCAGCCCACAACAAGGAAGCTACTGAAGCTGTTTTACCATGGAAGTGACATGATCATATTTGTATTTTAATATCACATTGCCTATAATGTAGAAAATGGATTGGAAAGAGGCTAAAGAAGAAGGGGAAAACCAATTAAAAGGGTATTGTATGCTCCATTTTTAATAATATTGTAGAATAAATGTTCTAAAAAATTCTCATCATATAGACACATAGAAGTACTAAAGAATATTTTCAGATTATTTTAAATATATTGCTGAGCTAGAAATGATAATATAATTAACTTTAAAGGGGGTAGAAATTTTCAAAGGCCAAAAAATGAAATGAGAACTTCAATCCAGAGTGGTAAGCTGTCACTGAAGTGGGAGATGTAATCAGGTATTTGCAACAACCTCTGGGGCTGGAAGCATGAGCTTTATATGCAAAAGTAGGCAACGCATTTAACTTATATGCAGAATACATCATGCGAAATGCCGGGCTGCATGAATCACAAGCTATAATCAAGACCACCAGGAGAAATATCAACAACCTCAGATATACAGGTGATACCACCCTTAATGGCAGAAACTGAAGAGGAACTAAAGAGCCCCTTGATGAAGGTGAAAGAGGAGAATGAAAAAATTCGCTTAAAATTCAACATTCAAAAAACTAAGATTATCACATCTGGTCCCATCACTTCATGGCAAATAGATGGAAACAGTGGAAATAGTGCCAGATTTGGGGTGGGGGGCTCCCAAATCACTGCAGATGGTGACTGCAGCCATGAAATTAAAAGATGCTTGCTCCTTGGAAGAAAAGTTATGACCAACCTAGATAGCATATTCAAAAGCAGAGACATCACTTTCCCAACAAAGGTCTATATAAATCAAAGGTATGGTTTTTACAGTAGTCATGTACAGATATGAGAGTTGGACCATCAATAAGGCTGACTGCCAAAGAACTGATGCTTTTGAACAGTAGTGTTAGAGAAGACTCTTGAGAGTCCCTTGGACAGCAAGATCAAGCCAGGCAATTGTAAGGGAAATCAACCCTGAATATTCATTGAAAGGACTGATGTTGAAGCTGAAGCTCCAATTCTTTGGCTACCTGATGTGAAGAGTCTGATGCTGAGAAAGATTGAGGGCAGAAGGAGAAGGGGGCAATAGCATCACCAATTCAATGGACATGAATTTGAGCAAACTCTGGGAGACAGCAAAAGACAGGGGAGCCTGGCATGCTGCAGTCCATGGAGGCCCAAAGAGTCAGAAATGACTTACCAACTGAAAAATAGCAAAAATAAGCTTGATGCAGCCTGTATCTAAATCCACAAAGGAAAAAACTACAGTCATATGATGTTTCTGTTCCAGTATTTGATAGTATTTGACCCTGTATTTTTAACAAGGCTTAATTTGGGGGGATATAAATTATTAGGGTAATATACACGTGTATCATGTCTATGTATGGCTGAGTCCTATTGCTGTCCACCTGAAACTATCACATTGTTAACTGGCTATACTACAATGTAAAATTAAAAGCCTTTTTTTATTATTAAGGTAATACAAAATGTAAGCCTTTATTTAAAATAAGCATGTATAGTTTGATCCTGGATTTATAAAACTTTGTTTTTTGCCTGTCTCTAACTTACTCAGCCTCTTGATGAAAGTGAAAGTGGAGAGTGAAAAAGTTAGCTTCAAGCTCAACATTCAGAAAACGAACATCAGGGCATCCGGTCCCATCACTTCATGGGAAATAGATGGGGAAACAGTGGAAATAGTGTCAGACTTTATTTTGGGGGGGCTCCCAAATCACTGCAGATGGTGACTGCAGCCATGAAATTAAAAGACACTTACTCCTTGGAAGAAAAGTTATGACCAACCTAGATAGCATATTCAAAAGCAGAGACATTACTTTGCCAACTAAGGTCCGTCTAGTCAAGGCTATGGTTTTTCCTGTGGTCATGTATGGATGTGAGAGTTGGACTGTGAAGAAGGCTGAGCGCCGAAGAATTGATGTTTTTGAACTGTGGTGTTGGAGAAGACTCTTGAGAGTCCTTTGAACTGCAAGGAGATCCAACCAGTCCATTCTGAAGGAGATCAGCCCTGGGATTTCTTTGGAAGGAATGATGCTACAGCTGAAACTCCAGTACTTTGGCCACCTCATGCGAAGAGTTGACTCATTGGAAAAGACTCTGCTGCTGGGAGGGATTGGGGGCAGGAAGAGAAGGGGACAACAGAGGATAGGATGGCTGGATGGCATCACTGACTCGATGGACTTGAGTCTGAGTGAACTCCAGGAGTTGGTGATGGACAGGGAGGCCTGGCGTGCTGCGATTCATGGGGTCGCACAGAGTCGGACACGACTGAGCGACTGAACTGAACTAGTTGGCTAGTTGTCCTTTGCCCTTGGAGTGTGTATGTGTATGTCATGTGTGTAGGTATGTCTGTGAATATATATGTGAAAGAGAGAGAACAGTGTTGGCATGGTGTTCATCTAATTACTGACTGTTATTTTGAAGTTGTAAGATTTTAGGTGATAATATATTCTCAGCTTACTGCTGCTGTTCAGTTGCTCAGTCCATCCGACTCTTGCAACTCCATGGACTGTAGCCCGCCAGGCTTCTCTGTCCATGGGATTATCCAGGAAAGAATACTGGAGTGGGTTGCCATGCCCTCCTCCAGGGGATCTTTCTGACACAGGGATCAAACTCACATCTCCTGTGTCTCCTGTATTGCAGGTGGATTCTTTACCCACTGAGCCATTGGGAAGCCCCATATATTCTCATCTTAACCTTTCTGTATTGCTTGAAATTTTTTAAATGAGAATGAATCTTAAAATATTTTAAAAGTAATTCATGCTTATTGTAGAACTTTTAGAAAATATTCAAAAGTATGAGGGAAAAATAAGTTACAGTCTTAATTCTATCAATGTGTTAACACTTTGGTGTGTTTCCAAAACAATTTATGTGAATATTCGATTGAGACTTTGCTTTTCTACATAGAAACCATAAAGTGTTTCCTGTGTCATGAACTATCACAGTACATTAGGAGAGGATTCTATTTGAGTAGATCATTCAATGAAAAGAGATGATGATCTGGACTGGTGTGACAAGAGGTACAATTAAAACAAATGAGGAAATAGAATTATCTAGAGACAACTAATAGAGTAAAGTGATGAATTTGATGTGTATTTTAAAATAACTTTCAAGTTACATTGAAATATATTTTGACAAACATAAAGGTCTCTCATAATTTTATGTCAAATCAAGCAAAGAACACCAGTGCAATAATACCTTCATTGGAAGTACATGGAAATTTCTTACAAAGTCATAACTTGAAATTTCGAATTCATGTGCCAACATATTTATCTAAAGAGTCAAGAGAGTAGGTTTATAGGAATTATCTTTTCTAATGTGCATAGTCGCTCAGTCGTGTCCGACTCTTTGCAACCCCATGGACCACAGCCTACCAGGCTCCTCTGTCCTTGGGGATTCTCCAGGCAAGAATACTGGAGTGGGTTGCCATGCCCTCCTCCAGGGGATCTTCCCAACCCAGGGATTGAACCCAGGTCTCCCACATTGCAGGCGGATTCTTTACTGTCTGAGCCAAATTCTACCCAACAGTATAAATGCATATGTTTCCTTCTGCGAAAAGAAACAAAAGCCCCGAAAATAATAGAAAAGAAAACGTCTTGGCTCTTAACCAGAGACTTCTATGGCACAATTCTGTCTTCACTACATAACAGTGAAGTCTATTAAAAATCCAAAACTGAAGCAAACTCAACTCCTCATGCTGCTTTAATAACTGTTCTGAGGGTCTTTGCTACATATCTGAAATGAACTATATTTTCAAAGCTAACTGACTGATTTATGAGGAAACACACATGTGTTTTTTTGCCTCACAAAAGCAACCAAAAGCACATTTGGATATTATTAAACTGAAAAGATAAAATATTGCACAGGTCTGACGAATTAATTTTAAAATGTTTCTTTAAGATAAACAGTGCATCAACTATATCTCGAATGTCGTCACTTTGAATGACCAACTAAGCAGATTTACAGACAACTGCATGGCTAAAAAGGAATTATTTTGGTCTGTCTGTCAAAAGCCATTATGTCCAAAGACATGGGCATTATCTCCACCCACCCTGTAAGCAGTGGAACCCCCACTGATAACAAGGGAGATATACTCCATGTCAAGCATAATTCTTCAAAGTATTTTCTCATCTTAAGATTGGCTCAAAAGTGGCCTGTTTCAGGGAAGAATAAAATCCTAGCGGTCACAAGAAGGAACTGTCAGCATTCCATCCTTCAGACTGTAATTCAGCTGTTATACAAGTCACATGCTGGTCTTATCAGAAATCTGCTTTCTTAGCTTTTCTTTACACATTCCAACCTATCTTCACATTTGGTTTTTTTATGATGAAATAAGAACTCTAAAATAGAATCGTTGGTTGCTGGTTTATACTTTATTAACCAGGTCTACGGCATGCATTTGATGAGTCTGAGAAAGGCTTCCACACCTAGCCAGCACCCAGCCCAGCCTGCCATGTGGCCATGGAACAGTCCCTCTGCTGCTGCGCATCTCTCTACAAGATTGATGCAACCACTCTGAGGGCTTTCAAATTCTCAACTATGGCCCCTTGAAGAGCTGCAGAGTTTGGCCACAGAGTTCTGCTCCCTCGGGCACCAACCTTGGAAGAAGGGGGTGAGCTTTTCTTCGGATAAAGGCGAAACAACACATTGGTGCAACTCGTTGATAATATTTCTCCCCATATGAAGGTCCCTGGAAGTCAAGCTCCAGCAGACCCACAACCCACAGTTTTTCTTAAGGATTCATTCATTCATTCCACAAATATTTACTGAGGGTCCACTACATACCAAGCACTATTTGAGCATTCAGGATGGAACATCAAACAAGAGAGACAAAAATCTCCTTCCTCATGGAAACTACCTTCCATATTTTGGAAGTTGATCCCTGGGTCAGGAAGATCCCCTGGAGAAGGGATTGACTACTCACTCCAGTATTCTTGCCTGGAGAATTCCACAGACAGAGGAGCCTGGCAGACTACAGTCCATGCAGTCACCAAGAGTAAGTCAGACGTGACTGAGAGACCAGCACTTTCACTTTCACTTCTACTGCCAAAGGGGATTCATTCTCACTTCTGCAGAATCCGGGGCAGGGGGCAAGGGATGGGGGGAGGGGGAAAAGTTACACCCTTTACAACAGATAGACCCAGGAGAGAAATTTGGAGCTTCTTATTATAAATAATAACTAACGCCCCAATAAAAAGGCTACAGCAACTGAAATGCTACATTCCCTCTCCAAAGCTGAATTTCTCTAGTATTCATAAACATATAGTTGTACTTTTCTTAGGAAAAAAAAGAAGTGTTTCAGAGGATGAATGATTTGAACCACTTGAAGAAGTGAACTCGCTCAGTCGTGTCCGACTCTTTGCGACCCCATAGGCTCTTCCATCCATGGGATTCTCCAGGCAAGGATACTGGAGTGGGTTGCCATTTGAAGCTAAGTATAAACAATCTGGTACTTATACTTTACTATTCTGTTTCTTAAGAGAAGTTAGCTGTGTTCACTACCTTGAAGGAGGCAAAAAAAAAAAAAACTATCACAGATGTTGGGAAAGTATTGTATTAGTAATAAAAAAAAAAAACCACAGTAATGTGAGGAATCATTCTCAGAAAGACTTTAAATCCTCTTTCACCTTCTAGCACATGGGAGGCCCAAGGATCTTTAAAAATACCTTGGAAGACAATGGATAATATCTCTTAGCACCTTGACTCCCCCAGGAACTCGAGATAAAAGCACGATGCTGGGGCCCCATCTTTCAGCAGTTTCTACTCACCTATAGGAAAACAATTCTTTCTTTCTTATGTAAAGAATAACCCTTGTAACCATTATGACTGAATTAATCTTGACATTTAACGAGGTATGGGGGCTACAGAGGCAAATTTTGAAAGAAACAGTATTTTATTTAATAAACTTAATTTGATTAGTATTCATGCTAAGTCCAAAAATAAGGCTGCTCAACCAAAATGTAGCAGGCAGGATCCATTTTTAGTTTTTTCCTAATGATAAGGCTCAACAGGAGAATAATAATAGGGAAAATTTTATCATGGACTTGGATCCCACAAAACCTAAGATAAAGAAACAAAAAAAATGAAAAATACAAGTTATTCCAATTCTCCTTTTTCTGGATTCCCCTCTCTTTTTTAACACACCACGCTGTCTACCTTATGTATTCTCACGCTCTAAAAGTGAACCTTCCTATTGTGATATCTGTAACCCCAAATATTTCTGTTAGGAATTTTGCTATACATACATTGTTTTACATTGATATAATGCTTACTTTTAAAGTCTGTGGAACTCAATAGGTCATTAAATTAAAATTTTAGATGACCTACTTGAGATGGCAAATAAGTCATTCTTCCACAGGTAAACAAGCAGATTAAAATCACTTTGCATCCTTGATCAAAGATATCAACATTCAAAAACAAGGCTGACTGGGAGAGCAACATAGATATTCTATAACTTGATCACAGTCCACAATTTGTGGGCCTAGAGTAGAACCTTTGAGTAACTCACAGGCCCCAGTGTAATGAAGGTTTCATTCCTGTTTACACAGAGTCTACAGGTTTCATTCTCAAGCCCAACACTTAACACCTGGAGAATTCCCTGATTGCTTGACCTTGGAATAGAACTGCACTCAACTACAGGGAACATAGCACTGGCTTGGGCACCCTCAGAGGAGAAATAGGGGAGCATTACCTTCCTAGGGGAAAGGACTCAAGAAGAGCTTCTCAGCTCTCTCTGGGAACAAGGAAATCTCCCCAGACTGTTGACTGCAAGAGTCCTCACAAGTGGACTCACAAGTCCTTTATATCATCAGCTCATCCTAGGAGTTCACAGGATGCCTTCTGCTCAGTGACAAGGATTCCTCCCACTCAGCAGCTCTGGCCCACAAGGATCCGGTTTCACACACACCTGCTAAGTACTCCATGCTGAGTACACAGAACTCAGTAATCACTAACCTCTCAATAAAATCGGTCAATAGTAGCTGGACCCACTCCAGTGTTCTTGCCTGGAGAATCCCAGGGACGGGGAAGCCTGGTGGGCTGCAGTCTATGGGGTCGCACAGAGTCAGACACGACTGAAGCGACTTAGCAGCAGCAGCTGGTCTCTCCATGAATAGTTATGTGTGCTACATCACTTCACTGCTGATGGTTACTGCAGCCATGAAATTAGAAGACGCTTACTTCTTGGAAGAAAAGATGTCCAACCTAGATAGCATATTCAAAAGCAGAGACATTACTTCGCCGACTAAGGTCCGTCTAGTCAAGGCTATGGTTTTTCCTGTGGTCGTGTATGGATGTGAGAGTTGGACTGTGAAGAAGGCTGAGCGCTGAAGAATTGATGCTTTTGAACTGTGGTGTTGGAGAAGACTCTTGAGAGTCCCTTGGACTGCAAGGAGATCCAACCAGTCCATTCTGAAGGAGATCAGCCCTGGGATTTCTTGGAAGGAATGATGCTAAAGCTGAAACTCCAGTATTTTGGCCACCTCATGAGAAGAGTTGACTCATTGGGAAAGACTCTGATGCTGGGAGGGATTGGGGGCAGGCGGAGAAGGGGACGACAGAGGATGAGATGTCTGGATGGCATCACTGACTCGATGGACGTGAGTTTGGGTGAACTCCAGGAGTTGGTGATGGACAGGGAGGCCTGGCGTGCTGCGATTCATGGGGTCACAAAGAGTTGGACCCGACTGAGCAACTGAACTGAATATCACTTTTGTCGTGTCCGCCTCTGAGTAACCCTATAGACTGTAGCCCGCCAGGCTCCTCTGTCCATGGGATTCTCTAGGCAGGAAAACTGGAGTGGGGTGTCAATCCCTCTTCCAGGGGACCTTCCTGACCCAGGGATCAAACTCGCATCTCTTACGACTCCTCCAATGGCAGGCGGGGTCTTTACCACTAGTGCCACCTGGGAAGCCCATTAAGCATAGGAAGTAAATTAAATATATGGAATGGGATTATTTCATGGGGTTGAAAATATATCTAGTCCTCTTTTTTTCAATTCCTTCATCATTTGGAATACAGAAAGATATTCAGCAAATATGTCTTTGTTGGTTGGTCTATACCCAGAGTATCAAATCATTTTATGCATCATATTTGCCCACAGTCATAAAACTCTGGTTCTATAATAAACATACACAAATGAGTGTCCTAAAGGCTTACCCCTTTGAGCTCTAAACATTTCTTACTTTTTTCAGAACTAATAAATAAACCACACAAGAAAAGTAAATACATTGCTTTATAGTAACTCCTTGTTTTTGACCCAAGAGAATATGATTCAATCTCATCTACCACTTTATTTACCAGACTTAACTTGGTAGATGTTGACTATTTCACCCTCCTCAAAAAGCAAACACTCCTTCCCCTGATGATATCCAAATTAATGTGTCATAGAGTCCAAAAGCATTTTCAGAAAGTTCAGAGAAAGTTTTGAGTAAGACAACAGCTGGATTAAATATTTGGTCTCCTGAGGTCATAAACACACAGACTCTCAAATGGCAAACAATGACCTGGAATGGTAAACTTAGTGTTTTTACTACTTATTACTTGATTTTATACATAGAGATTACATTGTGGATGTGCTGGGAAAGAATTCATCTTTTACAGATTAGGAAACAGTGAATATAGACTCTGATCTCTAAATAATTGTGTAATTATATTTAACTGAATTTAAATTCTCACATATGAAAATAGCATATCACATTATTTACAACTTCACTAAAAGTGAATCTTTATGCATTATTTCCAAATTGCTTATATGACTCTGAAGCTTTTAAACTTTACCTCCTTTGAAGAAATTGTTAGATTAAGATATCATCCTTGTTCTAAGCAAATGAGTTAGCTAAAATTTTCAGAAATGGTTTTATTTTGGAACTATATCCTTACACCCGAATGTTTAAAGGAATCTGCTCTGACTTATTTTTCAGAGGCAAAATCAACATGATATAATACTGAAACCAGATATATTTCACTGCAATCTTTTCTTAATCAAAATGTTTATCAAGATAATTATAAAGTCATAAACAGTTATAAAAAATAATAGAAAGAGAGGTCCTCTGTAAACTTTTCCCAATTTGTCCAATGGTAACGTTTCACAAAACTACGATACAATATCACAATCAGAAAACTGACCTTGTACAATCTAGTAATCTTATTCAGATTTCCTTATATTTGTCCTCATTTGAGTGTGAGTATGTGTTTATTAGGTTTTGAGGGCACACGAAGCTGCTTCAGTCCTGTCTGACTCTTTGCAACCCCATGGACTGTAGCCCACAGGCTCCTCTGTCCTGGGATTCTTCAGGCAAGAAATACTGGAGTAGGTTGCCATGTCCTTCTCCAAGGGATCTTCCTGACCCAGGGATCAAACCCATATGTCTTATGTCTCTTGCATGGACAGGCCGGTTCTTTACCAGTAGTACCACCTGGGAAGCCCCCGTATCAGGCTTTGTACAGTTTTATCACCAGAGTAGGTTTCTTTATCTACCACCACAGTCAAGGTACTAGATAGTTGCCTTGCCACAAAAATCCCTTGTTGATTTATTTTTTGCTTGGCAGACAGCTGCACCGTGGTAAATGAAAGTCTCCAAAGTCTTGCCTGGTTTTCACATATTTGGTTTTCACCCAAATGTGATTTTTCACAATTTGTTTTTCATAATCTGCCATCTCAGCAGGATCCAGATTACAGCTGCAATTTTTTTAAATCAAGTTTTATTTTCAGCAGACCATACTTGCTGCACAACGTTGTCAGGAAACGGAGAACAGAAACACTTTTAAGATGGCAAAAGCCATCATAGTCCCAAGACCGATAAATGTTAGAGTCCCCAGCAAAGTGGATGACCACCGCCCACATGCTCCTTTGCTCTTGGCCCTGCTGCTGTCTCCCTCTATTTCCATAAATTGTGTTATTCTATTCCCATCCTTACTTACTTTTAAAGAGATATTGACAAGTAAAGAAAGTTGTGAAAGAAAGGAAATGTTTCTATTTTGAACTCCTGATATCAGAAGAATTTGAAGTCAAAACCAGCAGTTGATACAGAGTAGAAGATTGTTGTTGACGGTTAGCTACTCAGTCGTATCCAACTCTTCTGCGATCCCATAGACTCTAGCCCCAGAGAAGGCAATGGCACCCCACTCCAGTACTCTTGCCTGGAAAATCCCATGAGTGGAGAAGCCTGGTGGACTGCAGTTCATGGCGTCACGAAGAGTTGGACACGACTGAACAGCTTCACTTTCACTTTTCACTTTCATGCATTGGAGAAGGAAATGGCAACCCACTCCAGTGTCCTTGCCTGGAGAATCCCAGGGACAGCGGAGCCTGGTGGGCTGCCATCTATGGGGTCGCACAGAGTCGGACACGACTGAAGCGACTTAGCAGCAGCAGCACCAGGAGTCTAGCCCTCCAGGCTCCTCTGTCCATGGGATTTCCCAGGGAAGCATACTGGAATGGGTTGCCATTTCCTTCTCCAGGGGATTTCTCCAACCCAGGGACTGAACTCATGTCTACTGCGTTGGAAGGTGGATTCTTTACCACTGAGCCACCAGGGAAGCCCAGAGTAGAAGATACAGGCAAAATCAAAAAGAGCAGAAGACAGGAGGATAAAGGGCAGGGTTGTAAATAGCCCTCCAAGTGATCCATCTTCATGCAGCCAGGAAGATTCTGGCAGGGCAGCAAATCTTAAAATGAAGGACATGGCAAAAACAGAACAGAACCAAACAGGAATGGAAAATATAATTTGAGAACATAAAGATATTCATGTACTGGAGACGACATCTAAGATTCTCAAGCTGACCATTGCAGAGGGCTCTATTCCTACAGGCAAAGCTGAGTTCAGAGAATGGGCTGCTCTGTTTTCTTTGCACCAAGAGCATTTCTACGTTTTCAAGGCCAGGATAGCCCTGTCAGGACATCACACAACCTTGTTTATCTCAGATGGTGCCCTTCCTGGAAGCAAAGCCATCTTTGAGTGTTTCAGGATTTCATAATAGACTCTATTCCTGGGATTCACCAAAATGTAAGGTACTTTCTGAAGTTCATTTCAGAGAGATACCTATATCCTTGTAGGAAACAGGCTGGCTGGTCCCACCAGAGACTCCCTGACTCGAATCTCATACAGGATGCAATCCACTTCTTAGCTCCTCCCTCTCAGTCATTAAAAATCACCCAGGTGAAGTTTGTCCTCTGATATAGTCATTCCTAATTGAAGTTTCTACTAATTCTACCCACTCTGGGAGACCTGGGTTTGATCCCTGGAATGGGAAGATGAACTGGAGAGGGGAACGGCTACCCACTCCAATATTCTGGCCTGGAGAATTCCATGGACTGTATAGTCCAAGGGGTCACAAAGAGTCAGACATGACTGACTTTTACTTTCACTTTCTTTATCCCCTCTGCATCTCCTTAATTCTATTCACCAACTAAATGAACATCTACTGAGTACTTAATAGTTGTGCTGTGAAGAGTAATCAGTGAATAACATTCAATAGTACTCTTCATATTGCATGGCACTGATGCATATTCTTATCACATTTTTATGAGAATTGTATAGTATAGCATATGTGTTTTCAACAGCTTTGCTAAAATTACCCATATCTCTTTCTCCACTGGCTTTACAAATTATTTTTATGCTAATTAATACAATTAAATTATTAGTTTATCTAAGTCACCCAAATAAATAAGTATTCTAGGGCTCCCCTGGTGATCCAGTGGTTAAGAATCCACCTGCCAATGCAGAAGACACAGGTTCGATCTCTGGTGCAGGAAGATCCCACATGCTGCAGGGCAACCAACTTCATGCGTCACAACTACCAAAGCCTGAACTCCCTAGAGCCTGTGCTCCACAATAAGAAACAACTGCACTTGAACGCCTGCACATCGCAGCTGGAGAAAAGTCCTCACACAGCAATAAAGACCCAGTGCAGCCAAAAATAAATAAAAAAATTTTTTTTGAAATAAATAAATAATTTTTTTTTTTTTTTTTTGAAATAAGTATTCTATGTTGAGGGGCTTCCCTGGTGGCTCAGAGGTTAAAGCGTCTGCCTCCAATGCGGGAGACCCAGGTTAGATCCCTGGGTCGGGAAGATCCTCTGGAGAAGGAAATGGCAACCCACTCCAGTATTCTTGCCTGGAGAATCCCACGGACGGAGAAGCCTAGCAAGTTACAGTCCACGGGGTCGCAAAGAGTCGGACATGACTGAGTGACTTCACCTTCACCTTCATTCTATGTTGATTCATCCAACTTTTTTATTTCATTCCAGTTCCATTGGAACTGCTAACAGTTTCAAAACTGAGATGTCTCTATTTTCAATAGGTTTTAAAAAGGGTAGGTTCTCCCCCAATTAATTTCTATAGCACCTTGAACTTCCTGGATAAGAGCACTGTCCTAAAATCATCTTTCCACTTGTCCACTAACCCCAGTATAAAACGTCTACAAAGTAATGAATTGTTGTTGTTGTTGTTGTTTAGTCGCTCAGTTATGTCTGACTCTTTGCAACCCCACTGACTGTAACCCGACAAGCTCCTCTGTCATGAGATTTCCCAGGCAAGAATACTGGAGTGGGTTGCCATTTCCTTCTCCAGGGGATCTTTCCAATCCAGGAACCCAACCTACATCTCCTGCATTGCAGACAGATTCTTTATCACTGAGCCACCTGGGAAGCCCAAAGTAAGGAATGCGTGCTACAAGCTAAGTTGCTTCAGTCATGTCTGACTCCTTGACCATACGTACTGCAGCCCACCAGGCTCCCCTATCCACGAGGATTCTCCAGGCAAGAATACTGGAGTGGGTTGCCATGTCCTCCTACATGTCCCTCATTCATCACTGCCATCCCAGCGTCTGGGGTAGGTAATCAGTTGTTAAATGAATGACCATAAGTCATTTTTTGTTTGCCCTTTCTGTGTTTGTCTGGTTCAGACTGCTGACATCAGTATAAGCTGAACACAAAATTACTCCCACCAATCTGTTGGAAAGAAACTCAGCCGTGCCTTAACACACTTTGACCCTTTTCAATATCCTTTCCCAGCTGTTGTTTTCTACTCCTTGAAAGCATAACAAATCAAAGGACTTCTCTTTTTCAGTAAATTCTGAAAAATAATCACCTTACAAATCATGCCAGGTGAATCTCATTAAGCTCTTTTGATGCTGTTAATACTAATTCATAAAAGAAAATGTCCTAAATCCCGACTCTAACAATGACTGAAGTTCAGGGACTCATCTAATTCAACTCACAAAATTGGGCTACATTTCTTTTGCCATGAGCACAGCAAAAGGGAATCAACTGACTGAAAGAAAACAAAAGGGAGGGTTAAGTAATGGCATATTAAATTCGTTTGGGGGTGGGGGAGAATTTCTAATGCTGTAACACAGGGATTTTTTTTTTTTTTACCTGACTTTCCCTATCTTTATTAATGACTTTGGGGAGGAGAAGCAAATAGCATCTTAATAACCTCTGCAAGCAAATCACAACATCCATCTGTGCAGTGTTGTTAACATTCAGAGCTGAGAAATGAAACCAAGTAATACAGTCAGATTAGAAATGGAGGCAGGCAATAAAAATAAGATCCAGCCTAGTAAGGTAATATCTCTGTAGGGAATGTTATAAAACACCTTTCTGTAATGGAAGGAAGGTCCTTGTAAAAGTATAATAATAGAAGAGACATAGAACTGTTATAAGAAACTAAAACAGGATTTACTATGAGTGATGACAGCTTAAAAAAAAAAGCCAGTGACTGAGATGTGGGTGGTACCAACACGGGCATCTGAGAAGTGATATGAGAGTCTCGAAAAGGACCCAGTGGACCAGTGTCAATGTTATGCTTGGCTCCTGGGACTTTTGGTAAGAAAAATACAGAATATTAAAGAAAATCTAGGACATAGAAAATAATACGAGTCAGGGATTTCCTTGGGGTCCAGTGGTTGGGGCTTTACCTTCCAATGCAGGCGTATGGGTTCGATCCCTAATAGGGACCTAAGATCCCACACACCTTGTGGCCAAAAAACCAAAACATAAAACTGAAGCAATATTGTAACAAAGGCAATAAAGACTTTAAAAATGGTCCACATCAAAAAAAAAAATTTTTTTTAAGAAAATAAGGATTAAACACCTTAGTGAATTATTTATGTGAAAAAGATTGGAAAGGTCAGATCTGTATGGTTTACCTAGAGATACAACTATCTATATAAAGCTACAGAAAACATGAAAATAAGGAGGTAAAACAAAATTGAGAGGAAAAAATTATACTGTCTTACTTGAACGTGGTGATGGTCTTTCAACAGACATCAAGCAAACTCCACCATGGGCCAAATCAAAAGTCTTGCATTACATGATTGGGGGATATTTTATGGAACAAAAGAAAATTATATATTCTTTGTTTTTGCATAAATAATTGAGGGCACGTTTTCCCCATCCTTCTTGTATTAAACATCTATGTTACCTAATGTGTGTTGAAAATGTGTGGAAAATGTTTAAACCTCCATTCACACTCTTACAATGGAATATTCAACGCTTCTGCCCAAATATTTGTCAGCTGGGACCTATTCAAGTGTTGATACCAAGGCTGGTGTTGATATTATTACAATCACCTTCCAACAAGCTAGGGAGTTACTCTGTCATACATAGAATTTACTGTACAGAATAAAGAACAGTCAGAGTAGGGGTACAGGTGCTATTTTCCAGGGTTTTTTCTTTGAATTCTATTTTACCCTAACCTTTGGACCCAAAGTCACACAATGTACAATATGCCTTAATCTTTTGTATGTATTTGACAATATAACTAAAATGAATTCTAATGAAACAGGTTCAATTTGTATATTAAAATCTCATTTTGTACCTAATTCAAATTTAGGACCCAGTCCCCACCCTCGAGAAATTTATAGTCTTCTTAAAAAGAGTGGATATGTATGTAAAATTAATTCACCAATACAAGGTAGAAAACAATCAACTAAATGGAACAGAGACACAGTGAGTCATTAGGAGTAAAGAAGCTGCAAGACTTGGGAGTACTAAACTAGCCCAAAGATTGAGGGAAAATATTCAGAAAAGATTTGAGCTCTTTATTGTTTGCTTGTTTGTCTTTTCTAGAAATAAATATTCAGCACCTAGCTGATTGAGACAACCTTTAAAATAGTTTAACTGTGCCTCTTGAATACACTCATTCATGTTTGCAATACTTACCTGCATGCCTACCATATACCAAATACTATTTTTAAAACTGGTGATACAGCAAAAAACAAAATTAAGTCCCTGATCTCATGAGGATCACATTAGAGAAGGGGGGAGCTACCAGAAAAAACATTTTTTTAAGTGTATATAAAACATGTCCGGTTGTAACAGGTGCTATGGAAAAGAATAAAGTAAAATAAGGAACTACAGCTGACTCATTAGAAAAGACTCTGAAGCTGGGAAAGACTGAAGGCAAAAGGAGAAGAGGGCAACAGAGGATGAGATAGTTGGAAGGCATCACCAATTCAATGGACATGATTTGAGCAATTCTGGGAGACAGTGTAGGAAAGGGAAGCCTGGAGCGCTACAGTCCACGGGGTCACAAAGAGTCAGACACAACTTAGCAAGTGAACAACAATGAAGGGACTAGAGAATGGTGAGGATAGCATTTTAAATGAAGGAGTCAGAAAAGACTCCTCTGATGATAGGGTAATATTAAGCAGAGGCTTGGATAAAGGGGGAGAGAGTGAGCTATGGTGATATTTGGCTCTTTTTTATGGGAAAGGAATTTTTTAATTTATTTGGCACACAGATCTTCAATCTTCGTTGCAGTATGCAGGAGCCACAACTCTTAGTTGCAGCATATGGGATCCAGTTCCATGACCAGGGATTGAATCCAGGCCCCATGCAATGGGAACACAGAGTCTTAGCCCCTGGACCACCAGGGAAGTCCCAGAGCCTTGCGTGACACTCGGTGGAAGAGTTTTCTGGGCAAAGGCCCTGAGGCAGAAGAAGCATGTTTGCCTGGCATCTTGGAGGATTATCATAAAAGAGGGGGGCCTGATTGGACCTGAGATCAGGGAAGAGTCAGGGAACAAGATGATCCAAAGCCTTGTTCACTGTGGCAAGTGAGTGACTTTTACTTTGATCTGAAAAATGATTGCAAGTTTTTAAGCATATGAAAATATTATCTGTCAAAAAAAAAACATATTATCTGTCTCAGAGAAAGAGAAATATCACATGACATCCCTTATTGTGAAATCTAAAAAGAAATGATACAAATGAACTTACTTTCAAAACACAAAGAGACTCACAGACTTAGAAAACAGAACTCATGGTTGCTGGGGGGAAGGAATAGTTAAGGACTTTGGGAAGGTCATGTACACACTGCTATATTTTAAATGGATAATCAACAGAGACCTATTGTATAGCACATGGAACTCTGCTCAATGTTCTGTGCCAGCCTGGATGGGAGGGGGTTTGGGGGAGAATGGATGTGTGTATATATGTGGCTGAGTCCCTTCACTGTTCACCTGAAACTATCACAACATTGTTAATCAGCCATACCTCAATAAAAAAGAAATGCTTTGGGTATTAAAAATAAAATTAAAATTAAATTAAAAAAAGAAAATATTATCTGTCTCATGTTTCAAAAGGCTTACTCTAACAGATGAGTGAAGAATAAAATGCAGGGGACAAGAGTGAATATATGAGAAACGAGTTAAGAGGCTGTTTAATAACCCAGGAAAATGATATACGGAGGGAAGTAGAGTGAACTCAATAGATGTGGTGAGAAAAGTGAGGTTCGAATACAGTTCAACAGTGTTTGCTGGTTGGGGTGTAGGAAGTAAAGAGGAGTCAAGGTGAGCTTTTTTGCCCAGCAGCAGTAGCATGGAGAGGCCCCTTGCTGAGATGGGGAAGATCGAGGGCAGAGCAGGTGTAGGGGCCCAAGGATGTCAGCGAGGGAGCAAGAATCCTCCTGTGCATATGTAATGTCTGAATTGTCTATGACTCTTCCAAGAGGCAACAATTAGCAGGCAGTTAGAGATATGAGCCTGGAGCTCAGGATGCAGTTGAAACTAGAGATACACATTTGTGTGTCTTCACCGTGTAGATGACATTTAATACCACTGGACTTCTTTGGGGATAAGTCTAGATAGAAAGAGGCTAAGGACTGAAACCTGAGATACTCTTGGGTTAAAAGATGAAGATTCCTTTTACATTTTGAACCTACAGAAATGATAATACAACAGTCAAATGCTGAAATGCTGCTCAGTTCATAGTAACACTAAATTCCTGTTTATCAGGTCACCAAGTGGCACTGACAATTCAGAATTCTAGCAGGGATCACAAACAGGAAAGAAAAGTTAAAGTCTAAACTCAGATCAGTGGCCTAAACCCTGCCTTCCTTTCATGTATATGTATGGCTGAGTCCCTTCACTTTTTGCCTAAAACTATTACAACACTGTTAATTGGCTACACCACAATACAAAATGTTTTTGGTGTAAAAAAAAAAACAATTAAAATAAATAAAACCCTGTCCTCCTTGACCCTCCCATTAGAAAATGACATCAGTAATAACACAGATATATATTTATGCATCACAAGGTAAAGTCATAATACACTCAAAGATCCATTTTATCTACTGCACCATTATCATGGACCTACAACAACAAAATAATTTGATTAAAAATACACTTCCATGGAGAAGGAAGTGGCAACCACCCAAGATTCCTGCCTGGGAAACCCTATGGACAGAGGAGCCTGGCAGGCTATAGTCCATGGGGTCGCAAAGGATTGGACATGACTTGGCAACTAAACAACTATATAATATATATGTATCACTTATACACACATATATTTGTTATATATATATATATATATATGTATAACTGAGGCACTTTGCTGTACATCAGAAATCAATACATTGTAAATCAACTATTTTTTCAATTAAAAAATTATTTCTCCTCTTCTCAAAAAAAATAATAATACACTGCCACTCTCAAGCCAACAGCAGTTTATAGATACAAGACAAGGAGCTTGATCTAAGGAGGCTAAAATATAATTGAGAGAACAAGTAGGTATGAAATTTGCAAGGAACATAATCAATCAGAATCAGGCAGATAAGCCAGAGACTGTACAAGTGGCAAACAAAGCCAGGTCGAAAGACAAAACCCAGGAGTGGACAAATACCAGAACACGCAACAGGCGGGGTGTGTTCGATGAAACAGTCAGTCACCAGCTAACCCATCGAAGTTTGAACAAGAGGGAGAGGGAAAGGGGCGGAGGTCTGCAACAGAAGGCAGGAGGGTGCAAAATCTACTTGATTACTTTGCAGAATGAGAGGCTCAGAAAATAACTGAGAGCCAGAACTTGGAAGACCATCTAAACATATTAAAGAGTTGGTGTTCATGTCAGGGACCCGTGCAAAGTTTCTTCGTGAGGGACTGACAACACCATCACCTCACATCACATTTTAGAAAGAATATAAATTGGGGAGGGGCAGGAGGAATCTCTTACAATAAGTGAAAAGAGTCTAAACACGGAGCAACCGTGGAAATGGAAATAAAGTGGACGTAAGCGTTTTCTAGAAGGCAGAATAAACAGAAACTAGAGGGGAGAATACAGGAGGGGGTGGGGTGTAAGGAGACTTACAACTTTCCAACCTGAACAAGGTGGAAATAATAGAGACTACAGAAGTAAAAGGAACGGTCCCAGGGTTGGGAGTAGAAGGATAAATTAGATTCCATTTTGTACAGGAGGAGGAGGAGAAAATTCAAGTAATTCATTTTGATTGTTTAAGCCAAGAAAAAAAAAATTGAAGCTAAAACATTATAGAAGTGTCAAGAATGTTTTATGATGTTGAGACACAGAAAGCAGGTCCAAGAAAGCAAGACATTTCACATTTCTCTTCTGGTTAAAACAGAAGAAGAAGAATTTTTCTGTTAAGNTCATTTTGATTGTTTAAGCCAAGAAAAAAAAAATTGAAGCTAAAACATTATAGAAGTGTCAAGAATGTTTTATGATGTTGAGACACAGAAAGCAGGTCCAAGAAAGCAAGACATTTCACATTTCTCTTCTGGTTAAAACAGAAGAAAAAGAATTTTTCTGTTAAGTTTTATGATAACATACTGTTTCAATTAATCAAAGGTAGGCAGGATAAATTTGGCTATAAGTAAAAATACAAAAAAAATTAGTTGCCTCTCTGGAAAAGGTAAGTCAGTACTTCCTATAGTCTTAAATCGTTCTTCAAAATGATGGGACAATTGTGATCCTATTTATTTACCTAGCCTTCTCCTTGATAGATTAAAGATTTATACAAAAATATTACTACATCTCAAGGACAATAATACACTCCACTGCTAATCTACACAATGCTAAAAGTATAAATCAAGGGAATTTAAAAACCAGACACAGTGTTCTAAAGGGAAAGATTATTCCAAAATGCTTCTGCATGCTTCAGAATAATTTCACAATTAAAAGATCTCTGTACTTTCTAAAATCAGCCAATAGCTTAACAACACGTATCTCTAATAATAACAATATTAGAACTTAACAGTTTATAAAAGCACTTTCATTACCTCCCTGCATTTAAGAAAATTCCTATGGCTCAGTATATTCATGCATGTTAGAAAAATAACAGTTTTTGGAAGACAGCATTTATAAGTGGAAATCACAAAGTTTAAGTAATTTCTGACCCCTGCTATTGGTTTAAGACCAGGAATTGCAATTGTTCATCATTCAGTCTGTAAATAAATCACAGAAGGCCATCCCCGCTGGGAGCCTTGGGTAGCATAAGGCTCCAGGGGCAGAGGTGAAGGGTTGTAATTTAGTTCAATCATACATTTGAACTAAAGCTCTGACAGGCTTCAGCTCTACAAGTAAGCTTGGCAACACAAAGAAATTCAGTGAAAAGTACTGCACACAAAGAATCAATCCTCTCTTCTTAAGATACAAAATGTGAGTTTTGTATCTCTAAAGAGCCAGTGAAATAGAAATTCCAAACAGGGACCGAAGTAGGACATGTAACTAACAAAATACCCCTCGTATCTGTTGTATAAAATCCTACTCGTTCTTCGGGACTAACTCAAATGGTGCAATCTCGGTGAAAGTGCCTCTGTTTCTCTCACCAGATGTACTTGCTGACTGCATCCTCTCACCCAGAGCATGAAGTACGTTCTCTGAGGTTGTCTACCTTTAGACGGTAACTGAGTGCCTGCGGTCAAGGACTTTCCAATTCATTTTGTGACTCCCACTACAGTTGTCCAGCACCAAGCACACAGAGGATACTAATTAAAGCGTTGATTCAATGCTTTGAAACCTTGGAATGCCACACGGTCATTGCAACACGGGTAATTATTTTTAAAAACATTTTGCAAGTTCTTTCGGTGTTGATTTTTTTTTAGATGTTTTAATTCTTCCAGGGATAGCAGCTCTTACCCTTCCAAGTTAAATCTTATTTTAATTTAGAAACTGTCAAAAGTCATACAAAATCAGGCTTAAATATATGAACAGCCTCTCTTCTTTCCCCCTTGATGGTAAGAAAAGGCCCTTTCTTTCTAGGGCAACTGCTTCAGGAAGAAATCTGTTGAATGAACGGACAAGTGAGTAAGTGAAGTAAACGAGAGATGAAATTGTATATGGGTTTATTTATTCAAAAATGAGGGATATGACTGCCATACTGCTATCACTAGGCTCTGTCCTTACCTTAGAAACCCGTGGCTTTGACAATGAAGAAGAAAGAGCATAGAGGCCCTACCAGCCCCAGGTGCACTAAGACTTTCCCGTTTACCTTAAGAAGATACCCTTGCAGATGAGAAATAATGGAAAAACAGAGACCTGATCAGAAATGTAGGAGGAAATTTAATTGCCCATGAATTTGACTGGGACAGAAGAGAAAGCTGGACTTAAAGCCTCTAGACTCTTGACAAGGCAATAACTACCATCCATCTCTAACATCTGCCATGACCTCAGGCTTCAAATGAAAGGGCTTCCCTGGTGGCTCAGATGGTAAAGAATCCTCCTACAATGAGGGAAATCTGGGTTTGAGCCCTGGATTGGGAAGATACCCTGGAGAAGGGAACCACTGCTGCTGCTGCTGCTGCTAAGTCACTTCAGTCGTGTCTGACTCTGTGCGACCCCACAGACGGCAGCCCACCAGGCTCCCCCATCCCTGGGATTCTCCAGGCAAGAACACTGGAGTGGGTTGCCATTTCCTTCTCCAATGCATGAAAGTGAAAAGGGAAAGTGAAGTCGCTCAGTCGTGTCCCACTCTTCGCGACCCCACGGACTGCAGCCCACCAGGCTCCTCCATCCATGGGAGTTGCCAGGCAAGAGTACTCGAGTGGGGTGCCATTGCCTTCTCCGAAGGGAACTGCTACTCACTCCAGGGAACCACTACTCACTCTGGTATTGTGGCCTAGAGAATTCCATGGACAGAGGAGCCTGGCAGGCTACAGTCCATGGGGTCACAAAGAGTCAGACATGACCTCAGGCTTTCTAACATCTGCCACAACCTCAGGCTTCAAATAACTCAGCACCAATAATGCCTTGACCAGAGATGCCAGAGACTGCCCAGGAAGCCTTCAGAGCATCACTTCCCACTCTCCTGACCTGCCTCACTTTCCCTGTAGGACTTGCAGGGTCCTCCGGCATCACAGACACCATTCCCCAGTGTCCTAACATCCAAGTCTAGCTCCTCACTTTCTAGCAAGCACCAGGCTTGATTGTGTATCTAACCTCTCAGAAGTCAACCTCAGAGGAAGCCTGGATGGAAAAACAGGGGCAAGGAAAACAGGAGGGAAAGAAGGCACTGTAGTGGATTAACACACGTGACCACATTTCATCCACATACCAACCCTATAAGTATGTGTTGCTGCAACCAGAAAATGAGGTTCAAAGAGCTTAAGTAATTTGCCTAAGACTTCACATGTCTACTGAGAACAGAGCCTGGATTCTGAATAGTTATGAGACTTCAAAGTTCATGTTAGTTCCACTGTATGTGACCCTAAAAGGTAGCTTAAATCAGTAAGACTGACTTCATCACACTTCTTATCACCAGCTCTGAAGACCAAGCCAACAGAAGAATCTTCAAAATGCTTTATGAGCAATGGTAGCATCCTGGGAATAAGCTGACAAATGTGCACAGTTGGTACCTGTGCCTCACTTGAGCTTTATTCTCTAAACGTGAGGTCAGAGTAAGGAAAAAAATCTAAAGGGGAAGGGTTGAGGTGGGTGGGAGTGAAGGTCAATAAAGCTGAGCCGCATACAAGTCAACCTGACAGATAATTTGGGGATTTTTCTTCCTTTACTCCAGATAAATGCAATAAAGATGTCTGTATCTACTATCTAAAATCAATTTGAAAGGTCCCCCTCCCCTCTCCCATCTTAAGTGACTTTATAACAAGCACATAATTCAACTTTAGCTCCTATATCAAAGTTATTTCTTTTAATATTTTTATAGTAGCATTCAAAGCAAGTCTTTTTATGTTATCCTTGGCAACCATAAGCAGAATGTCAACAATGCTTAACATATTAGCACTATTAGAGAGAAACTACCATGAAATTCTAAAGACTTTGCTTATTGGGCAATGAAAAATTCATGCCCTGTTCTGGTGGAGCAAAGTTTTGGCAGCGTTAGTGACACAACGTCAAGGTACAAATGAAGTTTCCAACCTGCTGTTTCAGATAAACGGCTTTCATTTTACTGTTTGCTTGTGTTTAATAAGGTTACCAATTGATTCAAGTTGTTCACAATGCCTTGAAGGCAAAGGATGTCGTAGCACGCAGCATCCTCGCAACTCACCAATGTTTTTCTAGATGGAAGGTTCTTGTCATAATACCTGAAAAGGCACTGGAAATACTCTGTTTTTCATCATATATTAACTTTGCTCTGGAATGAAAGTCAAAGTGCTATTTGCTCAGTCGTGTCTGACTCTTTGTGACCCCATGGACTGTAGCCTCCCGGTTCCTCTGTCCACGGGATTCTCCAGACAAGAATACTGCAGTGGGCTACCATTCCCTTCTCCAAGGGATCTTCCCAATCCAGGGATGAAACCCGGGTCTCCTGCATTGCAGGCAGATTCTTTACTATCTGAGCTACCAGGGAAGCCCCTGCTCTGGAATAAGTAAAATGTAACTACCAGAAATGCTCAGTGAGGATTTCATGGTGATCCTTATGTGTGTTGGCTAAACTGTTAATAGACCGCAGGAAGATCCATGGTGCCAAGTCTCAGACCACAGCAGGACAAGTATCAAAACATCTGTTCTCAACTTGGAGCTGAAAATGCTAGCAAGAATTCTATTTTCTCCATAAGTATTGTTACAGTTTCAATGTCATGCCCACTGCACCAAACTTTATATGTTCAAAACATAATTCCTTGGATTTCCCTGGTGGCTCAGTGGTAAAGAATCCATCTTATAGTGCAGGGAACGCAGGTTCCGTCCTGGGTCGGGGAACTAAGATCCCACACGCCTTGTAGCATCTAAGCCTGTGTGCCACAACTAGAGGGTCCATGTATCACATCAAAAAAATCCCACACGACACAACAAAGATCCCAAACACTGTAACTAAGACCCGACACAGCCAAATAAATAAATTAAAAAAAAAAGATTCCTAATGTGATGGAACCTTGAGGTGGGGCCTTTCCCAGATGACTAAGTCATGAAGGTGGAGCCTTCATGAACAGAGTGAGTGCCCTTATAAAAGGGGCCCCAGACTGAACTCTCAGCCCTTCCACCCTCTGAGGTTACGGTGTCCCATCTATGAGGAAGCAGGACTTCACCAGACACTGAATCTGCCAGCACCATAATTATGGACTTCCCAGCCCCCAGAAATGTGAGAAATAAATATGTGTTGTTTATAAGCCACTCAACTTATGGTAGTTTTGTTCTAGTAGCCTATAGCCTAAACTATAGGCTTCCCTTGTGGTTCAGCGGTGAAATATCTGCCTACAATGCAGAAGATGTGGGCTTGATCCCTGGGTCTGGAAGATCCCCTGGAGAAGGAAATGGCAACCCACTCCAGTATTCTTGCCTGGGAAATGCCACGGACAGAGGAGCCTATGGGATTACAGTCCATGGGGTTGCAAAAGGGTCAGACACAATTTAGGGATGAAAACAACAATAAAACAGATTAAGACTAGTATCAAGAAAAATATCTCAACACCTTAAAATATAGATCATTGAAAAGAAACTCCTTCTACTGACAAATTGAAATGTTTGAAGTAAAACTTAACTCTTACACCGTCACCCTACCTTTATCCAGAGTTAACAGAAATGTTTATAGTAGTGCTTAAAGTTTGTGGCCTTGATAGATTTAGTTATTGACATCTACACTTATTGTTTCACACATATCAACCATAGAAATCTCATATGGAAAAACCATTTCTGAAGGTATATGCTAGATTTCAAATTCCAACTTTCTTATCACTGTGCTCAAACTAGGAAGCTATACTTCCCACACAAAGAAGTTTTTTCTAAGAGCAAATGCCTCACAGCTTCCCTAACACCTGCCCTCCAAAACCCCACAAATAATCGAGACATTGGTCCTCTTCTCCTTTTAAACGGATTTATATGAAACAAAAGGTAAAGAATCAGAAAAGGAAATATGAGGCACCCACATACCCAATATCTAACACTATGCAAACAGAGTAGAAAAATTATAGGACAAACGAGGAGGAAAAAAATTTTTTTTTCCTTCAGGTGTTTATAATCTAGAGTCTGAAACTAATATAAAATATTTGAGAATATTCCAGAGAAAGAGCAAACACAAACGTGAGAGAAAAGATGAGAAACCAGAACTTGGGCAAGTATTTCAGTGGAGACAAAGCAGTTCTGACTTGGGAGACCTCTGGAGCTATTCAGCTTCCTCTAGAAGGTCAACCATGTGGACTTTTCTCATCACTGGAGGAAGTCCCCCACCACCCCCCGCCAGGTCACATCAGTTTCCTTTCCCAAAGTCTTGTACTTACTCATTTAAACAAATATATCTATGTGTGTGTATAAAATACTCACTATGAGTTTGGCACTGTTATAAGCAGTGAAAATGTAGCAATGACATAAAACAAAAATATTTACCCTCATTCAGATTACATTCTAGTGGGTGAAGGCAGACCATCAGCAAAATAAGTATGCAAGATATATAATGTTCTAGCAGACAATAACGCGCACAAAGGAAAACTTAAACAAGGAAAAGAGATTAGGAATTCTGGGAGAGAGCAGGTACAAAGTCAAGTAGGTTGGACAAGGAAGGCACAGTAGCAGAATAATGATGCCCAAACATATCCACATCCTCATAGGGCCAAAGGGCTATGCAGATGCGATTAAGTGAAGGACCATCGGATGGGGAGATTGGCCTGTGTTATCCAGGTGGGTCCTTACGAGGGAAAGAGGCAGGTGGCAGAGACAGAAGCAGAAGGTGTAAGGACAGAGGCTGGAGTGATAAACTGCTGCCTGGAAGGGAGCCAGGAGACACAGAACGTGAGCCTCTTCTAGAAGCTGGGAAAAGTAAGGAAACAGATTCTTACTGGGAGAGAATGTGTGTTCTTTTAAGCCACTGAATTTGTACTAATTGGCCACAGCAGTAATAAAAAGTTAATACAGATGATCTCACTGAGAAGGTGAAAAGGGAAGCCTGGCATGCTGCAGTCCGTGCATCACAAAGAGTCGAACACGACTGAGCGATTGAACAGCAGCCCTGAGAAGGTGACATTGAGCAAAGGTTTGCAGGAGGTGAGGAACTAGGTAGGCAGGTATCTGATGAAAAGGTGTTCCAGGAAAAAAGGCAAACTGCGGGGAGAATGCCCTGATGAGAAGAGGGCCTCTCCAGCTGGAGAAGCAGAGCAGCCCTGGGAGTGGGCTGAACAGGAAGAGGCAGGTTAGAGAGCGGGGTGCATCTGCTCGCTTAGGGCTTTGCTGGCCACTGTAGACGCTTTGGCTTATCCTGAGTGAGCCAGGGAGTGTAGGAAGAGCTAGGAATATTCATAGGAAATCTGAGTGTTTACGAGGAGAATAGAAGTGGTGTCCTGGTAAATCATGGTAGGTGGGGGTGGGGAGAGTCTGGGTTTGTAGCATTTGGTGATTTCCATGGACAGAGGCGCCTGGTGGGCTACAGTCCATGGGGTCACCAGGAGTCGGGCACGACTGAAAGTGACCAAACATGCATGCACGCCTGGTGTAGACACTCCCATCTTGGTTGACTTCCAGCTCCCAGGAGTCCAATAACCAACTCACAAAATTCCTGAATATCTCATTATCAGCCCCAGCAGGCACTGTGAGCTCCATTTGCCAGTTCCACACTATATTCCAATTGGAGCAAGTGGGTTAACAGTCAGCTGGTGGCAAAACATATAAGAAAGCCCTCAATAAAAATCAGCCAGAAGATACCCAAGTTTAAAGATTTGGGATTCTGGAATCTAATTTCTCTTTACCTGCTCTACCTTGCATTAAAGGATGAGTTAAAAAAAAAAGCACTCTTTCATTCGTATCAGAATGTTCAAATTAAATAAATGGAAGATATATTGAACTATATTCAGTCTTGCCTATTTTTCATTATCCTTGACATAAACATTATCAGAGACCAGCTTCATAAACAGAGCTATTAGGCTGTTGTTGTTCAGTTGCTCAGTCATGTCCGACTCTTTGAGACCCCATGGGCTGCAGCACACCAGGCTTCCCTGTCCTTCACTATCTCCCGGAGTTTGCTCAAACTCATGTCCATTGAGTCAGTGACACCATCCAACCATCTCATCCTCTGTCACCCCCTTCTCCTTATAAAAGATCTATTGGGTAAAAAAATAAATAAATAAGTTTTAATATACATTGGATCCATCAGAAGGGAAAAGCAGATGAAAAGAAAAGAAGAAGGCAGGCTTGGCCAAGCCAAAGTACAACACTAGACCTAGCAGGCACCAGGAGAAAAAGGAACTCTGCCGATTGTTTAGTCCAGCTCTGTACTTTTCACTAGAGGAAAGTGAAATGTATATCCAGAAATAAGACCCAAATTCAAGACGGCTTGGATAGACATCATGTCTATATTACGTGCAAGGAAACACATGATCAAGATAGCACATCGTGACATCCCCGTAAAAGAGAAGAGCATCCACATTCTTTCTGTCATTAGAAGCCAGTATGGAACTCCTCAGGATTCCTGAATTGGTGCAATTTAATGCAGCTCAGTGGAGAAGGCAATGGCATCCCACTCCAGTACTCTTGCCTGGAAAATCCCATGGACAGAGGAGCCTGGTGGGCTGCAGTCCATGGGGTCGCTGAGTCAGACATGACTGAGCGACTTCACTTTCACTTTTCACTTTCATGCATTGGAGAAGGAAATGGCAACCCACTCCAGCATTCTTGCCTGGAGAATCCCAGGGATGGCAGGGCCCAATGGGCTGCCGTCTGTGGGGCCGCAGAGTCGGACACGACTGAAGCGACTTAGCAGCAGCAGCAATGCATCTCAACAGCCTCATTTAAACCATGCTCCTTCACTCAAAGGGGTGGAGGGAGATGATTAGGACTGAGGATGGCTCAGGACCCGGACCCCAGGGGAAGCCACAGGGGGTAACAGGGAGAAACAAAATTGTAGAGGCCAAGAAAGGATGTGAAGAATTTATTTCCCTCACCACTCCTGGCCCCTGGAGTTAGGGGCCTCTGGAGTAGCTTCAGGCTCTGTTCATTACTCTTTTCCCATCCCCAGCTTTAGCAAACACAGAGGTATTTTTGGCTGACAAATACCTGATGACTGGTGAGATTTTAGGGGTCCTCTCATCTCTAGGGAGTCCTATGGGTCAATAACCAATAATCTTGGAGATGATTGTTGTTGCTCATTGCTCAGCTGTGTCCATCTCTTTGCAGCCCCATAAACTGTAGCCTGCCATGCTCCTCGTGGGAGCATGGGATTCTCCAGGCAAGAATACTGCAGTGAGTTGCCCTAACCTCCTCCGGAGGATCTTCCCGACCCAAGGATCGAACTCACATCTCCTGCCTTGCAGGCACATTCTTTACTGCTGAGCCACCGAGGAAGCCCAAAAATAGCATAAAAATTACCATTTTAACCACTTGTAAGTGAACAATTCAGTGCATTAAGTGCATTCAAATGCTTTGCAACCATCACCACCATCCATCTTCAGAACTTTCCATTATCCCAAATAGAAGCCCTATCCCATTAAACAATAACTTACCATCCCCACGTTTCCCCAGCCCCTGGTAACCTTCATTATACTTACTGTCTATGAATTTACCCATTCTAGACATCTCATGTAAGTGGAATCATACAATATTTGTCTTTTGTGTCTGGCTTACTTCACTTAGCATGTTTCCATATCCATGTTGTAGCAAATATCAGAATTTCACTTGTTTTTATGTCTGAATAATATTCCATTATATGTATATACCACTTTTGTTTATTCATTTATCCATAAATGGACTTTGGGGTTATTTCTACCTTTGGATATTGTCAATAATGCAGTAATGAACATGGATATACAAGTCTCTGAGCCCTGCTTTCAGTTATTTTGGATATATACCGATCTATAGAAAATTCTGAAAGAGATGAGAATACCAGACCACCTGACCTGCCTCTTGAAAAATCTGTCTGCAGGTTAGGAAGCAACAGTTAGAACTGGACATAGAACAACAGACTGGTTTCAAATAGGAAAAGGAGTACATCAAGGCTGTATATTGTCACCCTGCTTATTTAACTTCTATGCAGAGTACATCATGAGAAACGCTGGGCTGGAAGAAGCACAGCTGGAATCAAGATTGCTGGGAGAAATATCAATAACCTCAGATATGCAGATGACACCACCCTTATGGCAGAAAGTGAAGAGGAACTCAAAAGCCTCTTGATGAAAGTGAAAGAGGAGAGTGAAAAAGTTGGCTTCAAGCTCAACATTCAGAAAACGAAGATCATGGCATCCGGTCCCATCACTTCATGGGAAGTAAATGGGGAAACAGTGGAAACAGTGTCAGACTTTATTTTTTGGGCTCCAAAATCACTGCAGATGGTGACTGCAGCCATGAAATTAAAAGACACTTACTCCTTGGAAGAAAAGTTATGACCAACCCAAATAGCATATTCAAAGGCAGAGACATTACTTTGCCAACTAAGGTCCGTCTAGTCAAGGCTATGGTTTTTCCTGTGGTCATGTATGGATGTGAGAGTTGGATAGTGAAGAATGCTGAGCACCGAAGAATTGATGCTTTTGAACTGTGGTATTGGAGAAGACTCTTGAGAGTCCCTTGGACTGCAAGGAGATCCAACCAGTCCATTCTGAAGGAGATCAGCCCTGGGATTTCTTGGAAGGAATGATGCGAAAGCTGAAACTCCAGTACTCTGGCCACCTCATGCGAAGAGTTGACTCATTGGAAAAGACTCTGATGTTGGGAGGGATTGGGGGCAGGAGGAGAAGGGGACGACAGAGGATGAGATGACTGGATGGCATCACTGACTCGATGGATGTGAGTCTGAGTGAACTCCGGGAGTTGGTGATGAACAGGGAGGCCGGGCGTGCTGCAATTCATGGGGTCGCAAAGAGTCGGACACGACTGAGCAACTGAACTGAACTGAACTGATGCATATGATTGGGCTTCCCTGGTGGCTCAGATGGTAAAGAATCTGCCTGCAATTCAGGAGACCCGGGTTCAATCCCTGGGTCAGGAGGGTCCCCTGGAGAAGGGAATGGCAACCCACTCCAGTGGGAGAATTCCATGGACAGGGGACCCTGGTGGGCTACAGGAGTCAGACACAACTGAGCAACTAACACTACTACCTCTGCTGCTGCTGCTAAGTCGCTTCAGTCATGTCTGACTCTGTGCGACCCCATAGACGGCAGCCCACCAGGCTCCGCCGTCCCTGGGATTCTCCAGGCAAGAACACTGGAGTGGGTTGCCATTTCCTTTTCCAATGTATGAAAGTGAAAAGGGAAAGTGAAGTCACTCAGTCGTGTCTGACTCTTCAAGACCCCATGGACTGCAGCCTACTAGGCAAGAGTACTGGAAAATCCCAAGGGCGGAAGAGCCTAGTAGGCTGCAGTCCTCTACTACTACTGTAAATGTGATCACTGGCTCATGATTATTTCATTTAAATTTTTGAGGAACCAGCACACTATTTCCCACAGCAACTGCACCACTTTACATTCCCATCAGCCATGCATGAGGGTTCCAACTTCACCACATCCTCACCAACACTTGTTATTTTCCACTTTCTAATAATAGCCATCCCAACAAGTGTACAATGTCGTTTTTTAATGCCACTCCTTTTATTTTAATGTGTAACCAGGAGTCAAAAAAAAAAAAAAAGAAAAGCATGCATGTGAAGCTCAATTTTTCACTTGAGTAAAATGGAACAAATGAATCCCCTCTTAAAGGAGAGCCCTGAGGGGCAGGGCTTCGCCTCAGCAGTGAAGAATCCACCTGCAATCCAGAAGCCCCAGGAGACACTGAGTTCGATCCCTGGGTGGGGAAGATCCCCTGGAGGAAGAAATGGCAATCCTCTCCAGTATTCTTGCCTGGAGAATCCCATGGACAGAGAAGCCTGGAGGGCTATAGTCCATGGGGTCACAAAGAGTTGGACACGACTGAAGCGACTTAGCAGCCAGCAGCAGCAGCAGCATGGAAGGAAATCAACACATGTTGGTCCCTCTCTCATCCCCTTAGATTTCTACTAAACTTCCACCCTCAATGTCCAAAAGAGCTCTGTGCCGTTTTAAACTATGTAGATTTGACAGAGGGCTGATTATAACTTCTGCTTGGCTTTACCTATAGATCATGCAAAAGATGCCAAATGTGCCTCCATCACCCCTAAACGGCACTACACCTGCGCCCCACTTTCCTCGCCAATCAGGCATTCGTGAGCTCTATTATTAAACAAACAAGGAGCAGCCGTAATGCTGAAAGGTTGCGTGGGATTGTACTTGAACATGACAGCTCTGCCAACACTTTTAGTTTGTTGAAAAACTCCAACAGATTGTCTAGTTAAATTAATAAACATTTTGGCACCATAAAATCCTGAAACACTTGGCAATAGAAGCAACAAAACATTTGACAAGTAAAGTATACATGTATGACACTATAGAAATGTTTTCAGAGGTAAGTGACGATAGTGTTTACTTTCAATTACTGTGTTTTCATTGGTCTCTCAGTCACAAACTATGGCTTCGTTCATTGGTTGAACACTCATTGCATGTCCTTTCTAACATGCTGGAGATCCACAATAATGTTATTTGGGGGCTTCTTACAGAATATACAGAAGGCCCCAGCAACCACAAATCAGTCAGTCAGCGATGTAACGTCTAAAGTATTTGCAACAAAACACTGAACAATTGACTTGCCCCAAAGCTGGAATCCAATTACATTAAAGAAAAGGTGCCCTAGCCAGATTTTCTACAATGCGCAACCATGGATCAATGAGATATTGGAAAACCCAGAGTGATTGTGACTCACTGCTGCACCCCACTCCAGTACTCTTGCCTGGAAAATCCCATGGACGGAGGAGCCTGGTAGGCTGCAGTCCATGGGGTCGCTAGAGTCGGACACGACTGAGCGACTTCACTTTCACTTTTCCCTTTCATGCATTGGAGAAGGAAATGGCAACCCACTCCAGTATTCTTGCCTGGAGAATCCCAGGGACGGGGAAGCCTGGTGGGCTGCCGTCTATGGGGTCGCACAGAGTCGGACACGACTGAAGCGACTTAGCAGCAGCAGCAGCAGCAGCTGTGCCTTTATCCCGTGGTGTCATAGTGTGGCAAATCAACAGAACACAACTGCATCAAGAGGTTTCTTGGGTGGACTCAAAACTGTTAAGGCAAACAAAGCTTCTTGCAATTTTCTGTTTGCTCAAATCAATTCATACTCTTCACAGATTTCACAGGCTCCTCTGTGTAATCCAAAGCTTTTTTCTGCGTTGAATTTTTATTTCAATTTCCATTGTGGATTTTTAAAATTAACTCATTTATTTTAATTGGAGGATAATTACTTTACAATCCTGTGATGGTATTTGGTATACATCAACACGAATTGGCCATAGATATGCATGTGTCCCCTCCATCCTGAAGCCTGCCCCCCACCTCCCTCCTCACCCTATCCTTCCAGGCTGTCATGGAGCACTGGCTTTGGGTGCCCTACCTCATGCATCAAACGCACACTGGTTATCTGTCTTATATATGGTAATGTGTATGTTCCAGTGCTATTCTCTCAAACCAAGCCTCTCTCTCCCACTGAGCTACGACCCAGCAATCCCACTACTGGGCATATCCTCCAAGGAAACCAGAAACTGAACAAGACACGTGTACCCCGATGTTCACTGCAGCACTATGTACAATAGCTAGGACGTGGAAGCAACCTAGATGGCCATCAGCAGACGGATGGATAAGGAGGTTGTAGTACATATACAATGGAATATTACTCAGCTATAAAAAGGAACACGTTTGAGTGAGTTCTAAAGAGGTGGCGGAACCTAGAGCCTATTACACAGAGTGAAGTAAGTCAGAAAGAGAAAAGTGAAGTCGCTCAGTCATGTCCAACTCTTTGCGACCCCATGAACTGCAGCCTACCAGGCTTCTCCGTCCATGGGATTCTCCGTCCATGGGATTCTCCGTCCATGGGATTCTCCAGGCAAGAATACTGGAGTGGGTTACCATTTTCTTCTCCAGGGGAGCTTCCCAACCCCGGGATCGAACCTGGGTCTCCCGCATTGGAGGCAGACACTTTAACCTCTGAGCCACCAGGGAAACCCTATATATTAACACATATATATGGGATCTAGAAAGATGGTACCGACAATCCTACGTACAGGGCAGCAAAGGAGACACAGACGTAAATCCGAAACTTTCGAAAGGTCAGACTTAATTAAACGTTTACCAGCTTCGGACTGGCAGGCTTCACCTCCTGCCTTCCTCCCCCGCGTCTCACTTCCTTTCCCTCTGGGTGTCACCGGTGGATGAGTGAATCCACTACTTAGCCAAACTTATGCTGGTCATTTGGGGAAGGTCTCTCTAAAGAACTAACACGTAGGCTGAGGTCACACTTTCATATGCACGTGAATCACTGAGGACTTTGCTAAAGTGTGGATTCTGCTCCATTAGGTCTAGGGTGGGGCCTGAGTCCTAACAGGCTTCCAGCATGCCCAGGCTTCTGATTGTGGACACCACTTAGTGTAGCCAGGCCACCAGAGAATCCAGCCAGAGGGAGAGTGGGTACACCACAGCCCAGGCAGCCTGGACCAGGCCAGCTACAGACCTGAAAAAGCGGTGACCAGGACAGATGAGTACTGGTGTGAAAGACGAGGCTGAAAAGGCAGGTGAGAGCGGGGTCACTGTGCCAGGCCCTACTAGGTGCTGACATGAGGCACTGGGCCAGGCTCATCTCTGTGCCTATGCTTGGTTATGTCTGACTTTTGGGACCCAAGGACTGTACCCACCAGGCTCCTCTGTTCACGGAATTTTCCAGGCAAAAATACTGAAGTGGGTTGCCGTTTCCTCCTCCAGGGGATCTTCCCAACCCAGGGATCAAACCCATGTCTCCGCATCTCCTGTATTGGCAGGTGGATTCTGAGCCACAGGGAAGCCCAGGCTAAGCTCTGGGGAAACAGAAATAAACAAGGCAAGCTTTTTTTTTTTTGCAATTCAGGGAAATTATTTAATCTATATTTGGTTTTTTGTTTGTAAAAATGGAATAGTAAAACATAAGTCTTTGTGTTATTAGGATTAAATATGCTGCTGCTTGGAATGCTTATAACTTTACCTGACACCCACTAAACCTTACAAAAGGACTATCATGTATATATGCCAAAGACAGTTGCCCATTATGTCAATTTAAACTCATGTTAACAACTGTAAGCAGAATTTCATTGGCAATGATAAGGTAGCAGCTCTTTACATTAAAAAAAATACTAAATGAAACCAAATGAAAAATACCTTGGCAAGATCTATCTCCAAAAGTATATAGCAGCCTTAGAGCTTGCAATCTAGCAGAATTATCTTGTGGGTGGGAAACCATTAATGATCTTTAAGCAGAATAAATAAGATCTAATTGAAATCTTTAAAGGACCTCCCTGGATGCTCTGTAGAGAATGAACTGGAGGGGCACAGAGTTGGAAGGAGTTCTGTTTACTCACCGAGTGAGAGGTACTCACCTTCCATGCGGATGGAAGGAGATTGCTATCAGGACATGTTTTTGAAGGAGAGTAACAGGGCTTGATTGCAAGTGGTCCTAGAGAGGTGTGACAAGAGAAAGAAGCATCACGGATTACTCCTCATTGCTGGCAGAAGCAAGTGGGTAAACGAAGGTTATTTCTATGAAGAACAAGAAGGCTGGATAAGAAGCAAACAGGAAGGAATAGATTTAGGAAGAGGCATAACATTTGGGGATAGATCGCTCAGTCGTGTCCGACTCTTGGCGACCCCGTGACTGTAGCCCACCAGGCTCCACCCATGAGGTTTTCCAGGCAAGAATACTGGAGTGGGGTGCCATTTCCTTCTCCAGAGGATCTTCTCGACCCAGGGATCGAACCCAGGTCTCCCTAGAGAGGTGTGACCAGAGAAAGAAGCATCACGGATTGCTCCTCATTGCTGGCAGAAGCAAGTGGGTAAATGAAGGTTATTTCTATGAAGAACAAGAAGGCTGGATAAGAAGCAAACTAACAGGAAGGAATAGATTTAGGAAGAGGCATAACATTTGGGGATAGATCTCACGTTTTATGAGCTCTGATTTTAGGTATGACTGTGAAAACCCAAGTGGAAACTTATAAAAAAAAAAAAAACAGTTGGACACAGTGTTCTGGCACTTAGCAAGAAAGGTCTGTAGTACAGACTTGAGTCATACATGTTCAAATGATATTTAAGGCATAGGAATTATTAAAATCTTAAAGTTTTTAAAGAGGACCCAGAACCAAGTCCCAAGGAATTCTAGCACTTAGAGTTTGGAGGTAAGGAAAGGAGACGGTGGGGTGGGGGGCGCGGGATCTGAACCAAAGAAAGAAAAAATCACCCAAGTGTAGAACAGAGGAGCACACCACCTCCACCCCCCCCCAAGAAAAGAGGAAGAGGTTTAATACTGAAAATTCCTCAGATCCCACTGGACTAAAAAATAAGACGGCTATTGAGGACTGTTATGTCTCAACTGTGTTCATCCAAAATGTACCTGTTGAAGTCCTATCACCAAGACCTCACAATGTGACTATTTGGAGATAAGGCCTTTTAAAAGGTTATTGTTTCATTGTTAAGTCATGTCTGACTCTTGGCAACCCCATGGACTGTATCCCACCAGTCTCCTCTATCCATGGGATTTCCCAGGAAAGAATACTGGAGTGGGTTGCCATTTCCTCCTCCAGGGGATCTTTCTGAACCAGGGATCGAACCCGCATCTCCTAGCAGACTCTGCACCACTGAGCCACCAGGGAAGCCTTAAAAATTACATCGCTCTGGGTCAGATAGTTGGAGAAAACTCAGGGGAAGCTTATTTTTAAGGGATGAAATTAAACCCGGCACAATAGGTGAATGAAGTTCTAATTAAGTGAGAGATGATGAAATTCAAAATGAAAGGCTTTCACTTTTAGGAATCAGAGATTTGTTAGGGGGAGTGGGGAAAACCTAAAGACACAAATCGGAAGCCTTCTGGGGGAGGGCGAGACTATGAGAAGCATCAATGAGAACAGCTTTTTTCAAATTCAAATGGATTATTCGAACTCTCAGATCGCTAGGACTGAACTCTGGGAAAAACTCCAGAGCGACTGCTCTCCAGTCCCAGGAGATCCCAAACATGATTTAGGTAAAAAGCTTTTAGTTTTACGGCTGGGGAAGGTAGCAGGAAAATAAAATTAACTTCCTGCCAGTGATTCTTTCTCAAGCCCTGCCAATTCCCGTGTCTGGGGGAACTATAAAGAGTGTCCGACCTCGTGCTGTAAGAGTGGCCACTGGTCTCCAGGCTACCTGCGCTGGAGCATCCCGGCATCGCAAGGCTGCTCGCCGCCCCCCCTGGAATGGGGAGCAAGACCCTGGGCTGCTGTTCACTCTCCACTGCATGATCCGCCAGACAGGGCCATCAGCAGTAGGTGTCGGAGAGACACAGACCACTGGAGCAAGCAGCTGATGAAAAGCAGAATCTTTTTCTCTTTGGCAGTAACGCCAATACCTGAAGCACGTCTCCTTTGGAGCTTTCCAAACCACTTCAAAAGCACGTTTTCTGGCACGGGTTGAGAAAGCCAGGCAAATAGCCCCCACATGCATAGCCATCGGCCAAGATATTGATGAGGCAAGGCAGCCCAGGACCCACACTCAGGCCGTGGAGTGGTCCTTCTCAGAGCTCTCTTGGCTCCAGCAGACCTGGGCAGCATCTGAGGGAAGCGGAGTGGGGTTTTCTGATGTGCTGCCAGCCCAAAGGCAGCCAGCTCCCTAGACAACCAATGCCACCCTTCCCTGGACCCGGCCCACTTCCTTGTGGCTTGCTCAGGCCCCCGACCCCAGATTTGTCCTGTGTCTCTGCCAAAACCAAGCAGCTGGGGCTTCCCTGGCGGCTCAGTTCAGTTCAGTTCAGTTCAGTTCAGTCACTCAGTCGTGTCCGACTCTTTGCGACCCCATGAACCGCAGCATGCCAGGCCTCCATGTCCATCACCAACTCCTGGAGTTTACCCAAACTCATGTCCATTGACTCAGTGATGCCATCCAACCATCTCATCCTCTGTCATCCCCTTCTCCTCCTGCCCTCAATCTTTCCCAGCATCAGAGTCTTTTCAAGTGAGTCAGCTCTTCGCATCAGGTGGCCAAAGTATTGGAGTTTGACCTTCAACATCAGTCCTTCCAATGAACACCCAGGATTGATCTCTTTGAGGATAGACTGGTTGGATCTCCTTGCAGTCCAAGGGACTCTCAAGAGTCTTCTCCAACACCACAGTTCAAAAGCATCAATTCTTCAGCACTAAGCGTTCTTTATAGTCGAACTCTCACATACATACACGACTACTGAAAAAACCATAGCCTTGACTACACGGTCCTCTGACGGCAAAGTAATGTCTCTGCTTTTAATATGCTGTCTAGGTTGGTCATAACTTTCCTTCCAATGAGTAAGCGTCTTTTAATTTCATGGCTGCAGTCACCATCTGCAGTGATTTTGAAACCCAAAAAATAAAGTTCAGTGGTAATGAATCCACCTGCCAATGCAGGAGACACGGGTTCAACCCCAGATCCAGGAGATCCCACGTGCCACAGAGCAACCACGCCCATGTGCCAGCCACTATTGAGCCTGTGCTCTAAAGCCCGGGAGCTGCGAGTACTGAGCCCACACGCCCTGGAGCCCGTGCTCCACAACGAGAGACGCCAGCACAATGAGAAGCCTGTGCACCACAATGAAAAGTAACCCCCACTTACCACAACTAGGGGGAGAAAAAGAACAGCAGAGTATTGTCGTGAGGGTTGAATATGAAGATATTCAAAATTATTTAATACATCCAGTGCTTAACATAGGGTTGAGTGTACAGCAGGTAATCAATAAATATTTACAACCTTCCCAGTTCACACACATCTCCAAATAGTGGAATTTCTGATTGAGACAAGAGATAGTTCCTAGCAGTCTTATGGGAGGCAGTCAAGTTTACTGCTAACCAATCAGGAAGTTTGCAGCAGATCGAAACATCCCCACCCTTCCCAAGGTGGGAAGCAACCAATATCGCTAAGAAGACATGAAAAGATTGACATCGTAACATAATTGGCTCACTCTACTTGTTCGCTCAATCTCCATTTAGATTTCAGTTCCACAAGGGCGAACAATTCATCATAATGGCAGTGATTAAGATGATATTTGGCCAAGGAACCAATCTCCACACGATGTCTCTAAGAAAGATATATATGTACAGAAAACAAACCATGGGAAAATAACAGTTTATTACTACCTGGAGATTTTCCCCAAACACACAGAGAGGTCACTGAGCTGAGTGAAATGCTGGAAGGACTCTGTTTTGAGTGTGTGTGTGTTAGCTGCTCAGTCGTGTCCGACTCTTTGCAACCCCACGGACTGTAGCCCGCCAGACTCCTCTGTCTACGGGATTCTCCAGCAAGAATACCAGAGTGGGTTGCCATTCCCTTCTGAAGGGGATCTTCCCAACCCAGGGATCGAACCCAGGTCTCCCACATTGCAGGCGGATTCTTTACCATCTGAGCCACCAGGGAAGCCCTTGGTTGGATGCCAAAGCAAGTCAGAGACCCCTCCTGCCTACTTCTCCCAAAGGTCAGACCCAAGTCTTAGATCTGGACACTCTCTTATGAGAAAAGGATGGAACATCTGTCAAGAGGAGGACGAGGACAGCCACCAGACAGAGAGTGGACTTGAAGCCTGGGAAGCCTGCCTAGGTTTCACTTTATTCTTTCTTATTTCTTTCTGGTTCTGAGTTCAGTGAAAGAGAGCGGATATCCTCTGTTGACAAGGATTAGAAACCAGATGCGTTTTATCCAGCATTTGAGGGAACGAAGGGGATTCAAAGAAAGAAATGCTAAGACATTTTCCCAAAAGGAGTAGTGGCAAGCTACATTAACCCTTCTGCATGCCCAGGAATCTTTACCTAGTCTCTAGAGGGACTTCCTTGGTGGCCCAATGGCTAAGAATCTGCACTCCCAGCGCAGGGGGCCTGGGATCAATCCCTGGTCAAGGAACTAGATCCCACACACCACAACTAAGACCCTGCAGCCAAATAAAATAAATAATCTTTTTTAAAAAAACCTTTATCGGGATCTAGGAAAGTTCTACCTCTCCCCAGGGGCTCATAAAACATCCTTAAACTTGACCAACCATAAAAAGTCCTTTGGAGACAAAGTGAAAGGGAAGGGAAGGGTACAAGCTGTGGGCCTTCTGTCCTGCACAGGCCAACAGTAATGTCTCTACTTCTTACTGAGCTGGTGCACAGAGAGCCTTCAAAAGATGTTTACCAATGGCGATACCACAGGACCGTTCCTCACCACAAACATTAGATTTCAAAGAACTTTTTTGGTCTGTATTATGGTGCCCTCTTCACAGATAGATTAAGTTGCTACCCAGAAGGAAGTGAGATTTCAAAAGGAAGAATGTTTCATTCTCCAGGTCTTAAAAAAGCAGTGTTGGACAATGGTAAATAGGTGCTGGACTCAGAGAGACTTCAGTATACAAACTTCAGCTCTACCACTTATTAATTGTGTGATCTTGGGCAAGTCTCTCAAATTTAGTTCCTCAGCAAAACTGGACCAGTAAAAGGAACCAACAGGAGGGCTTTGTGTGGATTTGTTCACAAATTCTACTGTATGATTTCACAGCACATGCTTTACCTGTAATCTTTTAAAGCCTCCTTTGATAGATTAAGCTATTAGAAGTCTCATGGATGTAATTCTGTAAAAATTCTCTAACTACAATGGGGCATGGATGAATAAATCTTTCGAGGAAATAGTCAAGTATGCTTTGTTTTTAAGAAATCCAGACAGTTTGGATAAGAATCAAGTCATAATTTTACATCATTTTTAGGGACTAGATCTTATCAGGTGATGTGCTGTGGTCTACATGTTTGTAATTTCTCAAAATTCATATGTCAAAGCTCTTACCTAAAATGCGAAGGCGTTGCAAGCTTTTGCTTTGGGGAGGTGGTTTAGTTTAGGTGAAGTCATGACGGCGAGGAACTCATAATTCGTGTTCTTATTAGAACAGAAAGCGAGCTCTCAGCAAGTGAGGACAGGAGCCATCTGCAGATCAGAAAGCGGGTCCTGACCAGACGTGGAATTTGCCTTCATCTGGGACTTCCCAGACCCTACAACAGAGAGAATTAAGCAGTTTCCTGTTTACTCTATGTTATGGCGACCCAAGCAGACTAAGACATAGAATTCTCCTAAAAAAAAAAAAAAAAAAATCCAGTTTAGGGCTTCCCTGGTGGCATAGTGGATAGGAACCCACCTGCCAATGTGGGTACACGGCTGCAACCCCTGGTTCGGGAAGGTTCCACAAGGCACGCAACTAAGTCCACGCACCACCAACTACGGAAGCCCGTGGGCCCTAGAGCCCGAGCTTCGCAACAGGAGAAGCCACTGCAATGAGGAGCCTGCACACCACAGGCAGAAAGCAGCCCCCCTCACTGCAACTGGAAAAAGCCCCTGCAGCAACCAAGACGCAGTGCAGCCAAAAATAAATAATAAATAGGTCAATATTTTGTAATCCAATTTAAATGCAACCACCTCTGATCAGGAGATGCTGTCTCCTCCCTCCTCCCTTGAACTATGAACTCTAGGGCTGCCGCTCCAAGGAGCCAAACCTCTACCCTCATCTGAAGAGCATGTCCCTGCTCCTGAAGGATGTCTCTATCAAACTTAGCCAAAAGAGCATCTACCAAGTGGATCGAAGCAACCCCATGCTGCTCGCCAGCCAGCATCTGCAAAGCACACTTCTGTGGGTTCTGTTGGATCTCCAAGGTGACTCAATCCTCCGGTCAGACTGGAGTCTCAGCTGCAACTGAGACACCTAGATGCTGGTGTCAGATTTGGCATTAACGCCCTGCTTAGATTTGAGCTTTTTTTTTTTTTTTTGAGGTTTTCCCAGTAGTCGTGTATGGATGTGAGAGTTGGAGCATAAAGAAAGCTGAGCACAGAAGAATTGATGCTTTTGAACTGTGGTGTTGGAGAAGACTCGAAGACTCTTGAGAGTCCCTCGGACTGCAAGGAGATCCAACCAGTTCATTCTAAAGGAAATCAGTCCTGAATATTGGAAGGACTGATGCTGAAGCTGAAACTCCAATACTTTGACCACCTGATGAGAAGAACCGACTCTTTGGGAAAGACCCTGATGCTGAGAAAGATTGAAGGTGGGAGGAGAAGGGGACGACAGAGGATGAGATGGTTGGATGGTGTCACTGACTCAATGGACATGAGTTTGAGTAAATTCCGGGAGTTGATGATGAACAGGGAGGCCTGGTGTGCTGCAGTCCATGGGGTCGCAAAGAGTCAGACACGGCTGAGTGACTGAACTGAGTTCGCTTTGAGCATCAGACTCTGAACACGTGGCCACAACCTCTGGCCAGTGGCTTCTCTCCCGGTTCCAATGCCAGCCAACCTGACACCCGGTCAGCCTTGGCCTTCAGTGAATACCGGATCATGTCAAGTCCATCCAAGTCAGAACAAGATGACCTGCTGGCTCCCCATCCAGGGTTTCCCTCCAATCCATCAGCATATATACTAAGTGTATATACGAAATAACCAGGCTTGCTTTACTTTCCTTTCCACATTTTGCCACTTCCTAGAACTCTCGTTTTTGAGAATCCTGACCTCCCAACATTCCATAATCCTCTTGAAAGGGACACAGCAAATATGTTCTCTGCCCAGTGCAAACAGAAGCTGATTTCATTTTTCCATCATCTGAAAAGCACAGAAGGTAATTTCTAAGCCAGTAGTAAAATCTATTTATAAAGAAAGCTGATTTGTTTTCTGCACTTTCCAGCACAGAAGTTCAATTTATTTCCTTACCATAAAAAGAACCATTACTTTTGTTAAGCAATCGTAGTTGGTACATTTTTAAAATGTTTTAATTTCAAAAAAAAAAAAAACAACCCAATTTGCAAATTAGAGCGTAAATAGCTTTCTTAAAATGGCCCATTTCAGAACCAGTTTGCTGATTGATGATTTCACTGTGCTTCAAGGCAAATGATTTCACAGTCATTGAGTGTATAATATAATGATGTTTTTATGAAGCAGTTAGTATCACTAAAAATATAATTATTATAAATGAAATTATAAGGGAAAAAGAGAAATCTTCACTCTGACAATGCCAAATTTTGTACTAAATCATAAATTATGCTTCTATAAGAAAAACTACATGTTCCTTCTATGGGACAAACCTAATTGCACCCTGAAAACCTAATAATTATGGAAAAGGACCCGCGGTGATATTTTGAGTCCCTTGTGTTCCTGGGATCGGCTGCCTTGTGTTATTCGTAGGGAAACAGCACCACCTTGTGGACATATTAGAAATGGCTACATTTTGCTCAAGTAGCATCAGATGGTGTTAAAAAAAACACCAGTTCTTTTCAGTTTCTGTAGCGCTTTCTACACAAAGTGTTATATTTGTATTTAAAGGACAGCATAGTATTGCTGATAGAGATTTATAAGTGATTTCAAAGTGTATTAGGGAAACACATCCTCTAAATACAGCTTCAAGGATACTTTCTAAATTCCAAATTTGGTTATGGGTACTTTTTTTAAGCAACACTTAACTTTGTTACACATTTGCCCAACACATGCCTGCCTTTTGTAGTAATAATCTTTTAGACTTCTATTGAATTTGCTGCTGCTGCTGCTAAGTCGCTTCAGTCCTGTCCGACCCTGTGCGACCCCATAGACAGCAGCCCACCAGTTCTCTGTCCCTGGCATTCTCCAGGCAAGAATACTGGAGTGGGTTGCCATTTCCTTCTCCAAATTTAGTAGATATCAAAGAGCTTTCACATCTATTATCATTTTTTTACACTTTTTATTTTGCACTGGGATATAGTCGATCAAAAAGATATCCTTTTCATTATAGGGGACTAGAAAGCAAAAGTAGGAAGTCAAGAAACACCTGGAATAACAGGCAAATATGGCCTTGGAGTACACAATGAAGCAGGGCAAAGGCTAACAGAGTTCTGAAAAGGGAACCCACTGATCATAGCAAGCACCCTCTTCCAACAATACAAGCGATGACTCTACACATGGACATCACCAGATGGTCAACACCAAAATCAGATTGATTATACCTTTGCAGCCAAAGTTAGAGAAGCTCTATACAGTCAGCAAAAACAAAACCGAGAGCCGACTGTGGCTCAGATCATGAACTCCTTATTGCCAAATTCAGACTTAAATTGAAGAAAGTAGGGAAAACCACTAGACCATTCAGGTATGACCTAAATCAAATCCCTTATGATTATACAGTGGAACTGAGAAATAGATTTAAGGGACTAGATCTGATAGACAGACTGCCTGATGAGGTTCATGAAATTCTACAGGAGACAAGGATCAAGACCATCCCCATGGAAAAGAAATGCAAAAAAGCAAAATGGATGTCTGAGGAGGCCTTACAAATAGCTGTGAAGAGAAGCGAAAAGCAAAGGAGAAAAGGAAAGATATAAGCATCTGAATGCAGAGTTCCAAAGAATAGCAAGGAGAGATAAGAAAGACTTCCTCAGCGATCAATGCAAGGAAATAGAGGAAAACAGCAGAATGAGAAAGACTAGAGATCTCCTCAAGAAAATTAGAGATACGAAGGGAACATTTCATGCAAAGATGGGCTTGATAAAGGACAGAAATGCTATGGACCTAACAGAAGCAGAAGATATTAAGAAGTGGCAAGAATACACAGAAGAAGTGTACAAAAAAGAGCTTCATGACCCAGATAATCACGATGGTGTGATCACTCACCTAGAGCCAGACACCCTGGAATGTGAAGTCAAGTGGGTCTTAGAAAGCATCACTACGAATAAAGCTAGTGGAGGTGATGAAATTCCAGTTAAGCTATTTCAAATCCTGAAAGATGGTGCTGTGAAAGTGCTGCACTCAATATGCCAGAAAATTTGGAAAATTCAGCAGTGGCCACAGGACTGGAAAAGGTCCGTTTTCATTCCAATGCCAAAGAATGCTCAAACTATGGCACAATTGCACTCATCTCACACACTAGTAAAGTAATGCTTAAAATCCTCCAAGCCAGTCTTCAGCGGTACGTGAACTGTGAACTTCCATATGTTCATGCTGGTTTTAGAAAAGGCAGAGGAACCAGAGATCAAATTGCCAACATCTGTTGGATCATCAAAAAAGCAAGAGAGTTCCAAAAAAACATCTATTTCTGCTTTGTGGTGTTGGAGAAGACCCTTGGACTGCAAGGAGATCCAACCAGTCCATTCTGAAGGAGATCAGCCCTAGGATTTCTTTGGAAGGAATGATGCTAAAGCTGAAACTCCAGTACTTTGGCCACCTCATGCGAAGAGTTGACTCATTGGAAAAGACTCTGATGCTGAGAGGGATCGGGGGCAGGGGGAGAAGGGGACGACCGAGGATGAGATGGCTGGATGGCATCACGGACTCGATGGGCGTGAATCTGAGTGAACTCTGGGAGTTGGTGATGGACAGGGAGGCCTGGCGAGCTGCGATTCATGGGGTCGCAAAGAGTCGGACACGACTGAGCGACTGAACTGAACTGAGCTTTTAAGACAACCAGAAGCTACTTTAGCAAAACGCAGCCATTTTCTTAGCTGTTCACAAGGTGGTGCTGTCGGTCGGGACTAAGCTTTCCTGATAGCTCAGACTGGATATTTTTTAACATAACCTGATGCTGCCTGACAGAGGATGAAATGGCTGGATGGCATCACCGGTTCGATGGACATGAGTTTGAGTAAGCTCCGGGAGTTGGTGATGGACAGGGAAGCCTGGCGTGCTGCAGTCCCTGAGGTCGCAAAGAGTCGGACACGATTAAGTGACTGAACCAAACTGAACTGATGCCGCTTGAGCAAAATGTAGCCATTTTCTTATTTGTCCACAAGGTGGTGCTGATGCTTGGGACTACAACAAACTTTTTTAAAAGTTGCTCACAGCAAAGATAGTGAAGTTGCTCAGTCGAGTCCAACTGTTAGTGACCCCGTGGACTGCAGCCTACCAGGCTCCTCCGTCCATGGGATTTTCCAGGCAAGAGTACTGGAGTGGGGTGCCATTTCTTTCTCCAGGGGTTCTTCTCGACCCCGGGATCGAACCGGGTCTCCTGCATTATAGCCAGACGCTTTACCGTCTGAGCCACCAGGGAAATCCGAAGAAACAATCAAAAATAAAAAGGCAGTCTACAGAGATGGAGAAAATATTTGCAAATCATACATCGGTAAGGGATTAATATCCAAAATACATAAGAAATTCAATAGAAAAAGCTATTTTAAATGGTCAAAGGAACTGAATAGATATGTTTCCAAAGGTCAACAGGTACATGAAAAGACACTCAATGTCACTAATTATTAGGGAAATGCAAATCAAACCCCAGTGAAATATCACCTCAGACCTGGAAGGCAAGAGATAATAGCTTGCTACAACATTTCGCTTATATCTTTCTCAGGGCACTTTGATAACTAATAATAATAGCTAACATTTATGATGCACAACTTATCAGAAATTTTTAAAGTCTTTTCCTATATTAACTCTCAATATTCATCATTACCCTAGGAGAGATCCCATTTTACAGCTGAAGAAACAGTTATGTGGAGGTTATATAACTTACAAATGAGGGAGACCTGGGTTCGATCCCTGGGTAAGGAAGATCCCCTGGAGAAAGGCATGGCAACCCACTCCAGTGTTCTTGCCTGGAGAATTCCAAGGACAGAGGAACCTGAATACAGTGCATGGGGTCACAAAGAGTCGGACACAACTGACTTTCTCACACACACATAACTTTACAAAGTCATCAAACTCAAAAAGACAGCAGGGTTTGTCTACCACAGCAGTCTGTCTCCAGCAGCTACACTCTTATTTTTTTTTTTTTTTTTTTTTTTTGCGTGGAGGGGTGCTGTGCTGGGTCTTTCTTGCTGCACACAGGCTTTCTCTAGTTATAGCGAGTGGCGGCTCCTCTTCGTTGCAGTCTGCGGGCTTCTCATCGCGGTGGCTTCTCTTGTTGCAAAACATGGGTTCTAGAGTGCAGGCTCAGTAGTTGTGGCACATGGCTTAGCTGCTCCGCACGCAGACGTGGGATTTTCCCAGACCAGACATCGAACCTGTGTCTCCTGTATTGGCAGGTGGATTCTTTACCACTGAGCCACCAGGGAAGCCCTATACTCTTAATTGTATGTTATACCGCCTCTCGCTGCACATTATTTATTTAGATAAAGGCCCTTACGATTAGGCTCTGAGTCAAAACATCTTTTGCATTTTCCTACCACTAAGTGGTGTAGGAGACAGCAAGTTGCAGGCAGAGCTGGTAAATAGATAAGGAACTGATGTCCAAAGGTCTGCTATTCCTTACCCATCCAACACGTCTACTTCTGTTTTTCTATCACAACCCAACCTAGTCAAGTCACACTCTGTTCCACTGCCTTCATTATCGCACACCAGGCTTTGGAATCTTAATATTTTAACTGACGTTTAGGCAAGGTTTACTGTGAAGCAGGCGATGGATGTGGGTGTAGATGAGACAAGAATGAATAAGCACACGGCTCTTGTGTTTTAAAAAGCACACAGCAAAGCTTTAGGATGAGAAATGAAGGTCCTTTGGGGAAACACAGGAAGTTATTCAAAGATGGCTTTTTGGAGGAAATAAGCCTGAATTTGTTTTAAAGGCTGAAAAGGAGGGGGCAGGGCCCACACAAAGAGGCTGGGTAAGCATCTAGGGCAGCATTCTAGGCAGGACAAGGAAAGAGAGAGCTTTCAAGCATTTCCAGTCAGTCTGTGCGGCTGGGGTTAAGGCAGCATGGGTTCCGTGGTGGGAAAGAGGCCAAGATCACCAGTTCACTACGTGAACTAGGATTCTCCCCCTGAAACCAGTAGGCCTCCCTTTAATAGACTTTAGGCATAATGGCTTTTCATACTGTCCATGGGGTTCTCCAGGAAAGAATACCGGAGTGGGTTGCCATTTCCTTCCTCAGCGCAAAATAGAAGGGGAAAAAAGGGGGAAACAGTGACAGATTTTATTTTCTTGGGCTCTGGTGACTGCAGCCACGAAATTACAAGACCCTTGCTCCTTGGAAGAAAAGCTGTGACAATCCTAGACAGTGTATTAAAAAAGCAGAGATATCACTTTGCTGACAAATGTCTGTATGGTCAAAGCTGTGGTTTTCCAATAGTCACACACGGATGTGAGAGCTGGACCATAAAAGAAGGCCGAACACTGAAGAACTGATGCTTTCAAACCATGGTGTTGGAGAAGACTCTTCAGAGTCCCTTGGACTGCAAGGAGATCAAACCAGTCAATCCTAAAGGAACTCAACCCTGGATATTCATTGGAAGGACTGTTGCTGAAGCTGAAGCCTCAATACTTTGGCCACCTGATGCAAAGAGCCTACTCACTAGAAAAGACCCTGACGCTGGAAAAGATTGAGGCCAAGAGGAAAAGGGGACGACAGAGGATGAGATGGTTAGATAGCATCAGTGACTCAATGGACATGAGCAAACTCCGGGAGATAGTGGAGGTCAGATGAGCCTGGGGTGCCACAGTACACGGAGTCACAGAGTAGGAGAGGACTTAGAGACTCAACAAAAACAAGGGGGATAATGATCAGCTGTTTCTTTACAGAGATCACTTGGCACTACAGTAGATGGTTTGGAAGGGAGAGACGATGGAATCAGGGAAGTAGATTATAAAACTGTTGAAGAGATGCAAGCAGGGACTGAAGCTGTGGAAGCCTCTTAAGACCCACCCTATACGGAGAAAGATCTCTCTGAATGCATTAGCTTTCCCTGTCACCCGCCTGCCCATCTCCACCCAAAATCCTGCAGCGCTAGTGAAATCTTCCGCCCAAACGTTGGCACTTAATTGTCTTTTATTTTATTCCTTGTTTGTTTCCTCTGCATTACTCGAGTCTCCGTCAGTACGAACAGTACAATAAACGTTAACGGAATGGAGACGGCTTGTGAAGTCGCCCAAGGCTAAACAATGCGCCCTGTGTTACTCAACGCCCCCGCCGCACACGCGGGACCAGCCCTTGGCTGCGGCGCGCAGTCAGGACCAGTCCACGAGGCGGCTTTGGGAGGGTTGATCTGAGTCATCGCATCCCTGAGCTAATTACCGCCTCCTCCCAAGACCTCGCAGGCGGACTCTCCAGAGCGGCTCCAGTCGCCCAGCTCGGCTGCGAGACCCACCGTGTCCACCAGAGGGCGCGGCTCCCCGGCTTCCGCATTCGGAAAGGCCCGTTCTCAGGGCGCAGGCAAAAAAAAAAAAAACGCGGGTCTATTTCGGCCCTCTGCGGATGCCGTACCCAGGCTGTAAACAGGAAGTGGAACTCTACTTGGGACTTGACGTTGGGGTGAAAAAAGGCCAGGGACCTGGGGGAGACGCGCCCACTCCGGTGGAGCGTACGTTTTCGGGGAGCTCGGGCCCCGTCTCCATTTTTGTGCCTCCGTCGCCCGCTCCTGCTCCGGTTCACGTTTTGCCACGACCATGGCCGAATACTCCTATGTGAAGTCCACCAAACTCGTGCTCAAGGGAAGCAAGGCCAAGAGGTAAGGACGCGGGTTTGCGTGGGAGATTCTCGCACTCTTTCTCGACGCCGCTCAGCCTTCCCCTCCCTGGGGCGAGTGTCCTGGGGCGTCAGCGCCCACCTGGGGGACCAGGAGCCACAAGGTCGGATTTCCCTTGATGAACCCCCTCCTCCAGACCTGTGCCTGGTAGGGCTGTGTTAGTCTGATCGTGTGGGTTATAACAGTAACTTCCTTTATGAGGGATAACTGTTTTCAACATTGCCTCCCTGCCACCTTTAAAAAAATTAATTTTAATGCAATATGCAGATACGGATTTTGAAAAGGCTATGGGTTCGAATCTGGACTCCACCGATTACTAATCTTGTGACAGGTTCGTTAGTATCTTTGAGCTTCCTCTTGGGAGGGGATTAGTGATACTCCAAAAGGGTTGTTTTGAGGATTAAACGAGGTGACGTGTACAGAAAATAAGCAGAGCCAAATGCAAGGAAGAAGTTACCCAACTAGTGGATTTGCTCAGGGTTGATCATTTATGCAAATGCTGAGCATTTCATCCTGGTCTCAGTGATAAGAGTTTTAGGTACTTTTAGATGGGATGGAAAGAAAGTGTTAAGAAGCAAACTGAAGCCACGACTCTTAAGAACTCTGCCTAGGAGTCTGGGATTAAGAATTTATCCTGAATACATGTGAAACTGTTACTGTCTGAATTCATAGGAGGGAGGAGAGAGTTAGCTTCTGAAAGCTTATTTTGTGATGAAAATACAAACAAGTGTGTCCTATAGTCATTCAGTTCAGTTCAGTTCAGTCGCTCAGTCGTGTCCAACTCCTCGCTACCCCATGAATCGCAGCATGCCAGGCCTCCCTTATAGTCATTATAACTGTCAATATAATTAACACACATGTAGCATTTCATATGTGCCAAGAACTGTTCTAAGCAATACCTGTTAACTTTTTAAAAAGTCACTCTTGGGCTTTTTATTGTTGAGATATACTACATATACTATAAAATTTGCCCTTTTAAATTAGAATTCAGTGGTTTTAGTATATTCACAAAGCTCAGCACTGTTGAGTTGCTGAACATTTTCATCCTCTTAAAAGGAAGCCCCACCATCATTAGCAGTCACTCCACATTCTGCTCATCCCCTAATCCCTGGCAACCACTAATCCACCTTTTGTCTGTATCAGTTTGCCTCATAAACATTCCATATAAATGGAATCATACAATATGCAGGGTTGGACACAACTGAATGACTGAACGATACAATATGCAGCCTTTTGTGTCTGGCTTCTTTACTTAGGATAACATTCTCAAGATTCATCTATGTTGTATCAGTACTCATTACTTTTATGGCTGAATAATATTCCATTAAGGGCTTCCCAGGTTGGGAAAGACTAGAGATCTCTTCAAGAAAATTAAGAGATACCAAGGGAGCATTTCATGCAAAGATGGGCTCAATAAAGGACAGAAATGCTATGGACCTAACAGAAGCAGAAGATATTAAGAGGAGGCGGCAAGAATACACAGAAGAACTATACAAAAAAGATCTTAACAACCCAGATATTGTGTGGATCACAATCAACTGTGGAAAATTCTAAAAGAGAAAGGGAATACCAGACCACCTGGCCTGCCTCCTGAGAAATCTATGTGCAGGTCAAGAAGCAACAGTTAGAACTGGACATGGAACAACAGACTGGTTCCAAATAGGAAAAAGTATGTCAAGGCTATATATTGTCATCCTGCTTATTTAGTTTAAATGCAGACTACATCATAAGATACGCTGGGCTGAATGAAGCACAAGCTGGAATCAAGATTGCCGGGAGAAATATCAATAACCTCGGATACACAGATGACACCACCCTTACGGCAGAAAATGAAGACGAACTAAAAAGCCTCTTGATGAAAGTGAAAGAGGAGAGTGAAAAAGTTGGCTTCAAGCTCAACATTCAGAAAACGAAGATCATGGCATCCGGTCCCATCACTTCATGGCAAATAGATGGGGAAACAGTGGAGACAGTGGCTGACTTTATTTTGGGGGGCTCCAAAATCACTGCAGATGGTGACTGCAGCCATGAAATTATAAGATGCTTACTCCTTGGAAGGAAAGTTATGACCAACCTAGATAGCATATTCAAGAGCAGAGACATTACTTTGTCAACCAAGGTCCGTCCAGTCAAGGCTATGGTTTTTCCAGTGGTCATGTATGGATGTGAGAGTTGAACTATAAAGAAAGCTGAGTGCCGAAGAATTGATGCTTTTGAACTGTGTTGTTGGGGAAAACTCTTGAGAGAGTCCCTTGGACTGCTAGGAGATCCAGCCAGTCCATTCTGAAGGAAATTGGTCCTGGGTGTTCATTGGAAGGACTTATGTTGAAGCTGAAACTCCAATACTTTGGCCACCTCATGCGAAGAGCTGACTCATTTGAAAAGACCCTGATGCTGGCAGGGATTGGGGGCAGGAGGAGAAGGGGACAACAGAGGATGAGATGATTGGATGGCATCACCGAGTCAATGGACATGAGTTTGGGTAAGCTCCAGGATTTGGTGATGGACAGGGAGGCCTGGTGTGCTGTGTTTCTGGGGTCGCAAAGAGTCGGACACGACTGAGTGACTGAACTGAACTGAAGGTGGCTCAGTGGTAAAGAATCCACCTGCCAATGCAGGAGATGCAGATTTGATCCCTAGGTGAGGAAGATCCCCTGGAGAAGGAAATGGCAGCCCACTCCAGTATTCTTGCCTAGGAAATCCCATGGACAGAGTAGCTTGGTGGGCCACAGTCTATGGGGCTGCACATAGTCAGACACGCCTGAGTGGCTAAACTACCACCAGTGCTCCATTGTATGGATATAACACATTTTGTTTATCCATTCTTTAGTTGATGGACATTTGGGTTTCCATTTTGGGGACTCTAATGAATAATGCTGCTATGAATATTCTTATGCAAGTTTCTATGCAGACCTATGTTTTCATTTCTCTTGGGTGTAAACCTAGGAGGAGAATCGTTAGATCCTGTGGTTTCCATAAACCTAATTCCATGTTTAACTTTTCAAGAACTCCAAACTCTTCAGGTTGCACCATTTTACATTTTCACAAGTAATGTATGAAGATTATCCCTTAACTCCTAATCCTCACAGTAAGAGTTGGGTTAAATTGTTATCCTCATTTGTATAGGTGGGGAAATTGACAGATGAAGTAAATTTTCCCAAAAAATCACAGAGCTAAGAAATGACAGAATCACGATTCTAAAAGGCAATCTGGCTCCAGAGTCTGTTCTCTTTAACACAATATGAACAGAATCAGAAGCAACTTCTCTGTATTAGAAGTAAGAGGGTATATCAAGGCATGTTGTTGTAGATCAGTAATTTATATATTAGTGTACATCTTAGAAGAGTCTTCTAAGATTCCATCTTACATTTAGTATGCAAATCAATATATCTAAACTCATCTATATAAATTATCTCCTGTAGTAAGAAGAAAAAGAGCAAAGAGAAGAAGAGAAAGAGAGAAGAAGATGAAGAAACTCAACTTGATATTGTTGGTGAGTCAATTTTCTGTTACTTCATTCTGAGCAAAGTTAGCATTGGTTGAGATTCCCTTAAAAATATTTTCCTAGTAGCGATAAGTAGTAAAAGAAAGTAGAAGGAATTTATGGCCAAGTCACATTTGTCTTAACGAGCTCAAATATTAGAGTTATAGGTTGCTTTTATGTTCTAGCACAGTTGATGTCTGATGCCTGTTCTTCATCATCAGAACAAAGCACAGGAGAGAGGAAACTTAGGGCTCTGACTTAATAGGTGCCGTTGTTAGACTACTTAGTGGCCCAGAGATTCTGATCTATCATTTTAAAGGCCTGATACATACAAATATCATTTAACCAAATGTATTTTACAAATTATTTTCTCTCTTTTTATCATATTGATATCCAGTTGTCCTAGCACTATTGATGAATAGACTTTCTTTCTCATTAAAGTGCTTTGGTGTCTTTGTCAAAAATCAGTTGACTTTATATGTGTTAGTCTATTTCTGGACTCTGTTCCAGCGGTTTGTCTATTGTTCTGTTGATATATTTGTCTTGATTACTGCCATTTCATAAAATCTTAAAATCAGGTGGTGTGAATCTACCAGCTTTATACTTCTGTACTTCTTTATAGTCTTGTAGAGCCTTTGTATTTCCATATAAATTTTACAATCAATGTATTATTTTCTACAATAAATCCTATTGCATTGACTGTATTGAATCTAGAATCTAAGTCATGTGTGGAGAATCAACATGAAGTGTACTTGGTCAGTATAGCACAGAACATACACAAATAATTTTATATCACTACTACATTTTTAAGAAAGAATTAATGATCATAGGATGTTAATAATGATTCTGAGTAAAGCATTTTTTTTTTTACTGAAAACAATTATAAGTCAGAAACAGCTCAAATTATTGTGCAGACCTCTCACTAAATTATGTGAACTGTAGTAAAATATACCTAACATAAAATCCATCACTTCAGCTGTTTTTCAGTGTACAGTTCGGTGTCATTAAGTGCATCCCCACTGCTGTGCAGCCGTCAGCACCATCCATCTTCAGTTCAAGATGAAGATTTTTCATCTTGCAAAGCTGAAACTGTTCACCCATTAAATTATAAACGCCCATACCTCACTCTCCCGTAGTCCCGAGCAACCGCCATCCTGTTTTTTATCTCTCTGAATTCAACTACTCCAGACCTGCAAAATTTTTTTAAAAAAGTTAATAAGTTATAATGGCAACAGCAGCAAGTAAGAACCTCCTGTCACAAATACAAAATGTAAATTTAAATGACTGATTTTATCTTTTAGGAATCTGGTGGACAGTAACGAACTTTGGTGAGATTTCAGGAACCATAGCAATTGAAATGGATAAAGGAACCTACATACACGCACTTGACAATGGACTTTTTACACTGGGAGCTCCACATAAAGAAGGTCTGTGTCTGGTAGAGGCAACAGGATGGAAAAGGCCACTTGAAGTTAATATTTTATGGTGTTCATTCACTTAGGCTAAATTCTAATAGCAAATATATGCCAGAGGAGTGAATCCATTGATTTGACTCTTCCACTTTTTTTCCTTCCTCACTGTTTACGTTGTTGGCAACTCCCTCTTTCCAAACTGTAAGCATTTGAAAACATTCTGTGTAGTTCCAAAAGGGTATCCATGGCAATCAAAACTAACGTGAATAATTGAAATAATAAAAGGAAAGAAAAAGAAAACCTAGATGAGTCAAAAGTTTGAATTCCTTTACTCTTTAGACCTTTTGCCACAACTAACCCAGGGCACTGTTAATCTGGCGTTTTCTCTTTCCTTTTAGCCCATGGGAAAAAGCACTAATGAGACACGAAGTAATCAGAAAATCACTAAGAGCTTTTTGTCCAAATGGTCATCCCTTGAATAAATTAAAGCATTTTAGTTTTTTAAACATTAAGTGCTTATTTGTCTATGTGCTGACTGCATTTTAAAACACAAAGAGATAGTATCTTGGAAGTAACTAAGCATCATGCTGACCTATCTCATTAGGTATGTAAAACTAAACTTTAGTTTTTTTGGTTTTTTAACCTATGTTCTCATTGACTGTTAGTTCAGTTCAGTCACTCAGTCGTATCCGACTCTTTGTGACCCCATGAATCGCAGCACGCCAGGCCTCCCTGAACATCCCATTTCATCCTCAGTCGTCCCCTTCTCCTCCTGCCCCCAATCCCTCCCAGCATCAGAGTCTTTTCCAATGAGTCAACTCTTCGCATGAGGTGGCCAAAGTACTGGAGTTTCAGCTTTAGCATCACTCCCTCCAAAGAAATCCCAGGGCTGATCTCCTTCAGAATGGACTGGTTGGATCTCCTTGCAGTCCAAGGAACACTCAAGAATCTTCTCCAACACCACAGTTCAAAAGCATCAATTCTTCGGCGCTCAGCCTTCTTCACAGTCCAACTCTCACATCCACATATGACCACTGGAAAAACCATAGCCTTGACTAGACAGACCTTAGTCGGCAAAGTAATGTCTCTGCTTCTGAATATACTATCTAGGTTGGTCATAACTTTTCTTCCAAGGAGTAAGCATCTTTTAATTTCATGGCTGCAGTCACCATCTGCAGTGATTTTGGAGCCCAAAAAAATAAAGTCTGACACTGTTTCCACTGTTTTCCACTGGAAACACTTCATTTCCATGAAGTGATAGGAC
>SJYT01006333.1:42571-81617 GCA_006410635.1 Cephalophus harveyi | reverse complement strand
ATTCCAGCTTGTGCTTCTTCCAGCCCAGCATTTCTCATGATGTACTCTGCATAGAAGTTAAATAAGCAAGGTGATAATATACAGCCTTGACGTACTCCTTTTCCTATTTGGAACCAGTCTGTTGTTCCATGTCCAGTTCTAACTGTTGCTTCCTGACCTGCATACAGATTTCTCAAGAGGCAGGTTAGGTGGTCTGGTATTCCCATCTTTTTCAGAATTTTCCACAGTTTATTGTGATCCACACAGTCAAAGGCTTTGGCATAGTCAATAAAGCAGAAGTAGATGTTTTTCTGGAACTCTCTTGCTTTTTATTTTTAATCTTTGTTATATGTGGACTAAAGAAATTTTTGACATATAAGAGAATCATTTCCCCTAAAATTTCCTGTCTTTGCATTTAAGAAAGCTGTGTGTTAAGCTATTGTCGTTTGAAATTCCAGGACTGTAGCTTATTTGCCTTTCCTCTTTGTGTTGGTCATGTTGGCTGTCTTGCAGGTGTGGCTGTTACACTGTATCTTAAACACACCTTTGGTCAGGCCAGTTTTGATTTTACCTTGTTCCCAGGTCTTTTGGTTCCCTTCCTGGGAATAGGCTAGTGCAGCTGGGTCCCGTTTTGAGAACACGTGCATTCACTGCCACACTGGTGGCCTCGGGACCTCTGGCACTGCCTAAGCCCTACTTGAATGCAGCCCCAGGAGACCAAATATTGTGTTGTTACCACTGTACCACTTCTGTGACCTTTCAGGAATTGTGGCTAAGTTTTCTAATACTACTGATTCCCTCAGGTCAACTGGCTTCTCTCTTCCAGGCAACAGTTAAAAAGATAAAATGGAGCCTTATGTTTCTGAACAACCTCATCTGTGGCCTCTAGTATCTGTGGCTTAAAATATCCATTTTATTGCTCAGGACTCCCTAATCCTGTAATTTCCCTAGCCCCTTGGTTCTAAAATCCAAAATAGAAGCCCAGCAAGTGCTTCAAGTTTAAAGATAACAAGTTAAAGGGAAGAAAGCCTTAGCTTCTTATTCAAAACTGTGCCAGATATGAGTTATAGAACAAGAAATTTTATGCAGAAGATTGTTCCCATGTATCTTTCTCAGAGCAGCTCTGTCTACTTCTCTGAATACTCTTATCTCTTTTCTGCTCCTTTTTGGTTTTTATTTTATTTATTTTGTTTTTGAGCGTGCTGGGTCTTCATTGCATGCAGGTTTCTCTCTAGTTGCAGTGAGCGGGGGCTACTCTCCAGGACGGCTTCTCGTTGCGGTGGCTCCTCTTGTTGAGAGCATGGGCAAGGTTTCAACAGTTGCAGCTCCCAGGCTCTAGAGCACCGGCTCAATAGTTGTGGCAAACGGGCTTAGATGCTCCGTGGCATGCTGGGGCTTCCCAGATCAGGGATTGAACCCGTGTCTCCTGCATTGGCAGGAGGATTCTTTACCACTCAGCCACCAGGGAAGCCACCTCTTTGCTTCTCCTTGAAGTGTCTTCTGCCGTTGGCTTCAGGGTTAGACCCTTTCTCCTGACTTTCTTCTATTTTTGCTCTTCATTCCTTTCCTGCTGCCTTCAGTTTCTCCTTCCAATTCTCTCTGTCAAATTGATGTTCTCCGTAGGAACACTGGATCCTCTTCAGTGAATAATCATGTTTTTGCCAAACTTCACCCACCATTTATGCATGTCATTACTGCCTGGTTAATACACCTCTAGTTAAGACTTCTCTTCTGGGTTCAGTGATTTTAGTTTCCAGCTGGATATCATTATTTGAATGTTGGCTACACTGCTACGCTTCCCTGGTGGCTCAGACAGTAAAAAATCTGCCTGCAATGTGGGAGACCTGGGTTTGATCCCCAGGTCAGGAAGATCCCTTGGAGAAGGGAATGGCAACCCACTCCAGTGTTCTTGTTTGGCGAATTTCATGGATAGAGGCTTTAGTCCATGGGGTCGCAAAGAGTCAGACACGACTAAGCAACTAACACATTCACTTTTCACTTTCTTTTACACTCCTACAACTCAGTGTGTAAAAAAAAAAAAAAAAGCCTTTTTTTCTCTCAGAGTTCTTTCTTTTCATGGAGCTTCTGCTTCAGAGCGTAATGGAGACTGAGAGTCCCATGTTTGAATTCTGGCTGAGTTAGTTAACCAATTTTTCCTCCCTTATCATATTGGCTAGCACCTCCAAGAAGATAATGTTGCCTTGTTCCTGTTCTTGGGTAGAAAGCATTCAGTTTTCACCATTAAGTGTGATGTTATCTGTAAATGTTTTTGTATATGCTCTTCATTATGAAGACTTTTAAAAAATAAATTTAAAAACATTTTTATTAGCTAATTATGAATCAATATTTTAAAAATTTAGAGAATCTCCACTGACAACAACAAAGCCAAAGTCCACTGTAAGGAAATTTAAGGAAGTTTAAAATTGTATTTCAGGGAAACTGGCAGGGGTCAAAGAAACTGTCACTGATGAAGGAAAAAAGATAAAATATGGTTTGGAAGAAATAAGCCTATAATAGTAGGTGCTAATTCTTCATTTGCTGAATGGGTGTGCAAATGATGCAAATTTAATTTGGCTAACATTTTATTCCTGGCATCAAATCTTTCTGTTCATGATTTAAATAAATCAGGAGAGAGAAAATTTTGGAATGTTACAAATACTGTGTTATTCCTGTGTGCACGTATGAAGAGCATCACTGGAATTGTAATATCTGAGAAATTTGGAGTTTAGCTCCCTTTTTTTGGTATTGAAGGTGAAGGTGAAGTCGCTTAGTCGTGTCCGACTCTTTGCAACCCCGTGGACTGTAATCTATTAGGCTTCTCTGTCCATGGGATTCTCCAGGCAAGAATACTGGAGTGGATTGCCATTTCCTTCTCCAGGGGATCTTCCCGGCCCAGGGATCGAACCCGGGTCTCCCACATTGGAGGCAGACGCTTTAACCTCTGAGCCACCAGGGAAGCCCTTTTTTTTTTTTTGTTATTAGGAAAATTAAACCAGATTTAGACTCAAAAGAGGTCTCTGGAACAGCCTGAACGTTATTGTCCTCATCAGAATCATATGTTAAAACGTGAATCATGTTAATACAAATGACCATTCAGTGGACCGTGGTTAATTCTGGGACAAGGTCATATACACAGACCTTGCTTGATTGGTGTAGGTGACCTTTGGAAGGCTATGATGGTAACAAGAATGTACTTTGTAAAAATAACGTTTTTGTAGTTAGACTTGTAATTTTCCTAGAACTTGGAGCTTATGTTCAGTGTTTCTTACATTGTTGATTATTATTATTTGTTTTTATAGATTTATCTGGGCAGGTGAAAGAAAGAATAACTGTCTACAGAATGTGCATTATTTAGGTCTTTTAGGTGGAAGCTTAAGAGAGATGAGTAATTAGAATTTTAAAGATGCTCTAGAGTATACTGTGTACTCAGAAAACTTTTGTTAACACAATGCTGAATGAAAAAAAAAGTGTTGGCGGGTGGGAAGGGAAAGACTTGTGTTGAAATATATAATTCTGTCCTTTTTTCTTCTCCCCACCAAAAATGAGTTGGTCCCTGTTAGCTCTAAAATTCTTTTGAGTTCTGAAATAAGAAATTATTAGTTGTTCAGGGCTTTATTCCAAGAGATTTGCTTTCATCCTTAAGCAAGACTTAGCTATAACTCTTTCTATTCCTTCTTGACCTAACTGTTATCTATAATTTTTCTCCATTCACTGTTTATTGTAAATATTTCTCACTTTTCTCATGTCTAAAACGGGGGCAATAAGACACATACCTCAAATATCATGAGCCTTAAATGATGAGCTGTGGCATATATTGGGTCCTAAGTAAACTGAATATTAACCATCTTTGCTTTCCCCTTGTCAAATAACTGCAATTATCTTTTTCCAATGATTAAAACTATAATTTCTCTGGGTCTCTATTGTCCTAAAAAAAAATTTCAGCCCACTCTTGTTACCCACAACTAAATACTCTTTTCCCCTGATGTAGTAGGTCGGCATGAAGGAATAGTTTTCTCTGTGTTCTTCAGGATTTGTTTCTGAGTCCTTACTTCTGTATCCATACGGTTCTGCATCTTTATCTGAAGCTGTGGTTGGCTGGGTCTTTGTCATCTATCCTGTTTTCTATGATACCTAGCTGGCCCAAAGGAATTCTTTGTTTCTCCATTTTTACTTTTAGGAACAAAAGAGGCAGTCTTTTTCTCCAGTCATAGGAGAAAAGAGAAGCTTGGTTTGCAGAGTGTTCTCTCTTGCTGAAATACTAAGGAAAGGGCACATGCAAAACTTTTTCTTCAAATGTAAAGGGCACACATCGTAGTGGGGAGCTTGGTGCATTTTCCTAAAGTGAACATGCCCGTGTAATAGGGATCCTAGTAAGTTTCAGAGAAGTCTTGAACTGCTCTGAGCTGCGTTAAGCCTTCTTGCCCTCTTCCTTCTGACTACTCACCTGTTGTGAGAAGCATTTCAGCCCCCTGATGCCCTCTGACCCGCCATCTGCCAGCTGGTTCTGTGTGGACCGGGTTTTGCCTGCCCTCTCTCCTTTGTCCCTAAGATGAGAAGTTTGGCGTTTAAGAGACAGGCTCTTTGTTCTTATTGCCGCCTGCCTTTGAGTAGATGGCAGAAAGGGAGAGACGGAATGCTGCGTTTCCACTTTGCCTTAAACAGTCTTCCCTTGTGGCCAACTGGAGATGCGATGCACAGGCAGAGACAATGCTGAGTGAACCCCTGGCTGCCTGCTTGCTTCCTTTGCTTTCTTCTCTGTTCAGTACAGCATTGAAGATGAGTCACATGGCAGTGTGAAAAGTGTGAAAGTCAGAAGCTAGTGTGGAAAAAAACAAACCACGTGATTTTTATGAGTAAGACTAAAAAAGCCTAAACTTAGACGTTAGAAATGGAGAGTAAATGGAAGTGTTATGAATGGCGGGAGGAGGGTTATATGGTCTCTAAGTGCAGAGGTCAGAAGGAAATGGACTAAGGGAAGAAGGATATAGGTTATATTATGAGGAACTTCTGAGAGGGGCTCTGAAATATTGGAATGAGGAGTCACTGAGATTTTTTTTTAGCTCTCTCCTGGATGAATGGGGGTGTGTGTCTATAGCAGCCACCAGCAAAGGCTGGAGTTGACCTTCTGATTTTCATTCTTTCATTTTTAGGTGGTTTCCTAAATATGATTACAGATACCAGTACTTTTTTTTTTTTTTTTTAACTGCCATTCATTTAATGAGAAGAAATGGATTATTCAGGCATTCTGGTATGGATTGCAGATCTTTCAAAAGTGATGTGCTAAATATTTTCAGACTAAGGTATGAGTTTACATCCTAGCTTCCCTACTTAGCAGTTGCAGGACTTCACAAAGAGGATTGTTGAGAATACTTAAGAGATATTATTTATGAAGGACTTTATAAATTGCGTATTTGCTGTGTGCTACAGTGGGCTCTTAGACTTCCGGGAGAATTTCCGTGTGAGTGTTGACCTCCCATCTTCTCTGCCTTCTCTTTGATTTCCAGACCTCCTTGTCTCTAGTGTCGGTTGGGGCACTGGAGGAGAAGGATCTTATTTATATTCTCCTTTCGTTTTAGTTTTCAGAGCTCTGCCTTCCCGCCCTTCCCGAAGGTGTGAAGGTGGGGAGGTTTTGCATTATTGGAAAGTAAAGTCGGTTTTGAGAAAGTATAGATTTAGAGAAGAAGGAGAGGTGGAAAACAAAGCTGGGAAACATAAACAGGCTGCCAGGATCGGGTAGGTGTGGGGTGCATCAATAAAATCTATTTCAGATTTAATGTATATGTGTACATCATGTTCCATGGCTACTTAAAAATGTACCAATGGTTCTTCCATCCATCCCTCTGTGTGAACTGCATTTTTCACAGCAGCAGAGCTTAGGAAAAGGCAGTTTTAAGTAGCTTCCTGGAAGGTGTTGAAGATAAAAATTTGGTCTGTTTTTCTCTAAATGTAAGTAATGAGAAGAAATGTAAGCCTTTTTGATTTGACTCATTACCTTTGTTAAATTAAGTTTGTATGTTGCATTTAGGGAAAGACCATGGATTCTCCACCTGCCTTGGTGGAGGGTAGTGGGTCAGGCTGAGTGCTGTGCTACTTCTGCAACAAACACCACCCTGACCCCCTTACAAACTCTTACCCCCTGACCCCCTTACAAATGAGCAAGGCCCCCAGGCTGTCTGTGCCAGCCGGGCAAGGCCAGCTGCACGCTTGTCTCTGCCTCCAGGGCACTGACTCAGGAGCCGGATGGCCAACTGCGGCTCCTGTGACCCCAACTCACTTGCTGCTGTGAGTTGGGAGCGGTGGCGCGGGTCTCGGGGCCCACCTCGGTCCACCTTCAGGAGGCCTGACCCTGGTGCTGCCAGGCCTCCTTCAGCGGTTTGTCCACAGGCTGCCTAGGTTGTGATCTTTGTCTCAACGCCAAAACAAGCTGCTTCTGCCGTGGCTAGATGATCAGCTCTGTTTTCAGTGACCGTATTACGTTTTGTGTCCTAAAGTGTGGCCTATCGGAAGTCAGTTTTGTTTTCGTTGTTGGTGTTGACAACATAAATGTTTTCTCTCTGTTCTGGAGGCTGAAATTCTAAGATCAAGGAGCTGGTGGGGCCGGCTTCAACTGAGGCTCTCCCTGGTTTGCTCCATCCTCACGTGGTCCTCCCGCTTTATGGGCGCAGCTGGTGTGTGTCTGTGTACCCTGATCTCTTCTCTCTTTTCTTCTTTTTTTCCTTTGAATCAACTTTTATTAAATTCAGTTCTTTGTTTGCAACATTCATACAACATAAGTTAACTATTCAGTTCCACAAGATAAAGAGTATTTCAAAGTCAGAAATGTAAATTTGCACACTGAAAGAAATATAAGCCTTGTATTTTGATAATTTTTTAAAAGGGCAACTATTATTGTTGTTGTTCAATTGCCAAGTCCTGCCCCACTATTTGTGATCCCATGGACTGCAGGACGCCAGACTTCCCTGTCCTTCACCATTTCCCAGAGTTTGCTCAAACTCATGTTCATTGAATCAGTGATACCATCCAACCATCTCATCGTCTGTCATCCCCTTCTCCTTCCTTCAATCTTTCCCAGCATCAGGATCTCTTCTAATGAGCTGGCTTCTTGCATTAGGTGGCCAAAGTATTGGAGTTCAGCATCAGTCCTTCCAATGAATATTCAGGACTGATTTCCTTTAGGATGGACTTGTTTGATCCCCTGGCAGTCCCAGGGACTCTCAAGAGTCTTCTCCAACACCATGATTCAAAAGCTTCCAGTTCTTTGGTGCTCAGCCTTCTTTATGGTCCAGTTCTCACATCCGTTCATGACTACTGGAAAAACCATAGCCCTGACTATCCAGACCTTTGTCAGCAAAGTGATGTCCCTGCTTTTTAATACACTACACTTGTCATAGTTTTTCTTCCAAGGAGCAAGGTCTTATAATTTCATGACTGCACTCACCATCCTCAGGGGTTTGGGAGCCCAGGAAAATAGTCTGTCACTGTTTCTATTGCTTTCCCATCTATTTGCCATGAAGTGATAGGACTGGATGCTGTGATCTTCATTTTTTGAATGTTGAGTTTTAAGCCAGCTTTTTCACTCTTCTCTTTCACTTTCGTCAAGAGGCTCTTTAGTTTCTCTTCACTTCCTGCCATTAGTTTGGTACTATGTGCATATCTGAGGTTGTTGATATTTCTCCTGGCAATCTTGATTCCAGCCTGTGCGTCATCCAGCCTGGCATTTCACATGATCTACTCTGCATACAAGTTAAATAGGCAGAGTGATAGTGTATAGTCCTGACATACTCCTTTCCCAATTTGGAACCAATCTGGTTCTATGCCTGGTTCTAACTGTTGCTTCCTGACCTGCATCCAGGTTTCTCAAGAGGCAGGTCAGATGGTCTGTTGCCATCTCTTAAAGAATTTTCTACAGTTTGTTTTGATTCACACAGTCAAAGGCTATTGGGTAGTCAATGAAGCAGAAGTAGATGTTTTTCTGGAATAATTCTCTATGATTGTTTTTCTATTGCTGTGTAGCAAATGGCTAGTTATTCTCACAGTTTCTGTGAGTCTGGCGTCGTAGCCCAGGGTCTCTGGGAGGCTTTTGCTCAAGTCTGTTGGCCAGAGATGCTGCCATCTCAGAGTTCAACTGGGACAGGACCCATTTCCAAGTTTACTTCATGGTTGATGGCAATTAGAATCATACTTTAAATGATGTAGGAAATCTGTCTCTATTTAGAGATCTTGATATGAAATGGAGACTTCTTTTGTGTAAATCTGCAGTTTGATATTAGAACTTGCTCAAAGATGGGTGTACTTTAAAAGAAAACACACACACAATTTTATCGAGGTATCCTTTGTTGTTGTTGAGTTGCTAAGTTGTGTCCACCTCTTTTGCAAACCTATGGAAGATAGACTGCCATGCTCCTATTTCCAAGAAATTTTCCAGGCCAGGCAAGAATACTGGAGTGAGTTGCCATTTCCTTCTCCAAGGAGTCTTCCTGACCCAGGGATCGAACCCCCATCTCCTGCTTGGCAGGTGGATTCTTTACCACAGAACCTCTAGGGTTTGAAGTGTGTGGGTATACTTAAAAAAATATGATTTTAATTCTGATCTTACTGAAGCCAATGAAAAGAAAACACTGCTCCCAACTACTTACTCTCATGTAACTACAGCCTTTATTATACCGTAGCATTCTTTACCTGAATAGAGTGTCTTGATTCCTAAGGATTTTGTATTTGTCATGTTAAGTTTTGAAAAAATTGACTCATTTTGATGGATTTTCAAACTGTGCTTCTCTGGAAGGAAGGTGGCACTCATGCAGGACCAGGCTGTTTCCCCCTCCTTTCCTCATGTGCTCCTTGCACAAGCTTCAGTTTCACATACTGTCACAGTACACACTTACAGCTTCCACTTACAAAGATATATATTTATAGGGATATATAATCTACTACATATATAGCATATATAATCTATTATAATATGTAAAACTTTAATTATGCATAGACTTCATATAATCTCTGCTACGTATTACATATATGTAGTAGAAGTGCAGTTAGTTGCTCCTTCATGGCCAACTCTTTGTGACCCCATGGACTGGGGTCTGCCAGGCTCCTCTGTCCACGGAGGACAAGCGCACTGGAGTGGGTTGCTAGGCCCTTCTCCAGAGCATCTTCTCAACCCAGGGACTGAACTTTGGTCTCCTGCATTGCAGGCAGATTCTTTATGGTTTGAACCACTGCTGCTGCTGCTAAGTCGCTTCAGTCATGTCTGACCCTGTGCGACCCCATAGATGGCAGCCCACCAGGCTCCGCTGTCCCTGGGATTCTCCAGGCAAGAACACTGGAGTGGGTTGCCATTTCCTTCTCCAATGCATGAAAGTGAAAAGTGAAAGTGAAGTCGCTCAATCATGTCCAACTGTTCACGACTCCATGGACTGCAGCCTACCAGGCTCCTCCGTCCATGGGATTTTCCAGGCAAGAGTACTGGAGTGGGGTGCCATTGCCTTCTCCGTTGAACCACTGGGGAAACCCCATTTTACATATATAATTTTCTACAATTATCTAAATAAAATATATAATCTATTATATAAGCTATTATCTAGTTCTCCTATATATGATGTATGATCTATTATATGTGATATAAAATCTATTATGTATAATCATCTACTACAGATAATATCAATATATGTATAATATTCCTATCTGAAATATAAGCTGATGGGAAGCAGATGTCATAAATCACTCTCATACCCTGTAGCACCCAGAACAGTAAGTTATTTTCTCAGCAAATACTTAGAAGGTTGATGGCAGTTGATCTGGGGGTGAGCACTGTGTTTCTCAGCTGTAGGCGACTGGGGGAAATTGGATGCAGGTTCTCCTGGGCTTAGGTTTGCCCAAAGGCAGCCAGGCCACCGTGCACCCCGGGTCACCCCATCTACGACTCAGGGGTAATGCTCACATTTGCTTCTCCTGACCCCCCTAACCCCACACGGAGGATTAGAGCATGAAGTGGACATAAGGTGATGAGAAGGTTCTTGTCTGTTTTGTCACCTCCTGGCCTGGTCCTGGAGGTGAGGACCTCCTGCTGGGTTGCATGCGGCGGCCTGCTCTTCACTAAATGTGCCTCTGTCCCTGGACTGTGATGAGATTGGAACAGAGCACCGTTACTGGTATTTCTGTAGGTTGTGTAGTTACTTGCCCTTGATGAAAAAGCCTTGATTTTGATGCCTGAGCTGTCTTGCTTTATGAAAATTTCCCTTCTGTTTTCTGGAAAAGCCTTCCTGATGCTGCTTCTAAGTGGGTCTAATGGTCATTTCTTGGCTTTTTGTCTGTGAGCCCAGGTGGAGGTTGTCCAGGCTGGGCACGGAGCTTAGGACAGTGCAGTTCATTAGAGAAAGGCTTGGGAAGAATGAGATGAAGAGGTACAGGCAGCTATAGTAGGTGATGTCTTAGTTTGGGCTGTGCCCAAAATGCCATAACTGGGTGACCTAAACATTTATTTCATAAAGCTCCAAAGGCCTGAAAGTTGATCAAAGCACCAGCAGATTCCAAGTCTGGTGAGAGCCTGCTTCCCGGTCCATGGACAGCTGTCTCCTCCCTGTCCTCATGTGAGGGTGAGAGTTCTCTGGACTTTCTTAAGTGTACTAATTCCATTTGTAAGGGCTCCATCCTCATCATCTATCCACATGTCAAAGGCCTGGCTTTCTAGTTCAATCATCTTGGGGTTAGGATTTCAACATATGAGCTGGGGGGGCCCTCAAACATTCATTCATAAATTTGCCCTCGTCTCTTCCCCAAAGTCATGTCCGTCTTGTCCGCATAATATACTCATTCATCCCAACAGTTCCTGAAGTTTTCATTCTTTCCAGCATCAGCCTTAAAGTCTAAGTTCAAAATCTCATCTAAACAGCATGTAAATCAGATATGAGTGAGACTCAGGTACCATTTTATGCAGAGGCAAATTCCTCTTCAGCTATGAGTCTGTGAAACCAAATGAATTATGTGTTTTTCAGACATAATGGTGGCACAGGTGAAGGGTAGACATTCCCGTTTTAAAGGAGAAATAGGAAAGAAGAAAAGGGTAACAAGTCCATGTCATCAGGTCACAACATTTCAACCTGAAGGCTGGGGAGCAATCCTCTTTGACCTGATGCTCTGCCTCCCAGGTCTGGCGTGGCACATTGGCTCTGCCGCGGCTGTCTGTTGGGGCCCCTCTCTTGTGATTCCCTGTCCCCGAGGTGGCTCTCTGCTGGGGCCCTCAGGCTCTCCTGGGCTGAGATGGCTGCCCCGTGGCTCCAGCCAGCCCTGTCCCTTGATATATGGGTGGAGGCATATATGGTATGCAAGAGCGCTCAGTCATGTCCGACTCTCTGTGACCCCATGGACTGTAGCCCACCAGGGTCCTCGGTCCATGGGATTTCCCAGGCACGGATACTGGAGTGGGTTGCCATTTCCTCCTCCAGGGGATCTTCCCCACACAGGGATTGAGCTCATGCCTTTTGTATCTCCTGCATTGGCAGGCGAATTCTTTACCTTTGCATCACCTGGGAAGCCCCCTTAGGTGGAGGAGACCATGTTTTCCTCTCCCACCCTGGGCCCCTGCTCTTAGGACCTGTGCTGAACACAGGTCCTGGGGATCTCTGAATTGTCTTTGAGGTTGTGCTTCCACTGTCTTGATAGGGTCAATACTAGAATCTCCTTATCAAAGGGTGACTTGACCTTCCCTCAATGTTCTCACTTTTTGCACTATAGATAGATAGAGAGACTTTGTTTGTGCCCTCCAAGAATCTGTTTCCCCCAGTCCTGTGGAAGTTCTGTAATCAAATCCTGTTTAATCAAATCAAGTCATATTCCCTTGGGATTCCTGTCCGTTTGCCGAAGCCCCAGGGTCGGAAGTCTGATGTGGGGCCTAGAATGTTTGCAACAGTGTGAGAACTCCTTTGGTATTCTTGTTCTTCAGTGTGTGGGTCGCCCACCTGGCGGGTATGGGATTTGATTTTAATGTGATCTTACCCTTCCTGCCACCTCACTGTGGCTTCTGCTTTGTCCTTGGATGTAGGGTATCTTTTTCTTGGTGGGTTCCAACATCCTCCTGTTGATGGTTTTTCAGCAGCTAGTTGCGATTTTGGTGTTCTTGCAGGAGAAGATGAGTGCGTGTCCTTCCCTGATGGTCCAGGGGCTAAGAGTCTGCCCGTACAGAAAGCCCAGGTTTTGATCACTGGTTTGGGAACTAGATCTCATACACTTCATTGAGAATTTGCATGGCACAACCAAAAAAGGATTCTACATGCTGCAACTAAGACCCGGTGCAGTCAAATAAATAAATAATAAATACAAGAAAATACACTGGTAGGAGGAGAATTTTCCAACTCTCTAAGTCCTTCATCCTTTTCTTGCTTAACGATTCCATGGTAAACATGGAAGTCTTTTCCCTTTTGCATTTTACTGTGAACCGTCAGGAGCAGTCAAGATGTACCTTCAATCATTTACTTAGAAATCACTCCAGCTAAAAGTCCCAATTTTGTTGCTCCCAAATTCAACCACAAAACACTGGAACAGGAGCACAGTTTATCCAAGTTGTCTGTCATTTTATAAGGATTGTCTTTTCCTCATCTCTGTCTGAGACCACATCAGAATGCCTTTACTGTTCATATTTCTACCAGCATTCTGTTTGTGATAACTTAAGTAGTCTCTGGGAGGATGGAATCTTTCTGTCTTGGTCTTGAGGAGTGGCAGCGGGAGGGTGGGGGAGGGAGGCAAGAATGCTGGAGTGGTTTGCCATTCCCTCCTCCAGGAAAGATTGAAGACAAAAGGAAAAGAGGGTGGCAGAGGATGAGGTGGTTAGATAGCATCACCACTCAGTGGACATGGATTTGAGCCAATTCCAGGAGACCGTGAAGGACAGAGAAACCTGCTGAGCTGCAGTCCATGGGGTCACAAAGAGTGAAACACGACTTAGTGACTGAGCAACAACTGTACGGAGGACTCAAGGATGGGCAAACGGCCATTAAGCACATAAAGAGATGCTTAACATCACGGGTTACTAGGGAAATGCAAATCAAAACCACAGTGAGATCCCTCTTCACACCCATCAGGATGGTATTACCAAAAAGAATCCCCCCAAACCAAAATCAGAAAGCCAGAAAAGAGTAAGTGTTGGCGAAGATGTGGAGACTTTTGTATCCTTGTACACTGTTGCTGGACTTCCCTGGTGTCTCAGAGGTTAAAGCATCTGCCTTCCAGTGCGGGAGACCCGGGTTTGATCCTTGGGTCAGAAAGATTCCCTGGAGAAGGCAATGGCAACCCACTCCAGTACTCTCGCCTGGAAAATCCCATGGACGGAGGAGCTTGGTGCAGGCTACTGTCCGTGGGGTCGCAAGGAGTCGGGCACGACTGAGCGACTTCACTTTCTTTCACTTTCACACTGTTGCTGGGAATGTAAAACGATGCCGTTGCTATGGAGCAGCATTACTGTGGAGCTGAGTTACTATATAATCCAGCAACTCCACTTCTCCGTATATACTCAGAAGACTTGAAAGCAGGGCTTCAGACAAGTATTTGTGTGCCCACATTCATAGCAGTGTTATTCACAACAGCTGAAAGGTAGACGCGCCAACTGTCCATGGGCAGATAAATGAATAAACAACATGTGGTGTATACAGACAGTGGAGTTTTATTCCACCTTAAAAAAGAAGAAAATTCTGCCGTTTGCCACAAGATGAGTGCCCCTTGAAGGCATTATGCTCAGTGAATTGAGCCAGTCACAAGGCGGATACTGTTTAATTTCACACACTTACATGTCTGTGCTGTGTGCATGCTAAGTTGCCCAGTCGTGTTCAACTCTTTGCATTCTCCAGGCAAGAATACTGGAGTTTGATCCCAACGAGGGATCAAACCTGTGTCTCCGGCCTTGGCTGTTGGATTCTCTACCACTGCGCCACCTGGGAAGCCCCGTGAGGTCCTTGAGTTGTCAGATTCATAGAGACAGAAAGTATTGGGTTGGCCCAGAAAGTTTGTAAAGTGAAGTGAGTTCTGGCAGTTGGTGGTGACGATTGATCAACAGAGTACCTGTGCTTAATGCCATTAAGCTATATTTTAATAATGGTTAAAATGGCAAATTTTATGTTGTGTATGATTTACCACCATTTAAAAAATTCATGGAAAAAAAAAAGCCATGTCCACCTGTACACTGTGTACAATGGGGAGTTAAACTGACATATACCGAGCTCTCAATTTAAGAATAACCTTCTGGTCAGTTCTATGAGAACGCTGAGATCACCAGAATTTCGTTTTCATCCGCTTTAGCAATAATCAAGTTGCCCTCTTTTCTCTGCCTGCCTCCCTGTCTGAGAAATAAGGCTGTCCTTGAGGTCTTGCCTGGGCCATGTCTGGAAGGGGAAGTCCTGACAGCCGTAGTGGAGTCCTGAGTAGCGTGCTGCTTTTTGTGTGTGTTTGACGTTTGCAGAAGCTGTTGGGTAACGAGGTGAAGACTGAAGAGGAGAAGGGTTGTAGGTCTGGGAGAATCCAGGTTTTGTTGGATGTCAAGCTCATACAATATGGGGCTCTCCTTAAAAAAGATGATGAAAAGATCTTTCTTCCAAAACTTGTACAGGAGTACCGCCCCAGGGTTTTAGAAGGAGCCCTGAAGCTTAAGCATCATTAATTTAATGTAACTTGTCTTTGTTGAGGAATAGCGTAGGGAGTGTCCAGAGCAAACCGCTCACCACCTCTGACCTTTGTCCTCGGAAGCAAAAAGATTTTGCAAGACGTGTCACATCCAAAAGATGGAAAGCCCCTAAGGGATGGAAAACGGTTGATTCCATTTAAACTCACTCTGGTCCGCATTTACTTTAACCATCTTCCCAGATGACCGTTTCTACTGTAATTTAGCATGACAAAGTGACCTTTGACCAAAATCAATTAACTTTTAATTTCTCGCCTAGACTGTTGCCGGATAAAATTTTAGAAGCACTTTCTGAGGAATTGGATAAAATTTCCATGATAATTATGACCTTGAGGTAGTCTTGTGTCAAAAAAGATGCATACTCTTCTTTGGCTAATTACTTTCTCATCTTTCCGCCCACTCTGATTAGTCTTCATATCTGTTTCGGACTTAGATAAATACTTCATCAATCAGAGATTAGAAGAATCTCATTACCTCTGGGAATTCCTCAGTGCCACTCAGACCTTTAATGAAGCTGTTAGGAGCCTTTGTCATTGAAAGCAGGGCTTAAGTGACCAGATGGACTTCTTGGAAGCAACTTGTACAAATGTCAGGGGAGAAGACATTTAATGAGGCTTAACACGTGCAGCGGAAGGCAGAGTGGGTCCCGAGTTTCTTCTTATTGAGTTGTATCACCTTCAGTAATAGCGTAGTTTCTTCTTTTTGTAGGAGAAATGGAACTTTCAGAAGTAAAACGATATGAGTTTATTCCATATCAAGAAAGTGAAAATGAAAGCAAAAACTCACAGCACGCTTCACGCTTCTGTGGCAGGACGCATTATCCTGAGGGAGCGCAGACTTGGTGCTGCCAGGGCGAGGGCAGGGGCGTTCAGGCTTCTCAACTTGGCCAGAGCCCTGATTTTCTGATGTAGATTTCGGGGTCCAGATTGCTCATTGTCCAAATGCCAGTTGGGCACTGGGATGGATTTGCCAGATTCATTTTCACTTCTTAGACAAAGTTGGAATTTTAATCTGAAATTAAAGGTGAAAAACAAGGTCTCTAAATCAGTCAAACCCCATTATCATTCGAGTGGGGCTTTTATACTGTTTCTGGCCTTTTGAATAATAGAAACTGTTCGCAAAAAAATCGTTCCTCCCCTTCCCCAGAGACTTCGGGAAACTTAATAAAACTTCATGTTAGTCGTGAATCGAAGGCTGCTTTGCTTTATTTTGGTCTCTGAAAAGAGGAAAGGAGGAGGAGCTCCAAATCTGTTGAGAATAGCCGTCCTTTCCGTGGGTTTGAATGTAGCCAGATTAATTTTGGCTTTATCCTGGTATTCCAAAGAAAAGGGTGTGGTTGAAAAAAATGATATTGAGAATTTATAAAGCAAAGAGGAATTTTGTATTGTTCTGAGGTTTTTTTTTTTTTTTTTTGGTCATGCCTCGTGACTTAGGGGAATCTTAGCTCCCTGACCAAAGATTAAACGCGGGCTCTTGGCAATGAAAGCACAGAGTCCTAACCACTGGACCACCAGGGAATTAATTCCCTATTCTGAGTTTTAGTGTGATCAGTGAAAAAAGGAAGAATTTTTTAAAAGAAATAATGCCAGCCAAAAAATTGTTTGCATGTTCATTGCACAGCTTTGGTCGTGACTGTTTTCATATGCGTGCCTAAAATGTATCGGCTTCATTGCTACCAAACAGTTGTTTGTAGACATTCTTTCATCTAAATGATGCTGAAAACTCAGCTCCTTTGTACACTGGTGCTGAATCAAATAGTGGAGTTTTTGAGTGAAGTAGAAAAGGATAGCTTTATTACTTTGCCAAGCAAAGGGGGCCACAGTGGGCTATCCCTTCAAAACCACGTGTCCTTCCTTGGAGAAGACAGCAAGAAGTTTTATGGTAATTGTTCAAAGATGGGGTGATCAGCTGGTGGACATTCTTCTGCTGGGTTGGTGATGAGGTTAAGTCAGAGTCAGCATCATCAACCTTCAGGTCCAACTGGTCTGGGGTCTCCAAGCTTGTGGGCAGCATACCATCATTAAGTTAATCGATAACGTCTCCCACCTGGAGGGGGTTTCAGCATTTGCAAAACAGCTCAAAGATAAGGCTGTTCTTGACTGTTTCACCCTCTTCTCACAGTCCCTCCCTTCCCTAATTAACTGTTTGAATCTGACCATTGGAATCCGGGAAAGGTCATCGAGGCTGAGTCCTATGATCAAAGAAATGAGGGACACAGGAAGGCTTTGTGCCCAGGAGCCCCGGAGGCCCCCTGCATGGCATCATAAATTCTTGTAACCCTTTGGTGAAAGTCAGAACAATAAGGTTGGTTTTAAAATTAACTTCTTCACACTTTTCCCTTCTTCATCTGAGACAGATCCATATTGCCTGTGTGATGTTAGCTCCAATTAGGGCAGTTTGGAAACTTTTATTTTTAGTGTGAGAGGAAAAAAAAAAAGTAGCTTGCTTTGAAATAAATTAACAAATAGACCCTGTTGAAACAGTTTTGTATGGGAAATTCAGTTCCCTCACCCTGGCAGATTGGCCAGAAGCCAGCATTTACAGCTTTATTCTGTTTCTTTCCTTTTTTTCCCCCTAACTTTTTATCTACAGCGTTTGTTCATTGAGGGAGAGGAAAGCCTTTTCCTGTGGTTCCCCCACCCGTCCTGTTTCAGGCAGTTGCCCGGCCCCCATCCTCCTGCCCTCCAGGGCTTGGTCCACTTGGCACTTGGGCCTCTCAGCTCTTTTATTAGCAATTGCCTCCTTAGCAGGGTTGAATGCAGGCAGGATCCCACTGGTCGTCCTGTATTAGTGGGGAACTTAAGGATGTAGGACTTCCCTGGTGGCTCAGATGGTAAAGAATCTGTCTGCAATGCAGGAGACCCGGCTTCCATCCCTGAACTGGGAAGATTCCCTGGAGGAGGGCATGGCAACCCACTCCAGTATTCTTGCCTGAAGAATCCCATGGTCAGAGAAGCCTGGTGGGCTACAGTCCATGGGGGATCGCAAAGAGTCAGACATGACTAAGACTTAAGGATGTCTCTGACATTTTCAGCTCACTCATCCCGTAGTTACCTTGAACACTAGTGACTGTGTTCGGGTTCTTCCTCTGCATGATTTTATTTCCACCTCATAACATTATGGAGGAAGCATTGTAATCTACACGATCAGATGAGGAAGGCATGACTCTGGCAGGAGAGAGACCTACCCAGAGTCACGTGGACAAGAAGGGGTGGAAAGTGGGTTTAAAACCAGGTTCTGCTGACCGCTCTCCCTACGCCCTCTGCTGCCTTCATAGAGCTGGAGGGGCTTTTAGAGACCTTCTTGTCCAGTGGTCTCAGCACTGGCAGCACAAGAGAGCCACCTGGAGAATTTAAAATGAAGACCCCATTGGGCTCGTCCCTGGCCGGCTACATGGAGTCTCTGGAGGTGGATCTCAAAGTGGGCGGTGTGTGTGTGGGGGTGCTCCCGGGGTGATTGTGCTATGCAGGTCTCGCCGCTCTAGTCCAACTCCCTCAGCTTTCAGAGGAACCTGAAGCCCAGCTCTAGGCTGCAAGGAGGGAGGGCTCTTTGCCCTGTCTGTAGTCTAGAACTGAAAGGTACACGGGCCTGGAGAATGCAAGTGAGAGGAATTGGCTCACACATTGTTCTCCAGGGTTTCTGCTCTTCTCAGAGCTTCCCCTGGGAACCCCGTGCCTCTCTGGGATGGGGGGTGGGGGGAGGTGGGATGTGTGGACTCTGACTCTGCAGGACAGTCCCCGCACCCACCCCCAACCAGCCCTGCCTCCATTGCCACTGGCGTTTGGATTTGTTACTATGGCTTATTCTTGTTGGAAACACAACCTGAGCTAGCGATGGCTCTCAGACTTATAGGGGGTCTGTGAGATGCATCTCGAGAGAGATTTTCTGGTCAGACTTGTGAGCACGTGGGGTGAGCCGGGGAGATGGGGAGGTGGCGGGGATGCTGAGCTCCCGATGGGTCTCGGGTCGGGATACCCAGGTTCTTCTCTCCTTTGTCACCCATCCGCCTCCTCCCAGTGCCGTTCGTCCCGCTCAGGGTTCCTTGTCCCAGGTTCACCCAGGAGGCAGCAGGCAGTGGCTGTCCAGCCCCCACAGGTCTTTCTGCACCCCCTCCAGCCTGAGCTGAGTGAGGACAAGAAGCCCCAGCCACCTCACCTCATCCTGCTCCTCCTCCTCTTTTCAGCCTGGCCCCCGAGGCCCAGTGATTGAAAACACACGGGGTAAAGGGAGTGGACGGTGAAGGAAAGCACTTTGCCTTGTGAGGCAGAGAGGAGAGGGGTGTCGGCACACAGACGCTCTTGGCGCCTTCTCGTTCAGGCAGCGAGGGAAACAGAAGCGACCAACAGATGAACACTGTTAAGTACAAACCCAGTGCTACCAGTTGAGTCACACAGAACTGGATGGAATTCATGGGCATTAGGCGGGCTAAGCCAGCATGCTTGAAACATTCTCACTGGGGGGACTTCCCAGCTGGTTCAGTGGTTAAGAATCCACCTTGCAGAGCAGAGGACGCAGGTTCGATCCCTGGTCGGGGAACTAAGATCCCACGTGTGGAGAAGCAACTAAGCCCCGTGCCACGATGAAAGAGTCCATGCTCTGCAACTGAGGTCCCAAGTCCCCCAACTGAGACCCAACACAGCCAAATAAATAAAAAAAAAAATTCTGTTTTTTGTGGTTTGCTGCTGTCCGTTGTGATGAGAGAGATTGTTGGAGCAGATCACGCACAGAGATGAAAAGAGCAAATGAATGAACAAGGCTGCGAGGAAAAAAGTGGGACCCAGATGGGAGGAGGAGGAAGTAGGAGAAGAGAGGATGTGAACACAGATGAGTTTGGGATAGTTCAGTTCAGTTCAGTCTCTCAGTCGTGTCCGACTCTTTGCGACCCCATGAATCGCAGCATGCCAGGCCTCCGTGTTCATTACCATCTCTTGGAGTTCACTCAGACTCACATCCATCGAGTCCATGATGCCATCCAGCCATCTCATCCTCGGTCGTCCCCTTCTCCTCCTGCCCCCAATCCCTCCCAGCATCAGAGTCTTTTCCAATGAGTCAACTCTTCGCATGAGGTGGCCAAAGTATTGGAGTTTCAGCTTCAGCATCATTCCTTCCAAAGAAATCCCAGGGTTGATCTCCTTCAGAATGGACTGGTTGGATCCCCTTGCAGTCCAAGGGACTCTCAAGAGTCTTCTCCAACACCACAGTTCAAAAACATCAATTCTTCGGCGCTCAGCCTTCTTCACAGTCCAACTCTCACATTCATACATGACCACAGGAAAAACCATAGCCTTGACTAAACGGACCTTAGTCGGCAAAGTAATGTCTCTGCTTTTGAAAATGCTATCTAGGTTGGACATAACTTTTCTTCCAAGGAGTAAGCGTCTTCTAATTTCATGGCTGCAGTCACCATCAGCAGTGATTTTGGAGCCTAAAAAAATAAAGTCTGGCACTGTTTCCACTGTTTCCCCATCTATTTCCCATGAAGTGATGGGACCAGATGCCATGATCTTCGTTTTCTGAATGTTGAGCTTTAAGCCAACTTTTTCGCTCTCCTCTTTCACTTTCATCAAGAGGCTTTTGAGCTCCTCTTCACTTTCTGCCATAAGGGTGGTGTCATCTGCATATCTGAGGTTATTGATATTTCTCCCAGCAATCTTGATTCCAGCTTGTGTTTCTTCCAGTCCAGCGTTTCTCATGATGTACTCTGCATATAAGTTAAATAAGCAGGGTGACAATATACAGCCTTGACGGACTCCTTTTCCTATTTGGAACCAGTCTGTTGTTCCATGTCCAGTTCTAACTGTTGCTTCCTGACCTACATGCAGATTTCTCAAGAGGCAGGTTAGGTGGTCTGGTATTCCCATCTCTTTCAGAATTTTCCACAGTTTATTGTGATCCACACAGTCAAAGGCTTTTGGCATAGTCAATAAAGCAGAAGTAGATGTTTTTCTGGAACTCTCTTGCTTTTTCCATGATCCAGTGGATGTTGGCAATTTGATCTCTGGTTCCTCTGCCTTTTCTAAAGCCAGCTTGAACATCAGGGAGTTCACGGTTCACATATTGCTTAAGCCTGGCTTGGAGGATTTTGAGCATTACTTTACTAGCATGTGAGATGAGTGCAATTGTGCAGTAATTGGAGCATTCTTTTGCATTGCCTTTCTTTGGGATTGGAATGAAAACTGACCTTTTCCAGTCCTGTGGCCACTGCCGAGTTTTCCAAATTTGCTGGCAGATTGAGTGCAGTGCTATGTAGAAGTCTTAAATCTATTTTAATTGATTTTGTACATGGTGTCAGGAAATGCTCTGTTCTTTTACATGTAACTGTTCAGTTTCTGCAGCAACACTTATTGAATTGATTGCCTTTTCTTCACGCTATGCTCTTGTCTCCTTTGGCATAGATTAATTGACCATAAGTGTATGGCTTTATTTCTGGGCTCTCTATTCACATCCCATTTTTGTGTGTGTCCATTTTTGTGTCATTACCATACTGTGTTTATTACTGTAGCTTTTTATTTTAGCCTAAAGTCAGAGTGTATAATTCCTCTAGATCTGGTCCACTTTACCAAGGTCACTTTGACTTTTTGGCATCTTTTGCCTTTCCATACAAATTTTAAGATTATTTCTTCTAGCTCTGTGATAAATGGTAAATGAATTTGTCATAATTCCTCTTTGTTTAAAAATATACATTTATTTATTTTAATTGGAGGATAATGACTTTACAAAGTCAACAAAGCCAACAAAGGTCCGTTTGGTCAAAGCTTTATTTTTTTTCAGTATTAATATATGGATGTGAGAGTTGGACAAAAATAAAGCTAAGTGCTTTCTTCAGGAAAGCTCTGGAGTTGGTGATGCAGGGAACTCTGCATTACTGCAGTCCATGGGGTCGCAAAGAGTCAGACATAACTGAGGAACTGAACTGAACTGAATGACTTTACAATACTGTGATGGTTTTTGCCATAATTCAACAAGAATAAGCCACATATATAAATGTGTTCCCACATCCTGAATCCCCCTGCCACATCCCTCACCATGCTATACCTCTGGATTGTCCCAGTAATTTCTCTTTGCAATAGTTTATTGTTAGGTTTTGGAAGTGCAACTGACTTCTGTACATTAATATTTTTATCCTGCTACTTTATAAAATGCATTGATGAGTTTTAGCAGTTTTCTGGTAAAATCTTTAAAGTTTTATATATGCATATATATATATATATAACATTATATCTCTGCAAACCATGACAATTTTGCTTTTTTTTTTTTTTTAACTTGGATTCCTTTTATTTATTTTTCTTCTCTGATTACTGTGGCTAGGGCTTCTAAAACTGTGTTGAATAAACATGAGTAGAGTGGGCACTCTTGTCATATTCTTGATCATAGAAGGAATGCTTTTACCTTTTTACCAATGAGTATGATATTAGCTGTTATTTTCTTACATATGTGCTTTTATTATGTTGAGGTATGGGATGTTTTGATGAAATCTAATTTTGGTCTGTCCCACTTTGGTGGTTGCTAGGTAGCTGGTTTACCAGTTTCTAGTTTGGCTAACTAATTAACATGTTTAGGAGACTGTTCCTTAAGCCTGCCTTGAGACTAGAGAGAACACGCTGGTTTTCCTGATATTTGGTGCTTTCTCTTGAATAAATGCTCCTTCTATTTTTCTAAGACTTTGCTTTATTTCTCAAGTTATTGTACATTTCACTTGACTGTTTTAGTGTTATCATTGTTTTATTGAAGTAGTAGATTTTACAGGTATTTGTATTGCCATTGAGAAAGCTTCACTTATACAATTTACTAAATAGATTTTCATCACTGATTGAATGTACAAGAAAATACTTAAGAAGAATTTCAATTAAGGATGTGCAACATCATAAAATAAAACCCAATAACTACATATTGTTAGAACTGCAGCTCAAAACTACCATGATAGAAGAGGGACAGTATTACTCATGGCAAATGTTCAGGGGAAACACTTTTTGAGTAGATGTGGAGGAGTATCAGTAACAGGAACAAAAGTAGAGAGAAGCAGATGAGAAAATACAAGAGTTGAGAAGGCAGTACTGGATGATATCAATAAAAAACATAGAAACCTGATCAAATGAAGGAAATGTTGAAAAAAGTGGGAGGTAAAACTGAGGTGATCTTTTAAGTCAGCAATCAGCAGAAAGGCTCCTTACAAGATACAATTTGAGGTGTGCTGAGCATGAGGCACTTCTCCATTGTCCAAAAGGGATTGTTTGTCTCCAAATAATGACATGGTCACATTTAGAAGACTTATCCATATATAGCTTTCCAGATTATCCAGATTCCTTTAATAAGATATAAAAAGCCCATGATCAGGATCAAGGTGGTAGATCTTGAACTCACTTCTACACATGAGCACAACAAAATAATAACTAGTTAGAAAGCAACTATCAGTGAGAATGACTTGAAGACTAGCTGAAAAGATTTTCTACAATAAAGATGTGAAGAAAGAGCCACAAAGAGATGGGTAAAAGAGGTGGAAATATAGTCCAGTTAGGACTTACACCCCTAGGTCAATTGCACACAAACTGAAAGGCTTTCAAACCTTCAAGACTCTCCCTGAAGATTTAGTTGTCCATGCACCACAAGGGGATCCCCATCCTAGAGGTCCTGCAAATGAAGACAAACCCTCGGGACATTTGGCTTTGAAAACCTATGGAATTTATATTTGGGAGATATAGAAAACTATAGAAAATAGAGACTCCACTCTTAAAGGGCACACACAAAATTTCACATGCTTTAAGTTCCAGTGTATAGGCAGTAGTTTGTATCTGGGTCAGACCTACTTACTGAACGTAGTCTCTCAGAGAGACAAGAGACAACTGGGGCACCTGCACTAGCAAGTGCCATTTTAGAACACTTCCTCTATTAGCATTGAGTACTTGCTGCATCTACCATCGGGCTCACAGCAGTAATATGTTGACAGACTGAATGGATAGGATGGATAGATAGTTAGGAAGAATGCCCAGGCTGCCAGTAGCCCCACAGTTGTCAAATGCTGCCAAGTTGAATGGTCAGTAGAGTGGGGAGCCTACCCCATAAACTTACAGGCCTGTAGCATTTGTGCACCAACAGGTATCACAATCAGCATTCCCAGGGTTCCATATCACCCACCAGTATGCCTGCAGCAACCACTCAAGGAAAACTTCAGAAACTACAAGGTCTGGGGAACAAAAGCCACCTACCAGCTCTCCTAAAGTAGTTAGCCCCACCACAACAGAAGGGTGCATGTAGCCCACATAGGGTACAGCCCTGGAGCATATAATTCTAGTGAACAAAGGACAGCATGTTGCTGGGTGTCATAGGACATCTCCTACATAAGGCAAATGCACAAAGATTGACAGAGTTAATGGACCTATCTAATCATAGAAATAAATATAGAGAATTGGATTAAATGATAAGACAAAGAAAAAAATTTCAAATGAAAGAACAGATCAAACACTCAGTAAACGAACTAAAACAAATGGAGTTAAGCAATCAGTCCAATAAGAGGTCAACGTAATGATTATACAGGGGCTCTCTTAACTCTGGAGAAGAATTGATAAACACAGTGAGAACTTTAACAAAGAATTAGAAACTATAAAAAATATAAAAAAGAAGTCAGGAATACAAAAAATGAAATTAAAAACTCTCTTGAAACATTCAACAGTAAATTAGATAACACAGAAGTAATCTGTGTTAACAGAATCAGTAATCTGGAAGAGAGAATAGTAGAGACAATTCTAATAGAACAGAAAATAGGAAAAATAATCTTAAAAAAAGGATAGTTTCACACCTCAGGGGCAACATCAAGCATCCTAATTTGAAGTATAGGAGTCCAAGAAGGAGAAGAGAAAGAAAGGGACAGAAAATCTATATGAAGAATATTGGATGAAAAACTTCCTAGCTTGTGGAAGGAAACAAATATGCAGATGCAAGAATTTCAGAGAGTCCCAAACAGGATGAACCCGAAGTGACTTACTTCAAGAAATATAATTAAAATGACAAAAATTAAAGATAAAGATGGTGATGCGGTGCAGTGGGGTGGGGGAGATGGCAGGGACACAATGACTTTCTGAAATTTCTGGAGGCAGCAGTGTCATTGCATGGTACTGTCACTCTAAGGAAGTGACGCTGAAGTTGAAAACTTCTCAACACCTTCTCTCTGTCTGTGGCAGAGAGAGCTGTTCAAAGTGTCCTGGGGCCAAGAGCCCTCATGTGTGGACCACAGATGGACATCCTCGTGTCTGTGACAGATTGCATGTGATTTCCTAACCCTGCAGTAAGAGTGTGTGGCAGTTTCTGAGACAGTTTCAAACTTCAGCAACCACTAGAACAGGATGTATGGGAAAAATCAGGGGTAGGGGAAAAAACCCAGATCTCCTGCATTGCAGGTAGATTTTTTACCATCTGAGCCACAAAGGGAGCTAAAAATAAAAAGAGGATCTTAAAAGAAACAAGAGAAAAACAAATATGTATGTTCAAGGCAACATTCATAAAATTGTCAACTGACTTTTCAGCAAAAACTTTTCAGATCAGAAGGGAGTGGCAGGAAATATGCAAAGTCATGAAAAGCAGAAAATCTACAACCAAGAATACTCTACCCAGCAATATTATCACTCACAAAGGAAAAGAGAGTTTTACAGAAAAGTTAAGCTGAAAGAGATCATAAGTACTAAACAGGACTTATAGTAAGTGTTAAAGACGTGTTTTCAACATGACAAAGAAAAAATCATACAGTAAATAAGAAAATTACAAAAGAAAAACCTCATTGGTAAAGGCAAGCATAGAGTACAGTTAGTAGATGAACAACTTAAAAAGCTTGTTGCTATTGTTATTCAGTCCCTAAGTCATGTCCAACTATTTGAGACCCCATGGACTGGAGCATGACAGATTTCCCTGTCCTTCATTATGCCCAGAGTGAGCTCAAATTCATGACAAGTGAATTGGTGATGCTATCTAACAACCACATCCTCTGCCGCCCGCTTCTACTTTTTCCTTCAATCTTTTCCACAATCAGGGTCTTTTCCAAAGGGTCAGTTCTTTGCAACAGGTGGACAAATATAGGACCCTCAGCTTCAACACCATTCCTTCCAATGAATACTCAGGGTTGATTTCCTTTAGGTTTGACTTATTTGATCTCCTTGCAGTCTAAGGGACTCTCAAGAGTTTTCTCCAGCATCATAGTTCAAAAGCATCGATTCTTCAGTACTCAACTTTCTTTATAGTCCAACTCTCAGCCTTGACTATACAAACTTTTGCTGGCAAAGAGATGTCTTTGCTTTTTAATCTGCTATCCAGGTGTGTCATAGCTTTCTTCCCAGGAGAAAGCTTCTTTTGATTTCATGGTTGCAGTCACTGTTTGCAGTGATTTTGTAGATCAAGAAAGTAAACCTTGTCACTGCTTCCACTTTTCCCCCTTTTACTTGCCATGAAGTGATGGGAGCAGATGCTAGATCTTAGTTTTTGAATGTTGAGTTTTAAGCCAGCTTTTACATTCTCTTCTTTGACTCTCATCTAGAGGTTCCTTAGTTCCTCTTCACTTTCTGCCATTATAGTGGCATCATCTTCATATCAGAAGTTGCTGATATTTCTCTTGGCAATCTTGATTCCACCCTGTGATTCATCCAGCCATGCATTTCTCATGATGTACTCTGCAAAGAAGTTAAATGAATGGAGTGACAATGCACAGCCTTGTACTACTGTTCCAATTTTGAACCAGTCAGTTTTTCCATGTAAATTTCTAACTGCTGCTTCTTACCTGCAAACAGGATTCTCAGGACATAGGTAAGGTGGTCTGGTTTTCCCATTTCATTAAGAATTTTCCAGTTTTTTTGTGATCCACGCTGTCAAAGACTATCACATAGTCAGTGAAACAGAAGTAGATGCTCTAGAATTCCCTTGATTTCTCTCTGATCCAACAAATGTTGGCAATTTGATCTCTGGTTTCTCTGCCTTTTCTAAACTCTCTTTGTACATCTGGAAGTCCTTGGTTCATGTACTCCTGAAGCCTACTTGAAGGAATTTTAGAATAACCTTGCTAGAATATGAAATGAGCACAATTGCCTGGTAGTTTGACCATTATTTAGCACTACCTTTTTGGAATTGGAATGAAAACTGACATTTTCCAGTCCTACAGTCAATGCTTAGTTTTCTAAATTTGTTGACATATTGAGTGCAACACTTTACCGGCATCATCTTTTAGAATTTGAAATAGCTCACCTAGAATTCCTTCAGCTCCACTGTTTGTTTCTAGTAATGCTTCCTAAGGCCCACTTGACTTTATACTCCAAGATATCTGGCTCTAGGTGAGTGATTACACCATCATGGTTTTCCAGAATTGTCAAGGACATAAAGGCCTTTTTTTGTTTGTTTGTTTAGTTCTTCTGTGTATTCTTGCCACCATTTCCTAATGTCTTCTGCCTCTGTTAGGTCCTTACTGTTTCATTCCTTTATTTTGTCCATCCATGCATGAAATTTTCCCTTGATATCTCCAATTTTCTTGAAGTGATCTTTAGTCTTTCTCATTCTATTATTTTTCCCTGGTTCTTTGCATTGCTCATTTAAGAAGGCCTTCTTGTTTCTCCTTGCTATTCTTTGGACTTTGCATTCTGTTTGGTATATATTTCCCTTTCTCCTTTGCTTTTCACTTCTGTTCTTTCCTCAGTTATTTGTAAAGCTTCCTAAGACAACCACTTTGCCTTCTTGCATTTCATTTTCTTTGGGATGATTTTGGTCACTGTCTCCTATACAGTGTTATAAATCGATGTAAATATTTCTTCAGGCACTATACCAAAACTAACCCCTTGAATCGATTCATCACCTCCACTGTATAATCATACAGAGTTTGATTTAGGTCATACTTGAATGGCCTAGTGATTGTTTCCCTACTTTCTTCAATTTAACCCTGAATTTTGCAATAATGAGCTCATGATCTGAGCCACAGTCAGCCCCAGGTCTTGTTTTTGTTGGCTACATAGAGCTTCTCCACTTCAGCTACAAAGAATATAATCAATGTTTTCATTTCTGCTCTATATCAACATGAATTGGCCACAGATGTACATATGTCCTCTCCCTCTTGAACCTCCTTCACATCTCCCACCCTTTCCCACCCCTCTAGGGTGTTACAGAGCCCTGGGTTGAGTTCCCTAAGTCCTATACAAATTACACTTCAATCAAAAATATATAAATTTTAAAAAGAATATAGTCAATGTGATTTTGGTATTGACCATTTGTTGATTTCCATGTGTAGAGTCATCTCTTGTGTTGTTGAAAAAGGGTGTTTGCTATGACCAGTGAGTTAACTTCATGAAACTATGTTAGCCTTTGCCTTGCATCATTTTGTACAAGGCCAAATATCTGTTACTCCAGATATTCCTTGATTTTCCTATTTTTGCATTCAGTCCCCTATAATGAAAAATACATCTTTTTTGGTGTTATTTATAGAAGGTCTTGTATGTTTTCTTAGAACTGGTCAACCTCAGCTTTTTCAACAATAGTGTTTGGGACATAGACTGGGATTACTGTGATGTTGAGTGATATGCCTTGGAAATGAACTAAAATCATTCTGTAGTTTCTAAGATTGCACCAAAGTACTGTATTTTGGTCTGTTTTGTTGACTGTGAGGACTATACCTTTTCTTCTAAGGGACTGTCATATATATATTATGTCAAGAGTGTATATTCAGTTACTCTGTCATGCCCAATTCTTTGTGATCCCATGGGCTTGGGCCAGTAAAAACCTAACAGAAGCAGAAGAGATTAAGAAACAGTGGCAAGAATACATAAAAGAAATGTACAGAAAGATCTTGATGACCCACGTAACTAAGATGGTGTGGTCACTCACCTAGAACCAGGTATCCTGCAGGGTGAAGTGAAGTGGGCCTTAGGAAGAATTATCATCAATATAGCTAGTGGGATTCCACTAGCTGATGGGATTCTAGGTAAACTATTTCAAATCCTAAAATATGATGCCATTAAAGTGCTGCAGTTAATATATCAGCAAGTTTGCAAAACTCAGCAGTGGCCACAAGACTGGAAAATGTGCTTTCATCATAATTCCAAAGAAAGTCAGTGCTAAAGAATGTTCAAACTACCAGAAAATTGTTCTCACTTTTTGGGTTATGCTCAAAATCCTTAAAACTAGGCTTCAACAGTACATGAAACAAGAAATTTCAAATATCCAAGCTGCATTTAGAAAAGGAAGAGGAACCAGAGATCAAATTGCCAACATCTGTTGGATCACAGAAAAAGCAAGGGAATTCCAGAAAAAAACATTTAGTTCTGCTTCATCGACTATGTGAAAGCCTTTGGCTGTGTGGATCACAACAAATTGTGGAAAATTCTTAAAGACATAGGATTACCAGACCTTATTACTTGTCTCCTGAGAAACCTGTATGCAGGTCAAGAAGCAACTGTTAGAACATTACATGGCACAACTGACCGATTCAAAATCATGAAAATATTATGACAAGGCTGTATATTTCATCCTGTTTACTTAACTTCTAAGCAGAATACATCATGTGAAATTCTGGCTGCATGAGTTACAAGCTAGAGTCAAGATTGCTGGGAGAAATTCCAACTACCTCAGATATACAGATGATAGCAGCCTAATGGCAGAAAGCAAAGAGAATGAAGGAGCCTCTTGAGGAAGGTGAAAGAAAAAAGCTGAACAGCTGGCTTAAAGCTCAACATTCAAAAAAGTAATATCATGGCATCCATTCTAACTACTCTATGACAAACAGAAGGAGAAAAAGTGGAAGCAGTGACAAATTTTACTTTCTTGAGCTCCAAAATCACTGTGAATGGTGACTGCAGCCATGAAATTAGAAGAGGCCTGCTTCTTGGAAAGAAGGCTATGACAAACCTAGACAGCATATTAAAAAGCAGACATCACTTTGCCAACAATGTTTCATGTGGTCAAAGCTATGGTTTTTCCAGTAGTCACGTATGGATGTGAGAGTTGGACCATTAAGAAGGCTGAACAATGAAGAACTGATGCTTTCAAACTGTGGTACTGGAGAAGACACTTGAGAATCCCTTGGACTACAAGGAGGAAAAACCAATCGACCCTAAAGGAAATAAACCCTGAATATTCATTGGAAAGATTCATGCTAAAGCTGAAGCTCCAATACATTGTCTATCTTTTATGAAGGGCTGACTTATTGGAAAAGACTGTGACCCTGGGAAAGACTGAAGGCAAAAGGAGAAAGGGAAAACAGAGGATGAGTTGGTTGTATGGTATCACTGCTGCAATGGGCATGCACTCTTGGTTGAACTCTGGGAGATGATTTGGGACAAGAAGGCTTTGTGTTCTGCAGTTCCTGGTGTTAGAGTCAGGTATCCTAGCGACTGAACAACAACAACAACATGGACTAGGGTCTGCCAAGCTCTTCTGTCCATGAAATTTTCCTAGCAAGAATGCTAGAATGGGTTGCCATTTCCTACTGCAGGGAATTTTCCTGACCCAGGAATGGAATCTGCATCTCTTGCATCTCCTCCATTTATGGGCGAGTTATTTAGAACTGTGCTGCCTGGGATGCCCATATGATGTTTTACATAGGCATTATAACAGCCACAAACAAAAAACATATAGCATATATGTTAATAAAGAAGGGAAAAAAATAAAACGTAGCACTAAATTTCACCATCAGATCATGGGAAGAGAGCAAAAGATAAAGAGTGAATTAAGAAATAAATACAAAAAAAGTATATAGAAAATGCTTACCATAATGGCAATTATTTATCTATAAAAATTTATTAAATTTAAATAGACCAAATCCTCCAAAAGATGTAGAGTGACTTAATAGAAAATATGTATATATGCTCTTTAGTAGAAACTCACATCACATCTAAAGACACAGATATAGACTGAAATTTAGGGGATGAAGAAAAGGTGTTCTATTCAAATGCTGTCTCTTATACACATCTCGGCATCATCTTTTAGAATTTGAAATAGCTCATTCAGAAAGAACACCTAAAAAAAGAAAATATGGAGAAACTGGAAAGCATAAACTAAATGAAATGGGAGCACTGAATATGAAAGAGAAAAAGTGAAACAAACTAAATAAAAGTAAAAGATCATATAATCCTGTTGTTTTTAAACATGACTGTTCATTAGAAACATATCTGAAGCTCTAGAGAAAAAAAGCAATATCTGGGCATTTGCATTTTTCAAAAACTTTCAAGATAATTCTGATATGCATTTGAATTTTTAAAAAGTAATTGCAGTTATTCTATTAAATTGCAGTTTTGGTGATACAGAGTTCTATTATTTTTCTGTTGGCCAATCATGAAACAATGGTATTGAGTGAGTAATAGTTGCAATATCACAATAATGAAAATGTTTAACAGTTTTCACAATCAATAGCCTGAGAAGAAATACAAGATAACTACAATTGCAAGCTCTAATGGGAGCACGATTAACCTAACAACATAAAATACTCACACACAATTTGAGGTGTCAAGCAAGGTGGCGTGTTAAGTGGAAGTGCATACATGCACATATTTTCATTGGGCCAACCTGTATTTCTTTTGGTTGGTGCATTTAGTTCATTTACATTTAAGGAGATTATCAATATGTATGATCCTATTACTATTTTCTTAATCTATTTTTCGTGTTTATTTTCTGTGAGGCCTTTTCCTTTTCTTGTGTTCCCTGCCTAGAGAAGTTCCTTTAACATTTGTTGTAAAGGTTGTTTGGTGGTGCTGAATCCTCTTAACTTTTCTTTGTCTAAGAAGGTTTTGATTTCTCCATCAAATCGGAAAGAAGTTTTGCTGGGTAGAGTATTCTTCATTGTAGGTTCTTCCATTTCATCACTTTAAATATATCATGCAAACTAGTACAGCCACTATGGAGAACAGTGTGGAGATTCCTTAAAAAACTGGAAATAGAATGGCCATATGACCCAGTAATCCCACTGCTGGGCATACACACCGAGGAAACCAGAATTGAAAGAGACACGTGTACCCCAATGTTCATCGCAGCACTGTTTACAATAGCCAGGACATGGAAGCAACCTAGATGTCCATCAGCAGATGAATGGATAAGCAAGCTGTGGTAAATATACACAACAGAATATTACTCAGCCATTAAAAAGAAAACATTTGAATCAGTTCTAATGAGGTGGATGAAACTGGAAACTATTATACAGAGTGAAGTAAGCCAGAAAGAAAAATACCAATGCAATATATTAACACATATATATGGAATTTAGAAAAATGGTAACAATAACCCTGTATGTGAGACAGCAAAAGAGGCACAGATGTATAGTATAGTCTTTTGGACTCTGTGGGAGAGGGTGAGGGCGGGATGATATGGGAGAATGACATTGAAACATGTAAATTATCATATGTGAAATGAATCACCAGTCCAGGTTCGATGCATGATACAGGGTGCTCGGGGCTGGAGCACTCGGATGATCCAGAGGGATGGGATGGGGAGGGAGGTAGGAGGGTGGTTCAGGATGGGAAACACATGTACACCCATGGTGGATTCATGTCAATGTATGGGAAAACCAATACAATATTGTAAAGTGAAAATAAATAAATAAAACTGAAAAAAATATATATATCATGCACTTCCTTCTGGTTTTTAGAATTTCTGTTGAGAAATCATCTGATAGTTTGATGGGAGTTCCCTTGTATGTTATTTGTCATTTTTTCCCTTGTTGCTTTTAATATGCTATCTCTGTCTTTAATTTTTGTCAGTTTGATTACTTTGTGCCTTGTTGTGTTCCTCCTTGGGTTTATCCTGCCTCGGACTCTCTGTGCTTCCTAGATTTGGTTAACTATTTCTTTTCCCATGTTAGGGAATTTCTCAGCTCTGATCTTTTCAGATATTTTCTCAGATCCTTTCTCTCACTCTTCCCCTAGGACCCTTATAATGTGAATGTCGGTGCATTTAATGTTGTCCCAGAGGTCTCTTAGGCTCTCTTCATTTCTTTGCATTCTTTTCTCTTTATTCTGTCCTGTGGCAGTGATTTCTACCATCTGTCCTCCAGGCCACTTATCAACTTTGCCTGAGTTATTCTGGTATTGATTCCTTCTAGTGTATTACTCATCTTTCTTTCTTTGTTTTTTAGTTCTAGGTCTTTGGTAAACATTTCTTGCATCTTCTCCATTGTTTCCTGAGATCCTGGATCATCTTCACTATCATTATTTTGAATTTTTTTTCTGGAAGTTTGCCTATCTCTACTTCATTTAGTTGTTTTTCTAGGGTTTTATCTTATCCCTTCTTCTGGGACGTAACTTTCTGCTTTTTCATTCTGATTAACTTTCTGCAATATGGTTTTTGTTTTAGCAGCTGTGGAACTGTGGTTTTTCTTGCATCATCTACCCTCTGATGGAGGAGGCTAAGAGGCTTGTGTAAGTTTCTAATGGAAGGGACTGGTGATGGGAAAGTGAGTTTTGCTCTGGTGGGCAGGGCTTTGTTCAGTAAAACTTTAATTCAATTATCTTCTCTTGGCTGATAGTTGCATTCCCTTCCTGGTAGTTGTTTGGCCTGAGGTGACCTAGCACTGGGGTCTACAAGCTCTATGTTGGTGTTAATGGGGACCACCAAGAGGGTGTAAATCAAGAGGATCTTACCAGACTGCTGCTCTCAGTACCTCTGTCCCTGTGTTGAGCACCCACGTACCAATGCCTTTAAAGGAGACCCTCCAACACTAGCAGGTAGTTTTGGTTTAGTTTCCTTTGAAGTCATTGCTCCTTTCCTCTGGGTCTCGGTGCCCCCAAGATTTTGGTTTCGCCCTCCAAGCCTGGAGACTCTGTTTCCCCTAGTCTTGTGGAAGTCCTATAATTAAATTCCACTGGCCTTCAAGGCTAGATTCCCTGGGGATTTCCAGCCCTTTTGTCAGATCCCCAGACTGGGAAGCCTGACGTGGGGTGCAGAACCTTCACAACAGTGGGGAAAATTCTTTGGTATTATTGTTCTCCAGTTTATGAGTCACCCACCCAGCAGTTATGAGGTTTGATTTTATTGTGACTGTGCCTTTCATGTTGATATTTGTTCAACAGCTAGTTGAAATTTTGGTGCTCTCACAGGAGGAGATGAGCAATCCTTCTACTCTGTCATCTTGAACCAAAAGGCCAAAATAAACTTTAAAACAGCAAATGTAATGAGACAAAGAAGGACATTAAATAATGATAAAAGGATCAACCCAATGAGAAGATATAACAATAGTAAATATATGTACATGCAAAATAGGAACAAATAAATACATACATTGAATATCCACAAGAGTAAGGGAAAAATGGACAACAATATGAAAGATAAAGGGGAAATTAACAGCTTGCTTACATCAATAGACAGATTATCCAGAAATAAAATTATTAAGGAAACATTGACCATAAATGACACATTAGAATTAGGATATATATATATATATATATATATTTCATGAAGAATGTGTATACTGTCTCTTATACACATCTAGATCAACCCTGGGATTTCTTTGGAAGGAATGATGCTAAAGCTGAAACTCCAGTACTTTGGCCACCTCATGCGAAGAGTTGACTCATTGGAAAAGACTCTGATGCTGGGAGGGATTGGGGGCAGGAGAAGAAGGGGACGACCGAGGATGAGATGGCTGGATGGCATCACTGACTCAATGGATGTGAGTCTGAGTGAACTCCGAGAGATGGTGATGAACAGGGACGCCTGGCGTGCTGCGATTCATGGGGTCGCAAAGAGTCGGACACGACTGAGCGACTGAACTGAACTGAACTGAACACTTAAAGGAGGTAGAAAGAGAACAAAAATATCCTCAAACTTGGCAGAAAAGAATAGTAAATACCAAAATGTTAGTAAATAGCAAAGAGGCTTAAAAATAGAAAAGATCAATGAAACAGAACTGGTTCTTTGAAAATATAAACACAATAAAAGAAAAAAAAATCTTTAAAGTTATCAGGGAAAACTAAAGAACAATATTGGATAGGAACTTGGAATGTTAGGTCCATGAATCAAGGCAAATTGGAAGTGGTCAAACAAGAGGTAGCAAGAGTGAACATTGAAATTTTGAAATCAGTGAAATAAAATGGACTGGAATGGGTGAATTTAATTCAGATGACAATTATATCTACTACTGTGGGCAAGAATCCCTTAGAAGAAATGGAGTAGTCCTCACAATCAACAGAAAAATCCAAAATGCAGTACTTGGGTGCAATCGCAAAAATGACAAAATTATATTTATTCATTTCCACGATACACCATTCAATATCACAATAATCCAAGTTTATGTCCCAAACAGAAATTCTGAAGAAAATGAAGTTGAACAGTTCTGTGAAGACCTACAAGACCTTCTAGAACAACACCAATAAAAGATGCCCTTTTCATCATAGGAGACTGGAAGGAAAAAGTAGGAAGTTAAGAGATACTTTTAGTAACAGGCAAATTTGGCCTTGGAGTACAAAATGAAAGCAGCCAAAGGGTAACAGAGTTTGCCAAGAAAATGAACTGGTCATAGCGAATACCCTCTTCCAACAACACAAGAGAAGACTCTACACATGGACAACACAAGATGGTCAACACTGACACCAGATTGATTATATTCTTTGCAGCCAACAATGGAGAAGCTCTATACAGTCAGCAAAAACAAGACAGGGAGCTGACTGTGGCTCAGATCATGAACTCCTTATTGGCAAATTCAGACTTAAATTGAAGAAAGTAGAGAAAACCACTAGAATGGTCTCACATGCTAAATCAAATCCCTTATGATTACACAATGGATGTGGCAACTAGATTCAAGGTATTAGATTTGATAGACAGAGTGCCTGAAGAACTATGGACAGAGCTTCATGACACTGTACAAGGCAGTAATCAAGACCATCCTCAAGTAAAAAGAAATGCAAAAAGGTGAAATGGTTGCCTGAGGAGGCCTTACAAATAGCTGAGAAAAGAAGAAAAGCTAAAGGTAAAGGAGAAAAGGAAAGATATACCCATTTGAATGCAGAGTTCCAAAGAATAGCAAGGAGAGATAAGAAAGTCTTTCTCAGTGTCAAATGCAAAGAAATAGAGGAAAACAACAGAATGGGAAAGGCTAGAGGTCACTTTAAGGAAATGAGAGCTACGAAGGGAAAATTTCATGCAAAGATGGGCACAATAAAGGATAGAAATGGTATGGACCTAATAGAAGCAGAAGACATTAAGAAGAGATGGCATGAATACAGAGGAACTATACAATAAAAGATACTCATGACCCAGATAACCATGGTGGTGTGGTCACTCACCTAGAGCCAGACATCCTGGAATGTGAAGTCAAGTGATGCCTTAAGAAACATCATTATGAACAAAGCTAGTGGAGGTGATATAATTTCAGTTGAGCTATTTCAAATCCTAAAAGATGATGCTGCAAAAGTTCTGCACACAGTATGCCAGCAAATTTGAAAAATTCATCAGTGGCTACAGGACTGTAAAAGGTCAGTTTGCATTCTAATTTTAAAGAAAGGCAATGTCAAAGGATGTTCAAACTCTTGCACAATTGCACTCATCTCACATGCTAGTAGTAAAGTAATGCTCAAAATTCTACAAGCCAGGCTTCAACAATAAATAAACTGTGAACTTCCAGATGTTCAAGCTGGATTTAGAAAAGGCAGAGGAACCAGAGATCAAACAGCCACCATCCACTGGCTCATTGAAAAAACGAGAGAGTTCCAGAAAAACATCTACTTCTGCTTTATTGACTATGCTAAAGCCTTTGATTGTGTGGATCACAACAAACTGTGGAACATTCTTCAAGAGATGGGACTACCAGACCACCTGACCTGCCTCCTGAGAAACCTGTATGCAGGTCAGGAAGCAACAGTTAGAAACGGACATGGAGCAACAGACTGATTCTAAATTGGGAAAGGAGTACATCAAGGCTGTTTATTGTCACTCTTCTTTTTTAAATTATATGCAGATTACATCATACATAATGCTGGGCTGGATGAAACACAAGCTGGAATCAAGATTGCCAGGAGAAATATCACTAATCTCATATATGCTGATGACACCACCCTTTTAGCAGAAAGTGAAGAAGAACTAAAGAGCCTCTTGATGAAATTGCAAGAATAGAGTGGAAAAGTTGGCTTAAAACTGTATACACCTGTGGTGGATTCATGTCAATGTATGGCAAAACCAATACAGTATTGTAAAGTAAAATAAAGTAAAAATAAAATTAAAAAGATAAAGAAAAAACAAAAACAACAAACAAACATCATGACATCTGGCCCCATCACTTCATGGCAAATAGATGAGGAAACAATGGAAACAGTGACAGACTTTTTTTTTTTTTTTTTTTTTTTTTTTATGGTGGTGCTCCAACATCACTGAAAATGGTGACTGCAGTCATGAAGTTAAAAGACACCTGTGGTGGATTCATGTCAATTTATCACAAAACCAATACAGTATTGTAAAGTATAAAAATAAAATTAAAAAAAAAAAAAAAGTCGCTTGCTCCCTAGAATAAAAGCTATGACCAACATAGACAACATATAAAAGCAGAGACATTACTTTGCCAACAAATGTCCATCTAGTCAAAGCTATGGTTTTTCCAGTAGTCATGTATGAATGTAAGATTTGGACTATAAAGGAAGCTGAGTGCCAAAGAATTGACGCTTTTGAACTGTGGTGTTGGAGAAGACTCTTGAGATTCCCTTGGACTGCTAGGAGATCAAACCAGTCAATCCTAAAGGAAATCAGTCCTGAATGTTCATTGGAAAAACTGATGTTAAAGCTAAAGCCCCAATACTTTGGCCACCTAATGGGAAGAGCTGACTCATTGGAAAATTCCCTGACGCTGGGCAAGTTTGAAGGCAGGAGAAGAAGGGGACGTCATAAGATGAGATGGTTTGATGTCATCACTGACTCAATGGACATGAGTTTAAGCAAGCTCTGGGTGTTGGTGATGGACAGGGAAGCCTGGCATATTGCAGTCCATGGGGTCACAAAGAGTCGTGTGACTGAGCGACTGAACTGAACTGATCAAGGATAAGAGACTGGATCAAAATAAATTATATCAGGAAGGAAGAAGTTACAACTCATACTACATAAAAAGTAATGACATAAGGTATTTTATGAAAAATCTTATTCCAAAAATGGCCAACGTAGAATGAATGGGCAAATTCTTAGAAATGTGCAATATCCCAAGACTGAAGCAGAAAGAAAGAAGATATAAACAGAAAAATCACCAGTCATGAAATTGAGTTAGTTAAAAAAATATAGCCATAGTTGTCTTAAGATATGAATTCTACTAAACATATTAAAAAGAGTTAACATCTATTCTTCTCAAGATAGTCAAAAAAAAATTAAAGAGGAAGAAACAATTCTGAACTCAATCAACAAAAATAACATTGTCTTGACACAAAAACCAGACAACCACAGCACAGAAAAAGAAAATTATAGAACAATATCACTGATGAACATAGATGTAAAAATCAGTAAAAAATTGCAAAGCGTGTTAACTGTACACTCAAAGCAACTTCCACATTTCATTAAATAGTATTTGTCCCATTAATGCAAAGATGGATCAATATCTGCAAATCAATAAATGTGGCACACCGTATTAACAAAAGGAAGGATAAAAATCACATGGCCATCTCAATACATTCAGAAAAATTTCTGACACAATTCAACATGTATCCACACTAAAACGTCTCAACAAAATAGATTTAGCAGGAACACACATCAACATAATAAAAGTTATAAATGACAAATCTACAGTCAACATCATACTAAAAAATGAAAAGCTGAAAGTATTTTCTCTAAGACCTGGATGCCCACTCTTATCACTTTTATTCAACATAATATTGAAAGCCCCAGAATAACAAATAAACAAGTAAAATACATAAAAGAAATCCAAACCAGAAAGTAAGAAGTAAAACTGTCATTGTTTGCAGAAGACACACTATATATTAGGTGGAAAAATAACTCTAAAAATCCCACTAAATTCTACTGATCTAGTAGAATTCTTAAAACAAAAATTCATTAAACATTCAGGTAACAAAATTAGTATACAGAAATATGTTGCATCTGTACTCACTTATAACAAGTTATCAGAAAAAAATTAAGAAAACAATCTTATTTGCAAATGTTTCAAAAAGAATAAAATACTTAGCAAGGGTTGGAGATTTTCAAGATGGCAGAGGAGTAAAATCAAGAGATCACCTTCCTGCTTACAAATTCATCAAAAATATATCTGCATGTGGAAAAAATCTTACAGAACACTTTCTGAACACTGGGAGAAGACCTCAGACTTCCAAAAAGGCAGCTCAATCTCTTCAGAATGAGGTAAGGCAAAAAATAAAGTTTAAAAAGGGACAAAGTATTTGAGGAAGGCAACCTGAACCCTGGAAAGGAAGTCATGAAGGAGGAAAAGTTTTTGGACACTCAGAAACCCCCTTACTGGGGGGTGGGGGGGGGGACAGGGGG
>SJYT01006333.1:5798-30371 GCA_006410635.1 Cephalophus harveyi | reverse complement strand
TTTCCACAGTTTATTGTGATCCACACAGTCATAGGCTTTGGCATAGTCAATAAAGCAGAAATAGATGTTTTTTTCTGGAACTCTCTTGCTTTTTCCATGATCCAGCAGATGTTGGCAATTTGATCTCTGGTTCCTCTGCCTTTTCTAAAACGAACTTGATCATCTGGAAGTTCACAATTCACGTATTGCTGAAGCCTGACTTGTAGAATTTTGAGCATTACTTTACTAGCATGTGAGATGAGTGCAATTGGGTGGTAGTTTGAGCATTCTTTGGCATTGCCTTTCTTTGGGATTGGAATGAAAACTGACCTTTTCCAGTCTTCTGGCAACTGCTGAGTTTTCCAAAGTTTCTGACATATTTAGTGCAGCACTTTCACAGCATCATATTTCAGGATTTGAAAAAGCTCCACTGAAATTCCATCACCTCCACTAGCTTTGTTCGTGGTGATGGTTTCTAAGGCCCACTTGACTTCACATTCCAGGATATCTGGCTCTAGATGAGTGATCACACCATTGTGATTATCTGGGTCTTGAAGATCTTTTCTGTACAGTTCTTCTGTGTATTCTTGCCACCTCTTCTTCATATATTCTGCTTCTAATAGGTCCATATCATTTCTGTCCTTTATTGAGTCCATATTGGCATGAAATGTTCCCTTGGTACCTCTAATTTTCTTGAAGAGATCTCTAGTCTTTCTCCTTTTGTTCTTTTCCTCTACTTCTTTGCATTGATCACTGAGGAAGGCTTTCTTATCTCTCCTTGCTATTCTTTGGAACTCTGCATTCAGATGCTTATATCTTTCCTTTTTTCCTTGGCTTTTCACTTCTCTTCTTTTCACAGCTATTTGTAAGGCCTCCTGAGCATTCTTTGGCATTGCCTTTCTTTGGGATTGGAATGAAAACTGACCTTTTCCAGTCCTGTGGCCACTGCTGAGTTTTCCAAATTTGCTGGCAGATTGAGTGCAGCACTTTCACAGCATCATCTTTCAGGATTTGAAACAGCTCAACTGGAATTCCATCACCTCCACTAGCTTTGTTTGTAGTGATGCTTTCTAAGGCCCACTTGACTTCACATCCTAGGATGTCTGGCTCTAGGTGAGTGATCACACCATCGTGATTATCTGGGTGAAGATCTTTTTCGTACAGTTCTTCTGTCTATTCTTGCCACCACTTCTTAATATCTTCTGCTTCTGTTAGATCCATACCATTTCTGTCCTTTATCGAGCCCATCTTTGCATGAAATGCCCCCTTGGTATCTCTAATTTTCTTGAAGAGATCTCTAGTCTTTCCCATTCCATTGTTTTCCTCTATTTCTTTGCATTGATCGCTGAGGAAGGCTTTCTTATCTCTCCTTGCTATTCTTTGGAACTCTGCATTCAAATGGGTATATCTTTCCTTTTCTCCTTTGCTTTTTGCTTCTCTTCTTTTCACAGCTATTTGTAAGGCCCCCTCAGACAGCCATTTTGCTTTTTTGCATTTATTTTCCATGGGGATGGTCTTATCAGACATATGATATGTTAGTATTTTCACCCAGTCTGTGGTTTGTGTTTTCACTTTCTATCATTAGCAGCACAAAAGTCTTTCATTTGATGAAGTCCCATTTATTTCTGCCTTTGTCACTTGTGCTTTTGGTATCTTATCTAAGACACAATCGGCTAACACAAGGTCCGGAAGTTACTTCTGTGTTTCTTCTAAGAGTTCTAAGGTTTTAGCTCTTACATTTAGATCTATATATGGCTGTCTTATGGCTGCTGTAAACTAACACAAATAGTGGCTTGGAGCAACATAAATTCATGTTTATACAGTTCTGGAGGTTAGAAGTCTGAAGTGGGTCTCACTAGTCTAAATCATGGTGTCAATAGGCTGCATTCCACGTGGAGGCTCTCGAGATTCCTATTTTGTTCCTTTTCTGGAGACTATCCACATTCATGGGCTCATGGCTCTTTTATCAAAGCCAACAATGATGTGTTGAATTCTTCTCACATCAGATTATAGTCAGCCTTCAATATCCACTGGTTCTGCATCCCTGAATTCAATAAACTGAAGATAGAAAATATTTAGAAAAAACATTTCTAAAAAGTTCTAAAAAAGCAAAACTTGAATTTGCCACATTATAGCAATCACTTACATAGCATATATATTGTATTAGGTGTTATTGTTGTAGCCACGCGTTCTGGGAAACAAACTCACTCAGAAGGACAAAACAGATAGTGGAGTGCAGTTAATTACACCGGCGGGCCCAAGGCAGAGTCTCCTCTTAGCCAAGGACCCTGACCAGTTTTTCTGAAAACCTTATATATCCTAAGTATATGCGCCCAAACCCACCTCCCCCAATTCCCTGAAACTAGTCTGAACAAAGGAAAAGAAAGATACAATCAAAGTTAACCCATGATTCATATGCCTTAAGCCTAGGTAGTTAACAGTAGACAGTTATCAATAGGCCTGTGGTCATACCCCAATAAGCATAATAGAATTTATGATTCTATTCGGTTACCCAGATAATTAGGGTATTCTTTTAGGCAACAGAGAGTCTAGGTACGAGACCTGGAACTCTTCCATCTGGGGGGCTTGGTTTTCCAGTTGGTATGTTGTTTCCATAGATACTGGGCATATAGCTCAAAGTCCACAGTCCGGGCCAGGATGGAGTCCTGCTTTCAAGATGGAGCCTGTTCTGTCTGTTTCCTCCTTCATTCCCCCCTCTTGATGCTCTTAACTCATAGTATGAGCATTATTCATAGGGATATATTGCACCCTAACTCTCCGACCTCCAGTTTGGGAGAACGAAATCAACCTTTGGGTTACGAAGTTCATAATACATTGTAAAACAAAGGATCCACAAAGCAGAACTATCAAGGCAACTATAACAATGGTAAATATAGTTTTCCACCAATCACCCTTCACCCAAGTTAGGACCGAAGTCCAAAAAGGAAGATTATCATCAGACATAACTTTTACCTGACCTTTCATGTCATCTAGGGTGATTGATATATAGCCAGATAAATCAGGAATGTGTACACAACATTCAACTTTAATTATAGCACAGGTCCCTCTTTGTAATGAAACTATGGTCAGTCTCAAGATGATACCAGCAAGTCCTTGTAGCAGCAGTTGATTGTAGAGCTTCCTCTCTGTTACCTTGACCACTCAGGATGGGGTCATCCTGAGTCTGAGAAGAGCTGTCGGAAGCAAGTCCACCCAGGAGCAGTCAGTCTCTATGATCCACTTGGAGAGTCTCTCTAAGAGTCCGGTTAGTTCATTCCACCATCTCAGAACTCTGGACATGTATGCAGTGTGCAGTTTCCATTTGATGTTTAAAGTTTTGTTTACTTATTGTACTAAATCAGCAATGAAAGCCGGGCCATTGTCTGATCCAATGCTAGTAGGAAATCCAAATCTTGGAACTATCTCCCTAAGCAGGCACTGAACTACTTCTGATGTTCTTTCAGTCCTGGTAGGAAAAGCTTATACCCATTTCGAGAACAACAGTATATGGACCCAACAGTATATGGACCCTATGTACATACCATGACCAGCAGGTAACGGTAGTGTCGGTGAGGTTTCACTTTAGTGAAGTCCACTCCCTGGTGTTCAAAGGGCAGCGTGCCTTTCAGCTGAATACCCAGAGGTTTTTGTCTGTGCCGAGAGGCAGCGTTAACCTGTGAGCAGGCAGCATGGCCTAGGTGGGTCGTTTGATGTGTTTGGCTTACCACGAGCTTACAGCTCCTCCAGTACCAATAATTTGCCACTTGGCAATTCCCACCATCCCTTTTTAGTCTTGATGGCCCCTTCCGCTTTGGCTAACCTGACAGCCATTGTCCTTGTTTTATCAGGCTAGTGCCATCAGTATATAGGACCCAACTAGGGTCTGGAACCTCGTGCCCTTTTTTAAAACAAACCCCAGATAACTTACCCTCTCCTTGCAGATCTGTGCCTTCTTCTTCGACACCCCGTAACCTGCTTCCATCAACAGCTGGAGCAGTGCTTTTTTCCCTTCCCAACATTTTTCCTTGGTCTCGGCAGCCAGCAGCAGATCATCCACGTATTGTAGGAGCCAACATCCGTACTCTTTCGGATGGAATGAGTCAAGGTCAGAAGCCAAGTCTTCCTCAAAGATGGCTGGGGAGTTCTTAAACCCTTGTGGTGGAGTCCAGGTGAGCTATTGTTTGGTGCCCCCGACTGGATCTTCCCATTCAAAGGCAAAGATGGGCTGTGACGCTGAGGCGAGGTGTATGCAGAAGAAGGTGTCCTTGAGATCTAGGCAAGTATAAANGTCAGAAGCCAAGTCTTCCTCAAAGATGGCTGGGGAGTTCTTAAACCCTTGTGGTGGAGTCCAGGTGAGCTATTGTTTGGTGCCCCCGACTGGATCTTCCCATTCAAAGGCAAAGATGGGCTGTGACGCTGAGGCGAGGTGTATGCAGAAGAAGGTATCCTTGAGATCTAGGCAAGTATAAACTTTAGTCCTCGACGGGAGGAGACTAAGTAAGGTATAGGAGTTTGGAGCAGTGGGGTGTAAAGTCACAAGCCTAGCCTGAGATCTTGTACAGGCCTATAGTACTGTCCTTCCTTTTTGTCTGGCAGGATCGGCGTGTTCCAAGCCAACTGGCACTCTACTAGAATGCCTGCTTGTTTCAATCTATTGATGTGGGGCAGTATGCTGGCCCAGGCCTCTATCAGTAGTGGGTACTGGTGCTTTCTAACCAGGATGATGCTTGGTTTGAGTACTGTTGTCACTGAGGCTTGATGTTTAGCCAGCCTGGGAGAAGGGGGCGTTGTCTTCCACCTAGACCTCAGGGAATAATTGAGTTAGCTCTCTCTTCATGCTCTTCCAGCCCACCCGGTTCTTCCTTCAGAGGCTCATGCAACCTCCACTCATCTTGGGGGAGTCTTGAGAGAGAAAGCAAATAAGTCATAGTGCCCATCCGGAAGGTGGGCCTCTCCTCAGGGGAGAAAGTCACATGTGCTCCTAGTTTGGAGAGCAGGTCTCTTCCCAACAGGGGTACTGGGCACTCAGGAATGTAGAGGAATTCAGAAATCACTTGGCGCACCCCCATCTGACATTTTCTGGCCTGGCAAAACGATTTAATCATTGCTTCTCCCCATACCCCAGTTACAGCAGTAGTCTTTTTAGACAGTGGTGCCACAGGTTTTACCACCGACAGTTCTGCTCCCGTATCTACCATGAAGTCACTGTTTTGGTCCCCCACTTTTAAGGTTACCATGGGCTCTCGGGGACCTGATATCTCTGAGCCCCGGCAGCCCTATTTAATTTCCAAGTCAGCAAGCCCCACAACTGCGGGAGCTTCGTCTTCCTTCCTTGCCTTAGGGCATTTATTTTTCCAGTGGCCAAAAGCTTGGCACCGGGCACACTGGTTTGGCTATAATGGGGCCGGGGGCCTCTGTTGAGACCAGCTGAAGGACTGTCCTGTCCCTGGGGCAGAGGAGGTTTTCCGGAGGGCCCGGAAAGATAGACTTTCCCAGAGCAGCAGCTAGCATTGCAAATCTCTTGTCTGTTCTCTTTCGTTCCCTCCGGCTCTCTGGTAGAGCGCAGTCTCTGCTTAATTCCAATGTCTCCCTCCCCTTCCTGTCAGTACTCACTGGGAGAGGCAGGTATAGCTTGGGCGGTGTGACAGGAGCCGGATCCTGGAAGCGTTGGCCAGAGGCTTCTGTCACCAGGATCGGAGCCCCCGAGGTGGCGGCTCTACGAACTCCGGGAGAGCTGGCGGCTCTACGACCTCCAGGAGAGCTGGCGGAGGAGCAGCGGCTGCTGCAGGAACTTCACCTGGCCCTGGATTGGGCATTAAGGCGGCCTCCAGTCCTGGTGGAGCACTGGGCTGGTGGGCGCGTCATCATTCAGTATGGGGGAGAGGCAGGTCATCCTTGTCCAATCCTGCCAGATCTCAGAGGCAGAAAGGGGATCAGCGTGTCTTCACCTGCTGGTCAGCACAGCCGAACCAGAACACGACGTGATCCAAGACTGTTTCTCCCTTAAAGTCCGTTCTGCCTTGGTGGGCTTGATCAGGTGCGAATGAAAACATAGATGGGTTAAATATCCCTTGTTGTCTCCAGAAAAGCCAATTCATTCTCACTTATGTATCCCCCTCCTTCTAGCCTGACAATTCCGAGGGGGTCAAGGTTTTACAGCAGATGGGACACCTCCTGGGGGAGGGCAGAATATGAGCATACAAGGACCAGTTCCCTATCCTAAAAATCCCCTGGCGATCGCTGGTAATAATTTTCCCTGAGAAGGCGTAGACACACCTCCTAAATGAATGACCTTGGCAAATTCCCTTCCTAAGCCCTAGCACACTCTACCAAGTCGACCTGTGTACCAAGCAATTGCCACCTGCCTATTCAAGGCTCCTGTGGGTCTGTGCCCCTTCTTGTCCGTCCTAGGCGGGTGATCAGGCCCCCTCTTCCACCCTGCCAGGTGGATTCCTCCTCACCTGAGTGCTCAGTTCCCCTGCTACCATCCACTACCTGCTAACATGAAAGGTCTGGGCATTGAGAAGCAGAATCCTTCCAGAAGGGTGAGGCGTCTTCCCTGCTCTAGAAGATTCAAGTTGCAAAGCCTCAGAGTAGTCCCAAATGGGACTTGTTTCCTCAAAGTGAGGACTTTCCAAGCCACTGCACCAAATGTTGTAGCCACGCGTTCTGGGAAACAAACTCACTCAGAAGGACAATGCAGAGAGTGGAGCGTGGTTTATTACACGGGCGGGCCCAAGGCAGAGTCCACTCTTAGCCAAGGACCCCGACCAGTTTTTCTGAAAACCTTATATACCCTAAGTGTATGCACCCAAACCCACCTCCCCAAATTCCCTGAAACTAGTCTGAACAAAGGAAAAGAAAGATACAATCAAAGTTAACCCATGATTCATAAGCCTTAAGCCTAGGTAGTTAAGAGTGGACAATTATCAATAGGCCTGTGGTCATACCACAATAAGCATAATAGAATTTATGATTCTATTCAGTTACACAGATAATTGCTAAGTCACTTCAGTTGTGTCCAACTTTGTGTGACCCCATAGATAGCAGCCCACCAGGCTCCCCCGTCCCTGGGATCCTCCAGGCAAGAACACTGGAGTGGGTTGCCATTTCCTTCTCCAATGCATGAAAACGAAAAGTGAAAGTGAAGTCACTCAGTTGTGTCCAACTTAGCGACCCCATGGACTGCAGCCCACCAAGCTCCTCCGTCCATGGGATTTTCCAGGCAAGAGTACTGGAGTGGGTTGCCATTGCCTTCTCCGACACAGATAATTAGGGTATTCTTTTAGGCAACAGAGAGTCTAGGTACGAGCCCTGGGGCTCTTCCATCCAGGGGGCCTGGTTTTCCAGTTAGTATGTCGTTTCCATAGATACTGGGCATATAGCTCAAAGTCCACAGTCCTGCCCAAGATGGAGTCCTGCTTTCAAGAGCCTGTTTTGTCTATTTCTTCCTTCACTTCTAGTTAAGTGGCCTACTCTTATCTTAAAGCAGTATGATATCAAAATGTACCCATATCAGTAAGTATGTCTCATAGTCACTTTAAATGACTGGATAGGATTTTACTTTTGAGATATACCATACTTCATTTAGCAACTCTGCTACTGAACATTGTTTCCAGCCTTTCCCTATTAAAATTGACATTTTCTGATTTGTGCGTTTTAAAAAATCTATTATAGACACAAACTCTTTTCCATTATAGATGATGTAAATTACCTTGAAATGAGTCTCTTCTTTTCACCATCCTGGTTTAAGCTCTTAGCCCTTGTCAGCTGGACTCTAGCCATAATCTTCTCACTGACCGCCCAGCCTGCACTCTGGCCTCTCTCCGTTCTTCAGCCCTTTCTCTATAAACAGAGTGGCAAAGTGCAATTCTAGTCGTGTAACTGCTTACTCCGTTTTTAAAACAGATTCTCATTAGGAAAAGGATGCAACTCTTTGTCATGTTCCCTCCCTTTGTCTTCAGCCTAATCTGATGCTGTGCTTCCACTCGCCCGCTCTCTCTGCATCCACACCTGCTTCCTCTCGGGTCCTTGTGAAAGCCATTGTTGCTCCTGTCACAAGCCGGTCTCCATAATGAGGACAAGCCTTATCTCACCACGTATCTTTTCTTTGCAGCTCTTTTCACATTCAATTTTTAATTTACTTATTGGGTTTCATTAATGCTGGCCTCCTGCACCAGGCAGCAAGCTCCATAAAGATAGGAATTGAGTCTGCTTTTGCTGATCACAGTATCTCCAAGTCTGTGCACATGATAAGTATTAATATTTTAAGTAAAAAAACAAGCAAAGTACATTTTCTACTATGTATTTGACTTTAAATTGTGTTAATAGTATGTAAATTTTTGATTTACCGAATCTTAAAAATGCATGCAAATCTTTTCTTCTATGATTTCTGCCTTTTTAAGAGCTATGCTTAAAAGTCCCCCCCATTCCAAGAATATAGAAATATTGACCTATTTCTTTTTTACTGCTTTCATACTTCTGTTGTTCACATTAAAATCTTAAATCTACCTGCAGTTTATTTTTATTAACAGCATATGGTATTATTTAGGAAAATAGCTAAATAGCCATTCTCCTAACCCTTTTCCATTCTTCCAGATCTGTAGTGATTCATTGTTTGCACATTAAATCCTTTTGCATGTTTAGTTATGTAAATAATGTCTATCCCTACACCTGTTTTATTTGCCACTGTTTTCATTATTACAGCTTTATGCTATGTTTTAGTATCAGTCATGTTTTCTAAGAAAATGTTTTTAATAAACAGTATATTTTTACTTAACTGGTTTTAATGTTTTAAACAAAATGTTTTAATTAATAATACATAAAATATAATGTAATAACCCTTTCAAGTTATACAGTTTGAATTAGCCCGACGCCCTGAGTTTCTGAGTCAGTAGATCTGGGGTGGGGCCCAAGTATTTGCATCTCTAACAAGCTTCCTGATGGTGCTGCGGCTGCTGGTCTGGGGACAACAGTTTGAGAACCTCTGCTTTAGGGTAGATGATTGAAATAAAGAATATGGTCAACATAAGTGGTCCCAATGTCTGCATTCACTCCCCATGTCCTCTCAGACTTGGGATGAGCCTGCCCCCTGCGCTGTGTGTGAGCATCTCCCTAACAGCATCTCTGGCCCTGCTCCTGTCTCGAATTCAAAGCCAAGCCAAGAAGCATCACCCTCATTTCAGTGACCCCAAAGGTGCTCAGCCTAACAGCACAGCTGCCCTCCAGGTTGTGGGAGTCAGCTTTGGTCTGTTATAAGCAGGAACTGGAGACAGGGAAGGACCCCTGCCTTCCTTTGCTGTAGCTTCTCATGATTTTCCATATGTTTGAGGGGAATGGAGCAGAGCACCCCCCCCTTTGCTTTCCTCATTCCCACTTCCTTGGCTATTTAATGACTCCGTGGTCCACACAAAGGGAGAGCTAATTACTAACACCTGCTCCCAGACCAGTCGCCACCTTCTTGACAGAGATTTTGTTTCTACCCATTCCATCCAGGGTAAGCATATTTAAGGAAATAAAGATAGTCTGACTCGTGTAACTATACATATACTGTATCTCTATGGAGAAAACGGCCTCACTTCTTCCTTCATAAGGGGATGGACATTCTTTGCAGGAAATAGAATAAACTTAGAGGTGCTATTTGCTAGGGGCTTATTCTTCTTTGTTATTCAGACAGTAGTACATGATTATATTTTACATGAAATGTGTGATTTTAGGAAAACATTTGTCTTCCCTGTTTTTGGTTACTCATATTCCCCGCATTCACTTGTACGTTCTATATCAGGGTCACACAACAGTTAGGTTAACAGCTGTCTGCATTTCTGAGAAGGATATACTTTCTGGAAAATACTGCTTTTCATTTTCCCCTTCGTGGTATCTAAAATGTGCCATTCGAAGACCTCTTCTGTCACAGAAAAGATGAGAGTTTCCTATAGGACCCTTTCTGGCATTCATTCCCTAATTCAGTGCACACTGAACAAGGCTCTGTGTGGAGCCACGGGAACACAAAAGACACATCTCCTATTATCAAGGCCTCAGTCTTTACTGATGAAGGGAGATACATTAGTAAACAGTTACAATGAATACTGCACTGGAGCAAATCGGAGAATGCCTAGGGATGAAGGCCAGGGCCGTGTCCTCAGTGCGGTGGGGAGCCTGTCAAGGCACAACTCCCAGAAGACATGACCTTTAAACGAATCATTGGTGGAGGGAGATTTGTATATGAGTACTTATTTATTTCTATTATTAACTGTTATTATTACCATTGCTTCATTTTTATTTACTTTTGGAATAGCAGTGCATTCACATTTCTGACAAGTCCCTAAGTATAACAGGGATATAGATGTGCTGTCCGACAGAAATATGTAATTTAAAAGTTTTCTAGTAGTCTCATTTTTAAAAAGTAAAACAAGGCAAGTTGTGTAATACCATACTTTATTTAAACCAGCAAATATAAAATTATCATTCCAACATCTAATCAACAAAAAACATATTAATAAGATATTTCACATTCTTTTTCCATACCAAGTCTTCACATTGATACAAAGTATATTTATGTATAACAGATCACAGTTTGGAAAAGCCACATCACATGTGCTCGGTAACCACATGTGACTAAGTGCCTACACATGCATAAGTCTTGTCCCATTTCTGCCCTGAAGCTGAGTTCCTCTCCCTAGAAGCAGATATTGTGGGTAGCCTCAGATGTGTTCTTCCATAGATAGCTGATATATATACAAGTAGTTATAAACGCATATGCACAAAGAATTGGATAGTAATCACACTGTAGTGTATCCCATTTTTTTCACTGAATAAATCTTGGAGGTTTCAGATCTTTATATAAGAAGTAAGCTCAATGGCACCCCACTCCAGTACTCTTGCCTGGCAAATTCCACGGACAGAGGAGCCTGGTGGGCTACAGTCCATGGGGTCGCTAAGAGTCGGACACGACTCAGCGACTTCCCTTTCACTTTTCGCTTTCATGCATTGGAGCAGGAAATGGCAACCCACTCCAGTGTTCTTGCCTGGAGAATTCCTGGGATGGAGGAGCCTGGTGGGCTGCCGTCTATGGGGTCACACAGAGTCGGACACGACTGAAGTGACTTAGCAGTAGCAGTAAGCTCAGTCTTTATCTTACTGCTGCAGAGTATCCTATTTTATGGATGTCACAAATTATTCATTTGGTTCTTATCAATGGGCATGTAGGTTCTGGTATTTGGTGCTTATTTGAGCTGAGTTTTCAAAGAGGTAGAGTGCAAGAAGAGCCAACCCACTGAGGCTGGGGGAATGATAGTCTAGAGAAAGGGACCAGCATGGAGCACAAGGACACATGGTATTTAGGGATAATTTCTTGTGGTTCAGGATGTCTGGACAGTGGAGTGGGTGAACAGGAAAAGAGGAGGAAGAGGAGGCTGCAAGGGCAGGAAGAGATCAGACAGTAAACAGCCTTGCAAGTGTCTTGTTAAGGAGTTTGGACTTCATCCATAATGGAAAGTAATCAAAAGGTTTTAAGAAACAGAGAAGAATTAATAGATGACTGAATTAATAAATGAGGGTGGGAGGGACAAACCTTCCATATGAATGAATTCTGATTAATAGATGTAGATGGGTAACAGAAAATAGACATTTAGAGAACTACATTAATAATTGCTGCAGGCAAGATCTACCAATGAATATTCAAATTAGTGGATAAAACTTTTCGAAACAGAATATTTGTATAGCCTCAAAGTATCTCCCCCCAAATATGTATTAATTATTGTGATGGATATCTGAATATTCTTTGACACTCCCTCTTCAGGAAGTGGAGCTTAATTCCACTGGACTTGCTCACTCATTTCTAATGAATAGGATATGGAAAATGAAAACTATCAGTAGTAATTTTACAGTGGACAAAACTGACAGACATCGTCCCAACCAAGTGATCAAGGTCAGCATCACCAGTAATGTTGGTATAGGGTGCCCCTGAAAAATGAGATGAGAATGGTACTTCACCTCTGTGGCATCCCTCCCCAAAAGCCATAGCCAGAGGCTAATTATGAGAAAACATCAGATAAACTCAAACTGAGAGGCATTCTATAAAATCTTTAATCAGTGCTCTTCATAAGGGTCAAGGTCATAAAAAAGAAAGACTGAGAAACTGTCATACAAGGGAAAAGACTAGAGATGTGTTGACTGAATGCAACGTGGGACCCTGGAACAGTAGAAGGACATTTGGGGGAAAACTGGAGAAATAGAAAGTCTTTATTTTAGTTACTATCATTACATCAGTGTTAATATCTTTCTTTTCATAAAGGCACCATAGTTATTTAAGATGTTAATATTAGAAGGAACTGGGGGAAGATAAACCATGATACTCTATATTATCTTTGCAAATGTTCTGTGAATGTAAAATTATTTCAAAATAAGTTTTAAAAAAGAATCGGGAAGTGTCATGATTAGATTCACATTTTAGGAGCATCTCAGTGGTTGCAGTGAGGAATAAGGTTGGAAAGGGAAAGGCCAGAGTAGGGAAGTTATAAGGTCTTGCTATAAAAATTCAGGAAGGGATAGTAGAGGCCCACCCAGATAGAGGCAGAGGCAGCAGGAATCGGGGGCCATGGGCAGACTGGAGATAGCTCTAGAAGGTAACTGTATCATACCTGGTGAGGGTTTGGTAAGGAAATAAGGCAACTCAAGATACCTCCTACCTCTCCAGCTCTAGGAGTTAGATAGTCAGCATCATTCACTGTGATGGAGAAAACAGGAAGAAGAACAGTTTTCAGGGAAACTTTAGTTCAATTTTAGACCTGTTGAGTTTGAAGTACATTTGACAGGTCCAAGTGTCCATCAACAGATGAATGGATAAACAACAAGTGGTATGTCTACACAATGGAATATTATGCAACCTTAAAAAGGCATGACATTCTGACTCGTGCTACAACAACCTTGAAAATATTATGTTAAGTGAAATAAGCCAGATACAAAAGGACAAATATTATATGATTCCACTTAGTTGAGGAACATCAAGCAGGCCAGTTCCTAAAGACAGAAAACTGAATCAAGGTTTTCAGAGGTTGAAAGGAAAGAGAACTGAGAAGTTATTATTTAATGAATACAGAGTTTCTGTTTGGGATGATGAAAAAGTTCTGGATGGTGGTGATGGTGTTACAACATTGTGACCATACTAAAATGCCTCTGAATTATACACTTAAAAATTATTAAAGTGGTAAAAGATTATGCTATGTATTTTTACCACAATATTAAAAAAAATAGAAGGCCATCGTTAATGCTGCAAAGAAGTCAAAATGAGATAAGTTCTGAAAAATTATCCTTTATATTATTCTGTGACTCAGAGGCCATTGGTGACATCTCCAGAGCCCCTGTGGTAAAGAAGAAGTGTTAAAAATCAGATTACAATGGGTTGAAGGGTGATTGAGAAGTGTGTTGACAGATATGGCCAAATCTGGCTTGCTACCGATTTCCATAAAAAAAGTTTTTTTGCAACACAGCTCTGTTCACCCCTTCATGTAAGTATTGCCTGTGGTTGTTTTTGTACTACCCCAGCTAGGTTGAGTGGGCTTCCCAGGTGGCTCAGTGGTGAAGAATATGCCTGCCAGTGCAGGAGACTCGGGTTCGATCCCTGGATCAGGAAGATCCACTGGAGAAGGAAATAGCAACCCACTTAGTATTCTTGCCTGGAAAATCCTGTAGACAGAGGAGCCTGCTGAGGCTTCAAGACCACAGGGTTACAAAAGAATGAGATACAACTTCCTGACTAAACAACAACAAGCAAGGTTGAGTAGCTGTTGCAGAAACCATATGGTCTGCAAAGTCAAAAACTATTTACTATCTGGACCTTTACAGAAAGGTTCCCAACCCCTAGACTAGACAAAACCCCAGTCCTTCAAGTAGCTTGGTTTTCTTAGGCAATTCCTGCCTTTGCGGCCAGTTTATTGAGTAGACAGCGGTGCCCTTTCAGTCACCTGACAGAGCAGACCAAATGTTGAGCAATAATAATGATGAACAAGAAGGAGAAAGAAGAGGAAGCATGGGGAAGAGAAGACATTCATTCTTTCCTTCTTCTTCGCCATTACCTTCTGTCCCTTACAACCCTGGAAAAAAGGACTGAAAGTCCCTCCACCCAACCCCCCAAAAATGCTCCCCACTAGTAAATTCTCACAATGACTGGTGATAATGAATGTTCTGAAATGGCCACAAACTGCAGTCTGGTTTAAAGTTTCCTCATTAACACAGGAAAATGCCCACAACCTGAGGCTTTTCAAGTGTTTATTAATTTACTTTCTGGGACCGAGTGCCAATATTTATCAGATCAAAGAGAGAGCCTCTGTCTTTAGCATTTACTGTGTATCAGGAATGATGCCAAGTTTTGAACCTAGATGACCTCATTGATAATCATCAGAACCAGCATATGGCCTTTCCCAATTTGACCAGTGGAGCAGCTGGGGCTCACTGGGGTTCCATGCTCAGCCACAGACCCACAGCAAATTAGTAGCAGAATGAGGGTTTGACTTGACTTCCCCCCGATTCCAGGGACCCAGGTTGTTTCCACTGCACCATGCAGTCATCCTGTCCTCCACTTCATGATGGTTTAGGGGCATCTTGTGCCCATTCTAAGCAGAATCTAGTATTTGGTGGGCTCTCGACCTATTTTAAGTCATGAGTCTGCCTTTTCACGCTGGGCTGGCTTATGATGTCTCAAGTGGACTGTAGGCTTTAGCATGACCTACTTCCCAACCTGTTTCTGTGCTCCTTCTTCCCAGAAGCCCCACTTTGATGGCCAACGTGATTCTGCCCAGAGGTATTTCTCTAAAACCATCTTGCTTTCGTGCACTGTGCCAGTGTCATATAATACCTGGGCTTCACTTGTTCCCACCTTACCATTTATTTTTACATTGTCTGCAGTAATTCCTCAAGCTCGTGGTTAGGGACAGAGACCCAGTAAGGCAGCAAGAGGGTATTATAGTGACTTCCTCGGTTCCCATCTATTCACATCCATATGTTAAGCATGTAAACACATAGCACTGTGTGACTTCTTTCCTCTTTAAGGTTGTCCTTGATAGCACAGCCTTTGACTGCCTAGATTTCTGCAGCCATCAAATCAGAACCAAAAGGGAATCAAGAGGTCAGCCAACCCTTGACTGTACCACTGAGACCACCAACCAAGGACCAGAGAGGGTTGGCAACTTATCCAGGCACACACAGCTTATCAGCAGCAGGACTGGGAAGGCCTCTGGTCTCCCAGCTTCCAGCCTAGAGCTTATCTTGCTGCTGATCACTACCTCCTGCCTGCCTCAGTTGATGAAGCAGGGGCCCATCCCCCTGCCTGTGGAGTGCTTACCTTGGAGCCCTTTTCATGAATGAGACCAGATGCAGAACTCCACATTGATCATTTCTGTCCCTCCCCTTTCTGCCTTCTGTTAAAGGCAGCCCCCCCAGCTCCCAGCTGGCTCCTGTCCCCTCCCCCAGCCGGGAGAAGTTATTACATGAAGAGATCAGCTTACCAGTTTTCTTCAGAGCAGAGGCTGAGCTGGGAGCTCCGGGCAGTACATGAGGGAGAGCAGAGGGAACCAGTGCGGTGCCTAGCGGAACTCCAGGGCTGGAATCTCGAGACACAAGTGCATCTGCTAGCTGTTAGCACTTGGCAGACGGAGTTCTCCTCTAGGGTAGTTCTAACTTTGGGTAATAATGTTTGTCAGCTACCTGATATTAACATTGCTCCACGTTCAAACAGCAGTGTTAGCAAGACCTGGGGGAGAGGTAAGCCAAATAAAATATCTTGTCAGAAGTTGTATTTTTGTCAGCATTATATTTCCTCTTCTATCTACCAAGAGGGATCAGGGAAGGGGTTTTTATGGTGTGCAAAGAGTAATGCTTTATTTTGCTGTTTTAGGCTTGCCTTGCCTTTTCTTATAGAAAGATTTCTTTGCTTCTTAAAAAATCTTGTAATTTCTGAAAACTTTTTCTGGTACAGTGGCCACACCAGGGGATTGGCATGACCTTGGTGACAGATACCTGGAGCACGTACACTTCTAATTCTGCTGTTGCCGGAAAACAAACAAAAAAAAGTACTTGTCAGGTTCCAGTAGGGACTGTTACCTGTTGAGAATATTTCTCCAGTATTGCTTATGCATGCTAGAGGAATTGCTTTTCTTTGCTGCTTTGCATTACGTTTTCATCCTTTTTAGTTTTGATATGCTTGGGTGGGGGAAAGTTTGTGCTTAACTTAGTATCATAGGTTTGAAGAAGGATAGTGATGTATAACAGGTCTTGGAGCGTCCCAGATCTACCATAGACGGGAGGCATGTTTAAGACCCATGAGGATGATTTATTCTTATTGGCTTAGCTCATGTTTGCTGGATACCTTTCTGAACATCATCGGTGCCTGTAGGAGCCAGTTTTTGACACAGGCAGAGATTGGAAAGGGTGATCATATGGGCTGGAGAGGGAAGTTCTTGGGTGTAGCCACCCTCACCTGCAAAGAAGCCTGCAACAAATTTACCTCATCCACTCCTTTTACTTCTTGTTCTGATGAAAAGTCTTGGAGACTGAGGGCTGAGTTATGAAAAGACAGCCTTTTTCCTGAATCCGTCTTCCCTTTGAAAAGCCAAGTGCAAACTGTATCTCCTAGAAATGCCATGGGCCACTTCACAGCTCTGCCTTTTGTTAGCTTTGCGGGGACAGAGAGAGCTCTGAAAGCCTCGCGTAATGACTTTCCCTTTTCTAAGAGGAGTGGAAGGGAGCTGCTCCCAAATCCAGGCTGCAGGGCAAGCTGTGGTTGCAGCAGGCTCGTTACTCCGTTCAAAGCAGACATGTGGGGCAGAGGCGTGTGGCCACGGGTCATTTGTCCTAGGCTTTTAGCCTATTAGTTACCCGTGTCCTCTGCAGATATTTTCTGGGCCTGTTGGGTGGGGGCTGTGGGTGGGAGGTAGGGGTCTTGAATAGGAGCTGGAGGAACTGAATTGGGTTAGTGATGCTGGAGGCTGAAAGCAGACAGACCATTGCCCTCTAGTTGCAGTTGAAGTTCGCAACTTCCCTGTTGATTTTTCAGTGTGGAGAGTAAATGACAAATGGGCTGGCCTGACTCAGCCTGGAGCACTTAAGCATGTGAGGGGAGAGCTCATATGGAAAATATTTCTATCACCGCTGCATGCGCATATGGTCTGGGGAGACCCCCGTACGGAGCAATTCACAGCGCTCCAGCAGCCCCTCAGTGGCGTGCCAATTACTCTTACTAACAGCGAGGCGAAGTGCAGGCTCCAGTTACCTGCACACAGCTGGCTCCCGGGGACTCTGCAACGCGTGTGCTTCGAGCCTTGTGTCACATTCAGAGAGGGCAGTGGCTCTGTTTCACTTTACAATCAGCACAGCAGATGAAAAATGAGAGGGGATTACACGGGCTCATCCAAATCTTGACTCTGTTCAGACGGTGCTCAGCGTGCGGGAGAGGAAGGCAGGAGTTCTGTCTTTTGAGTTAAAGTGTGTGTGCTTAATAGTCAGAAAAGCCAATCAGAGGCGATGAATGCCTGCTGTCTGTTCCTTTGTTCTAGCCTGCTATGCTAAATAAAGACCCTCCCATGCCTTTTCCCCTTTTCGTTCTAGTTTTCCTTCCTTCCTTCCTTCTTCCTTTCTTGCTTGTGTGCTGCTGCAAAATCTTGGCTCCATACTACCGTGCTCCTAGAAAACTGTACAGTTAGGATTCCTTTCCCCTTGTTGGAAATGAAACAATGTATGAAATGCCCCTCCCCTCCTTAAGCAGAATGACATTTATACAGAGCTTTGGAGAATGTGACATTTCTTTATTAAGAGCCGCTTGTTTTATGGCCATGTTACTTACAAAAGGCACCTGTAAACATGTGGCCCCATCCCTGTGTCACCCAGGTTTTCATTTTCTCGGCCAGCCAGTTTTCTTGCAGGTTTTGATTATCTTTCCTTTGGATGTTCATAAAAACACATGAGGAAAAGGAAGGAAGGGGAAGACAGTGTTCTACGCCTCGTGGTACTTGGCTGGCTGTGTTCTTAGTGCGGACGGGCGCAAACTCTGGGCAGCAGCTCAGACTGTTTCCTAGGGGGTGAGGTCCTGCCAGATCACCAGGGGCTGGCAGGTGCTGGGAGGAGGTGGTGTGGTTCAAAGCAAACCTTATTCAGTGTCCTGTTGCTGGCACTGTTGGCACTGGTATTAGGTCACTACATGTTTGGAGAACAAACACGAGAAACACTGTTCCTTCTTTAATTTTCTGGTTGCAGGAGCATTAAACTAAGAACACTGAGGTCTCTGGAATGCCTTTGCCCTTGTCACAATAGGACAGCACTGGTACACATCTTGTACAGACTGTGTACATCTCTTGAAAGAATGTAAAGGACTGTGAGTCACGCTGGACTTTAGGTGCATTTGTCAGTGCGGGAAACATGCTAGGACCCCGGTTTCTTTGCAGCACGCCACAGAATGGTGTGTGGGATGTGCCTGTGCATTCCCTGAACTTGGACTTACCTTCTCATGTAAGGCCAATGTTGTTATTCAGTCGCTCAGTCATGTCCCGCTCTTTGTAACCCTATGGATTGCAGCATGCCAGGCTTCCCGGTCCTTCAGGGAATGAAGACCAATGAGATACTGTTATATGTGGGGAGTGATGAGGAAGGAGCTAGAAACCTATATAGTTCTGTACACTGTGGTGAGACAAATTCTTAGAAGTGAGTCAAAAATATATTTATTTTCATTTTGATGAAGTAATGTGGCAAAACCTATCAAAATTAAAAATAAATATCTCAGGGTACTTCCCGGCAGGCCAGTGGTTAAGAATTTACCTTCCGATGCAGGGGGCGTGGGTTCGAACCCTGGTCAAGGAGCTAAGATCTCATATGGCCCATGACCGAAACACCAAAACATGAAATAGAAGCAATATTGTAACGAATTCAATAAAGACTTTAAAGATGGTTCACATAAAAAAAACCCAAACTTTAAAAAATAAATATCTCAGCTGCTAACAGTTACGGGTCGTGCTTTTTAAAAGAGCAGACTTTATGGTATGTGAATACTATTGCAATTTTTAAAATTAAAAATAAATAATAAATATCTCTTCGACTCAACTTTTCCATTTCTAATACTTTATCATATAGATTTACTCTGAATTTGTCCTCTAAGCTACCTTCCATCATGTGGCTGTTACAACAGCCTAAATGCCCCTCAATAGGGAACTAATGAGCCCGAAGTCCAGCGTGACTCACAGTCCTTTACATTCTCAGGGGATGCACACAGCCCAACAAGCGGACACCAATGCTGTTCTATTGTGAAAGGACAAAGGCATTCTAGGGACCTCAGTGTTCTTAGTTTGATGCTCCTGCAACCAGAAAAGGAAAGACGGAACAGTCTCTGTGTTTGTTCTCCAACCCATGCACGGACCCCAGACTGGGTTGTTCTGTGTGTGCTTGGCTAACAGCCACCAAGATGTTCAGAAAGAATGGGGTACCTCTTACATACACTGATAGGAAATGACTCACAGGATATGTGAGAAAAGAATGACGTATAAAATGCTACCCTTGGTTTAACATGTGTTAATATCTTTGTCCTTCCTCTCTCTGGGAGGATATATGAGAAAATGGGGGAGAATATAGCATGGCTGGGGAAGGAGAGCTGGTGAAACTTATAATTTATTATACACTTTTAGTTCCTTTTGAATTGTGTGTAGTAAACATGTCTTATCTAGTTAAAGAATAATATTAAAATATATGATGTAATAATAAATCACTTGGTAATAAATAAAGCATGTGATATAACAGATAACACCTTCAACAATTGTTCATAGCCCATGCTAAGGTGAAGTGTACGTGAGCTAATAGGTGTAACACTGAAGTCAGTTCAGCTCAGTGATTCCTTTAGGGCTAAAAGGATGCTTTAGTTGGCTCATTCATTCATTTAACACGTACTTATAGCCGTCCGTTTTCTCATTCTTTAAATTCTTTTGAATTGGATGATAATTGCTTTACAATGTTGTGTTGGTTTCTGCTATACAACTACATGAATCAGCCACAAGTATACCTATATCCCCTCCCTCTTGATTCTCCCTGCCAACCCCTCTCCACCCCACTGGGTTGTCACAGAGCCCCGAGTTGACCTCCCTGTGTTATACAACAGCTTCCCACTGGCCATCTGTTTTACATATGGTAATATATATATTTCAGTGCTATTCTCTCAGGTCATCCCACTCTGGCTGTGTCTCTATACCTGCATCTCTATTCCTACCCTGCAGGGTGGTTTATCAGTACCACTTTCCTAGATTTCATATATATACTTTAATATGCACAATATTTGTTTTTCTCTTTCTGACTTATTTCATTCCATGTAACAGGCTCATGGTTCATCCACCTCAGTTCAGCTGACTCAAATTTGTTCCTTTTTATGGCTGAGTAATATTCCATTGTATACTTGTATCTTAACTTCTTTATCCATTTATCTCTTGATGCACATCTAGGTTGCTTCCATGTCCTAGCTATTGTGAATAGTGTTGCAGTGAACATTGGGGAATGAGTATTTTTTTTTTCAGTCACGATTTTCTCAGGGTCTTTGCCCAGTAGTGGTATTGCTAGGTCATAAGGTAGTTTTATTCCTAGTTTCTTAAGGACTCTGCATAGTGTTCTCCATAGTGGCTGTATCAATTTGCATTCCCATCAACAGCGCAAAAGGATTCTCTTTCCTCCACATCCTCTCCAGCATTTATGATTTGCAGATTTTTTTTTAGGTTTTACTTTTATTTTCGGCTGTACTGGGTCTTCATTGCTTTGTGTGGGCTTTCTCTAGTTGCAGAGAGCAGGAGCTACTCTCTAGTTTTATTGCATGGGCTTCTCATTGTGGTAGCTTCTCTTGTTGCAAAGCGTGGGCTGTAGGCACGTGGGCTCAACAGTTGCAGCTCACAGCCTCTAGAGCCCAGCTGTTTTGGCACGTGGGCTTAGTTACTCTATAGCATGTGGGATCTTCCTGCACAAGGGGTTGAACTGGTGTCCCCTGCATTGCAAGACAGATCTTAACCACTGGACAACCAGGGAAGCCCTGTTTGTAGATTTTTTTGATGTTGGTTCCGTTCTGACCTGCATGAAGTGATATCTCATTGTAGTTTTGATTTGCATTCCTCTAGTAATGAATGATGACACATTAGCTATGTTAAGGGGTGATTGAAAGGATTACCACCCACCAGCAGACTCACAGCTATGGAGGACAAACTAGTGGTTACAAGTGGTTACTAGTGGCAAGATAGCAATGTAGGATTAAGAGGTATAAACTACTATATAAAAAACAAATAAGCTATATGGGTATATAGGAATAGCACAAGGAATATAGGCAATAACTATAAATGGAGTATAACCTTTAAATCATAAATCTCTGTGTGTTGTACACCTGAAATTTAGATAATATATAAATATAACATTTATATAATATTGTAAATCAACTATTTCATTTTTTTAAAGATTTTAAAAATGTGATAGTATGTGCAGAGCTCACAGCTTGATATGCCAGGCACAGAGTGAACAGCACTTACTGGCTATCACTACAATTTCTATTGCAAATGCTACCAGGGTATGCCACCTCAGTGCTTGAAAAAGGAAGACAAAAACATAAGGTCTTTGTCTTGATGAGCTTATACTTTAAAAGGGGGACAGGGTGTAAACAGTTAATGATTATACAATAAGAAACTCTTTAATTGCAAGTGCAAAGACAAAGAAGCAATGAAATCTGCCTAAGAAAGTGAAGACAGACTCCAGAAACAATGTCAGTTTGAAAAACTCAAAGGGTTGTGCATTGAGGGTCTTCAGGACAACCCCTCAGTTCACCGATTCACAGTGATTTTTTAACTCAGCGTATAGTTGCACATACAGCTATGAGTTATCACAGTGCCCGGACACAGTGCAAAGTCAACAAAGGAAAAGGTGCATGGGGTGAAGCTGGGGAGAAAGCAGGAGAAAGCTTCCAAGGATCTTCTCCCAGTGGAGTCACACAGGCCCCACTTCATCCCCCCAGGAATGTGTTGTGACAACACTTGTGAAATACTGCCAACCAAGGAAGTTCGTAGAGACTCAGCACCTCGGGTTTTTGTTGGGGGCTGGCCACACAGGCACTCTCTGCCTGCCATGTACCAACATTACACACTTCCACAGGGAAACCTCTCTTCAGCATAAACCATCTTGTTCACGTAGTAAATGCAAGCGAGCCACTCCTCCCACTTCTGGGAATGGTGAGCTCTGTTCCAAAATCTAAGTTCCCGGATGCTAGCCAATGGCCAACCTCATAAGCAGATGTTTCTATAGAACAGTCAGGTCTGCTATGTTAACTCCTCTGCATGGATAGGTAGGCATCTTAAGGGGAAAAACAGGGAAGGAGGATGTTCTTGGCAGAGGGAAAACATCTGTAGAGTCACAGAAATAAGAAAGAATTTAGCATATTCTGGAAACAGTTCAGATTACAGAATGTGAGGAATGTGTCAGGAGATTTGTCAGTCACCTGGATCCCAAGGGTTGGAGTTTTCTCTGCCTTTGGAAGTTCCAGAAATTCTGTAAAAAAAGAACTGGAATATAATTGCTTATAATATGTATGTGTTAGTTTCCACTATACATTTAAGTGAATCAGTTACATGTATGCATACATTCCCTCTCTCTTGGACATCTGTCCCTACAGTCTTAAGATTTTATTTTCATGACACATCATTTTGGTTACCATTGTATAACATTTTCTTGGTCATGTGTTAGTTGCTCAGTCGTGCCCGACTCTTTGCGACCCCATGGACTGCAATCCACCAGGTTCCTCTGTCCATGAGATTTTCCAGGCAAGGATACTTGGTCATAGGTTATTGAAATTATTTCCCAAGGATTAAAATAAATGAAACAGTGAAGATAGCAGTGACTGCCTTTATAAGAAGGTCACCATCATTATTAATACCTGAAGTATTATTTGTGGCAAATAGCAATGAAGGATCAATGTAATACCCTGAGTGACTGATTCTTTGTGCATAATTCTCAGTGGCTCCACCTTTTTCTCTTTCTTATGAAAAATAAAAAATGAACTATGTGGAACTGATTTGATAGTGCAAGACCTGAGTTTGAGCCTTAGGTCTACCATGTCTAGCCATATGACTTTTGGCAGGTTTTTTTAATTGGAGGGTAATCGCTCTATAATGTTGTGTTGATTTCTGCCATACAACAACATGCATTAGCCATAGGCATATATATGTATATATACATATATATCCCCTCCTTCTTGAGCCTCCCACTCTAGGTCATCGCAGAGCCCCAGGCTGAGCTCCTTTGTTATACAGCAACTTCCTGCCTAGCTATCTATTTTACACATGGTGATATATATATATATATATTTCAACGCTACTCTCTGAATTCGTCCCACCCATGCTTCCTCTGCTGTATCCACAGTCCATTCCCTATGTCTCCATCTCTGTTCCTGCCCTGCAAATAGGTTCATTAGTACCATTTTTCTAGATTCCAGATATATATTTTTTTCCTTTCATTATGAAAATTTATTCTTGTAAAAACAAATCCAAGCAATAAAGAAATGCAAAGAATGAAAAGTTAAAAGTTCCTCTTTACTTTCACTCACTTCCCAATTTCTCTTCCCTCCCCTAATGAAACCATCAATAACAATTTGGCTTCTGTCCTTCAAGAACCATTACTACACATTTACAAGCATAAGAATGTGTACATATGCCTAAGACGTGCAAATAATGAGTTTTGCTTCTTTTCTGAGACATGGTGCCTCTTGTTTCTGCCTTTTGTCTAATGCAATTCCTAGAATTCCCAGTATACAGTGTCAAATTAGCACAATGAAAATGAACATTCTTGTCCTCTTCTGGACTTAAATGGGAAAGTTTGTAATATTTCATCACTAAATGTGATGCCTGCCAGATATTTTAAGTAGATAAATTTTATCTAGTTTTAATTTCCCTTCTATGTTTTTATAGAAAATGGCTGTTGAATTTTATCTAACTCTGTTTACCTTCATAAAATGATGATATGGTATAATCTTTTCATCTACTTAGGGAATTATGTTAATAGATTTCATAATGTTCGATTCTCTTTGCATCTTAGAACTTAATTTTCTTCATCATAGTGATTTATTAATTATTTGCTAATGGATTTTATTTGTGAATATTTTATTTTGAAATTTGTCTTTTTTAAAAAAATGAGTACTGTTGGTTCATGGGTCTCTTTTATTGGGCTAGACTGGGTTTTTCTTAAAGTACATTCAAAAGTTTCTCATAATTTAGTGTGCTTTGAAATATTTTAAACAACAGAGGAATTAGCCTTTTCTTGAAGCTCTGTTGAACTCAGTCATATTCAGTTCAGTTCAGTTCAGTCACTCAGTCGTGTCCAACTCTTTGCGACCCCATGAATCGCAGCACGCCAGGCCTCCCTGTCCATCACCATCTCACGGAGTTTACTCAGACTCATGTCCATTGAGTCGGTGATGCCATCCAGCCATCTCATCCTCGGTCGTCCCCTTTTCCTTCTGCCCCCAATCCCTCCCAGCATCAGAGTCTTTTCCAATGAGTCAACTGTTCACATTAGGTGGCCAAAGTACTGGAGTTTCAGCTTTAGCATCAT
>SJYT01006327.1:0-143987 GCA_006410635.1 Cephalophus harveyi | reverse complement strand
GTGATTTCCCTCGAGACGCCACAGCGGATAAGGCCCTCATCTCACCTGAAGGGGAGAATCTCCTGGTTTTTGTGGAGTTGCGGCAGGTCCCTCTTGATTTACTACGGGGACCTCAAGGAACAGCTCGTGTGGCCTCAGGAAGGGCCAGTCTCAATGCTAGTTGCAAGGGGCCTCTCATGATTCCTCTCCAGTCTGTGCCAGGTCCTAAGTCCTCATCTGGAGCTGAGGCTGGAACCTGAGGTTTCCTCTCCAGTGCTGACAAGTATCTTGGGGTTTCTCTGGAGTCTCCACAGGGGAGTCAGGACTCATCTCAAGTTGTGACATGCATGTCCGCTTTCCTCCAGAGCAGTAACAGCAGTATCATGCTTCCCTGTGAGTTGACACAGGGATCTGTGACTTTCCCTTGAGGTGCCACAGGGCTGTTGCACGTGCCACCTTGGTGTGAGTCAATACTCGGGGTGGCAGTCGAGGCAATGCAGAGAAATTTGGTTCTTCTGGAATGGACGGGGGGGGGGTCTTTTGGAATGCTGGCAAGACCCCTGGAGCTCCTCTCGACTTTCCTGTTGAGAGCACCACCTCCTGAGATGCAAAGGGAAGGCCGGGAATCCTTTCCCAATGAAGCAGGGAAAGGAAACCTCATCTCGAGCTGAGGAGGGGACAAAGGGGCTCCTCTTGAGTTCTGGCAGGACCCTCGGTGTTCCTCTCGAGTGGAGACGGATATGTCGGAGAACTTCTTGAGTTGCAGCAAGGTTGTGAAGGACCCTTTCAAGTTCCAAGAGGTAAGGTGTGATTTCGCTCAAGATGCCACAGCAGAAGACGGCCTCATCTCACCTGGAGGGGAGAAACTCCAGGTTTTTCTCAAGTCATGGCAGGTCCTTCTCGAGTTATGACGGGGACCTCAGGAATCCGTTTGCGTGGCCTCAGGAAATTCCATTCTCCATGTGAGTTGTAAGTGGCCTCTTGGGATTCCTCTCCAGTTGATGCTGGGTCCTAAGTCCTCATCTGGAGATGAGGCCAGAACCTGAGGTTTCCTCTCCAGTGCTGACACGCATCCTGGGGTTCTTCTGGAGTCTCCCAAAGGGAGTCAGGCCTCATCTGAAGTGGAGACATGCACGTCTGCTTTCCTCTGAGCTGTAGCAGCAGTGTCAGGTTTCCTGTCAACTTGACACAGGGATCTATTGGTTTCCCTCGAGGTGACACAAGGCTGTCTCACGTACCACCATAGTGTAAGTCGATACTCAGGGTGGCAGTCGAGGCAGTGCAGGGAAATCAGGTTCATGTGGAGTGGACTGAGACATTTGGCGGTCTTTTGGAATGGTGGCAATACCCTGCAGTTCCTCACGACTTTCCTGTTGAGAGTGCCTCCTCCTGAGATGCAACAGGAAAGCCGGGAATCCTTTCCAGACGAAGCAGTGAAAGGAACCCTCATCTTGAGCTGAGGAGGGGACAATGGTGCTCTGCTTGAGTTGTGGCAGGACCCTCGGTGTTCCTCTCGGGTGGAGACGGGTATGTCGGGGAACTTCTTTAGTTGCAGCAAGGGTGTGAAGGACCCTTTAGAGTTCCAAGAGGGAAGGTGTGATTTCCCTCGAGACGCCACAGCGGATAAGGCCCTCATCTCACCTGAAGGGGAGAATCTCCTGGTTTTTGTGGAGTTGCGGCAGGTCCCTCTTGATTTACTACGGGGACCTCAAGGAACAGCTCGTGTGGCCTCAGGAAGGGCCAGTCTCAATGCTAGTTGCAAGGGGCCTCTCATGATTCCTCTCCAGTCTGTGCCGGGTCCTAAGTCCTCATCTGGAGCTGAGGCTGGAACCTGAGGTTTCCTCCCCAGTGCTGACAAGTATCTTGGGGTTCCTCTGGAGTCTCCACAGGGGAGTCAGGACTCGTCTCGAGTTGTGACATGCATGTCTGCTTTCCTCCAGAGCAGTAACAGCAGTATCATGCTTCCCTGCGAGTTGACACAGGGATCTGTGGCTTTCCCTTGAGGTGCCACAGGGCTGTCACCCGTGCCACCTTGGTGTGAGTCGATACTCGGGGTGGCAGTCGAGGCAATGCAGAGAAATTTGGTTCAACTGGAATGGACAGAGACATTTGGGAGTCTTTTGGAATGCTGGCAAGACCCCTGGAGTTCCTCTCGACTTTCCTGTTGAGAGCACAACCTCCTGAGATGCAAAGGGAAAGCCGGGTATCCTTTCCCAATGAAGCAGGGAAAGGAACCCTCATCTTGAGCTGAGGAGGGGACAACGGGGATCCTCTTCAGTTGTGGCAGAACCCTCAGTGTTCCTCTCGAGTGGAGACGGGTATGTTGGAGAACTTCTTGAGTTGCAGCAAGGTTGTGAAGGACCCTTTCAAGTTCCAAGAGGGAAGGTGTGATTTCCCTCAAGATGCCACAGTGGAAAAGGGCCTCATCTCACCTGGAGGGGAGAAACTCCAGGTTTTTCTCGAGTCATGGCAGGTCCCTCTCGAGTTACAACGGGGACCTCAGGAACCCATTCGCCTGGCCTCAGGAAATGCCATTCTCCATGCGAGTTGTGAGTGGCCTCTTGGGATTCCTCTCCAGTCGATGCTGGGTCCTAAGTCCTCATCTGGAGATGAGGCCAGAACCTGAGGTTTCCTCTCCAGTACTGACACACATCCTGGGGTTCTTCTGGAGTCTCCCAAGGGGAGTCAGGCCTCGTCTGGAGTGGAGACATGCACGTCTGCTTTCCTCCCACGTTGAATCAGCAGGGTCAGGCTTCCCGTCGAGGTGACACAGAGATCTGTGGCTTTCCCTCGAGGTGCCACAGGGCTGTCACACGTGCCACCATGGTGTGAGTAGATACTCGGTGTGACAGTCGAGGCAGTGCAGGGAAATCAGATTCATCTGGAGTGGACTGATACATTTGGAGGTCTTTTGGAATGGTGGCATGGCTCCTGGAGTTCCTCCCGACTTTCCAGTTGAGAGCGCCTCCTCCTGAGAAGCGACGGGTACAGTGAGAATCCTTTCCTGACGAAGCAGGGAAAGGAACACTCATCTCAAGGGGAGGAGTGGACAACGGGGCTCCTCTTGAGTTATAGCGGGACCCTCGGTGTTTCTCTCGAGTGGAGACAGGTATGTTGGGGAACTTCATGAGTTGCAGCAAGGGTGTGAAGGACCCTTTCAAGGTCCAACAGGGAAGGTGTGATTTCCCTCAAGAAGCTGCAGCAGAAAAGGGCCTCATCTCACCTGTTGGGGAGAATCTCATTGTTTTCCTTTAGTTGTGGCAGGTCCCTCTTGAGTTATGACAGGGATCTCAAGGACTCACTCATGTGGCCTCAGGAAAGGCCAGTCTCCATGCGGGTTGCGAGGGGCCTCTCAGGATTCCTCTCCAGTCAGTGCCAGATCCTAAGTCCGCGTCTGGAGCTGAAGCTGGAACCTGAGGTTTCCTCTCCAGTGCTGACATGGATTTGGGGTTTCTCTAGAGTCTCCAAAGGGGAGTCAGGCCTCATTTCGAGTGGAGACATGCACTTCCGTTTTCCCCCCTAGCAGTAGCAGCAGTGTCAGGCTTTCTGTCGAGTTGACACAGGGATGTGTGGCTTTCCCTCGAGGCTTTCCCACAGGGCGGTCACACGTGCTACCGTGGTGTGAGTCGATTCTTGGGGTGACAGTCGAGGCAGTACACGGAAATCAGGTTCCTCTGGAGTGGACTGAGACATTTGAGGGTCTTTTGCAATGGAGGCACGAACCCTGGAGTTCCTCTCGACATTCCTGTTGAGAGCGCCTCCTCCTGAGTTGTGATGGGAATGCCAGGAATCCTTTCCCGAAGAAGCAGGGAAAGGAATCCTCATCTCGAGCAGAGGAGGGGACACTGGGGCTCCTCCTGAGTTGTGGCGGGACANCGAACCCTGGAGTTCCTCTCGACATTCCTGTTGAGAGCGCCTCCTCCTGAGTTGTGATGGGAATGCCAGGAATCCTTTCCCGAAGAAGCAGGGAAAGGAATCCTCATCTCGAGCAGAGGAGGGGACACTGGGGCTCCTCCTGAGTTGTGGCGGGACACTCGGTGTTCTTCTCGACTGGACACGGGTATGTCGGGGAACTTCTTGAGTTGCAGGAAGTGTGTGAAGGACCCTTTTGAGGTTCAAGCATGAAGGTGTTACTTCCCTTGAGACACCACAGTGGAACAGGGCCTCATCTCGCCTGGAGGGGAGAACCTCCTGGTTTTTGTCGAGTTGTGGCAGGTTCCTATTGAGGAACCTCAGGGACCCACTGGCGTGGCCTCAGGAAAGACCAGTCTCCATGCGAGTTGTGAAGGGCATCTCAGGATTCATCTCTAGTGGAGAGGGGAATGTCGGGGAACTTCTTGAATTGCAGCAAGGGTGTGAAGGACCCTTTCGAGGCTCAAGAGGGAAGGTGGATTTCACTCAAGATGGCACAGCAGAAAAGGGACTCATCTCGACTGAAGGGGAGAACCTCCTGGTTGTTCTCGAGTTGCAACAAGTCCCTCTTGAGTTACGATGGCAACCTCAGGGACCCACTCGTGTGGCCTCAGGAAATGCCAGTCTCCATGCGAGTTGTGAGGGGCCGCTCGGGATTCCACTCCAGTTGGTGCCGGGTTCTAAGTCCTCATCTCAGTCTAGGCCGAATGTGAGGTTTCCTCTCCCATGCTGACATGGATGTTGGGGTTCCTCTGGAGTCTCCACAGGGGTGTCAGGCCTCATCTCACATGGAAACATGCACGTCTGCTTTCCTACTGAGCTGTAGCTGCAGTGTCAGGCTTCTCATCGAGTTGACACAGGGATCTGTGGCTTTCCCTCGAGACTTTCCCACAGGGATGTCACATGAGCCACCATGGTGAGAGTCGATACACGGTGTGACAACTGAGGCAGTGCAGTGAAATCAGGTTCCTCTGGAGTGGACTGAGACATTTTGGGTCTTTTGGAATGGGGCAACGACCCTGGATTCCTCTCGACATTCCTGTTGAGAGTGCCTCATCTAGAGTTGCGACGGGAACGCCGGGAATCCTTTCCCAACGAATCAGGGAAAGGAAATCTCATCTCGAGCAGAGGAGGGGAAAACGGGGCTCCTCTTGACTTTGGCGGGACTGGCAGTGTTCCTCTCGAGTGGAGACGGGTATGTCGGGGGTCTTCTTGAGTTGCTGCAAGGGTGGGAAGGACTCTTGCAAGGTTCAAGAGGGAAGGCGTGATTTCTTTCGAGACACCACAGCAGAAAAGGGCTTCATCTCGAATGCAGGGGAGAACCTCCTGGTTTTTCTCAAGTTGCCGCAGGTCCCTTTCGAATTATGACGGGGACCTCAGGGATGTACTGGCGTGGCCTCAGGAAAGACCACTCTCCATGAGAGTTGCAAGGGGCCCATTGGGATTCCTCTCCAGTCAGTGTCGGGTCGTAGGTCCTTGTCTGGAACTGAGGCCAGAACCTGACGTTTCCTCTCCAGTGACATGGACCTTGGGGTTCCTCTGGAGTCTACCCAGGGGAGTCAGGACTCTTCTCGAGTGGAGACATACACGTCCGTTTTCCTCACGAGCTGTAGCAGCAGTGTCAGGCTTCCCGACGAGTGGACACAGGTATCTGTGGTTTTCCCTCCGTGTGCCACAGGGCTGTCGCACGTGTCCCCGTGGTGTGATTTGATGGTCGGGGTGACCTTCGAGGCAGGTCAGGGAATTCAGGTTCATCTGGAGTAGACTGGGACATTTGGGGGTATTTTGGAATGGTGGCACGACCCCTGGAGTTCCTCTCGAAGTTCCTGTTGAGAGCACGTCCTCTTACTGTGCGAGGGAAACGCCAGAAAACTTTCCGACGAAGCAGGGAAAGGAAGCCTCATCTGGAGCAGAGGAGGGGGAAAGGGAGTTCCTCTTGAGTTGTGGTCAGACCCTCAGTATTCTTCTCGAGTGGAGACGAGTATGTCGGGGAACTTCTTTACTTCCAGCAAGGGTCTGAAGGACCCTTTGAGGTTCCGGAAGAAAGGCGTGATTTCTCTCGGGATGCCGCACTAGAATACAGCTTCATCTTGCCTGGAGGGGAGAACCTTCTGGTTTTTCTCGAGTTGTGGCAGGTCCCTCTCGAGTTACGAAGGGAACCTCAGGGACCCGCTTGCATGGCGTCAGGAAAGGCCAGTCTCCGTGCGAGTTGACAGGGGCCCATCGGGATTTCTCTCCAGTCAGGCCCGGGTCCTAAGTCTCCCTCTAGAGGTGAAGCAGGAACCTGAGCTTTCCTCTCCACTGCTGGCATGGAACTTGGGGTTCCTCTGGAGTCTCCCCAGGGGAGTCAGGCCTCATCTCCTGTGATTACACCCACGTCCGCTTTCCTCCCGAGCTGTAGCAGCTGTGTCATGATTCCCGTGGAGTTCACACAGGGATCTCTGTCTTTCCCTCGAGATGCCACAGGGATGGGGCACGAGCCAACGTGGTGTGAGGTGATACACGGGTGACCCTGGAGGTAGAACAGGGAAATCAGGTTCATCTGGAGTGGACTGAGACATCTGGGGGATGTATAGTATGTTGGCACGACCCCTGGAGATCTCGGCTTTCCTGTTGAGAGTGCCACCTCTTGAGATGTGATGGGAATGGCGGGAATCCTTTCCCGACAAAGCACGGAAAGGGACCCTAATCTCGAGCTCACGAGGGGAAAGGGGGCTCCTTCTGAGTTGTGCTGGGACACTCGGTGTTCCTCCTGCATTGGGACGGGTATTTCGGGGAACTTCTTGAGTAGCAGCAATGGTGGGAAGGACCCTTGTGAGGTTCAAGAGCAAAGGCGTGATTTCCCTTGAGATGCCGCAGCAGAAAAGGGCCTCATCTCGCCTGCAGGGGAGAACCTCCTGGTTTTTCTCGAGTTGCAGCAGGTCCCTCTTGAGTTAAGATGGGGACCTCAGGGATCTGCTGGGATGGCCTCAGGAAAGTCCAGTCTCCATGCGAGTTGCAAGGGGCCCCTCAGGATTCCTCGCCAGTCAGTGTCAGGTCCTAGGTCCTCATCTGGAACTGTGGCCAATACCTGAGATTTCCCCTCCAGTGCTGACATGGACCTTGGGGTTCCTCTGGAGTCTCTACAGGAGAGTCAGGACTCTTCTCGAGTGGAGACATACACATCTGTTTTTCTCCCGAGCTGTAGCAGCAGTCTCAGGCTTCTCGGCAAGTGGACACAAGGATCTGTGGCTTTCCCTCAAGGTGCCACAGGGCTATCACATGTGCCTCCGTGGTGTGATCCTTCGCTTGGGGTGACCTTCGAGGCACAGCAGGGAAATCAGGTTCATCTGGAGTGGACTGAGACATTTGGGGGTCTTTTGGAGTGGTGGCACAACCACTGGAGTTCCTCTCGACTTTCCTGTTGAAAGCACGTCCTCTTGCAGTGCGATGGAAATGCCAGAATCCTTTCCTGACAAAGCAGGGATATGAAGCCTCATCTGGAGTGGAGGTGGGGGAAAGGGGGCACCTCTTGAGTTGCGGTGGGACCGTCAGGGTTCTTCTCGAACGGGTATGGAGACGGGTATGTCAGCGAACTTCTTGAGTTGCAGCAAGGGTGGGAAGGACTCGTTGAAGTTCAGAAGGGAAGGGGTGATTTCCCTCGAGATTCCGCAGCAGAAAACGGACTCATATCGCCTGGAGGGGGAACTTCCTGGTTTTTGTCAAGTTGCGGCAGGTCCCTCTCGAGCTATGAAGTGGACCTCAGGGACCAGCTCGCATGGCCTCAGGAAAGGTCAGTCTCCGCGCGAGTTGTGAGGGGCCCCTCGGGATTCCTCTCCAGTCAGTGTAGGGTCCTAAGTCCCCATATAGAGCCGAAGCTGGAACCTGAGGTTTCCTCTCCAGTGCTGGCATGGATCTTGGGGTTCCTCTGGAGTCTCCACAGGAGAGTTAGGCCTCGTCTCCTGTAGTTACATGCAAGTGCGTTTTCCTCCCGAGCTGTAGCAGCAGTTTCAGGCTTCCCGACGAGTGGACACAGGGATCTGAGGCTTTCCCATGAGATGCCACAGGGCTCACGCACGTGCCACTGTGGTGTGATTCGATCCTCAGAGTGACCTTCGAGGCAGGGCATGAAAACCAGGTTCATCTGAAGTGGACTGAGACATTTGGGGGTCTTTTGGAATGGTGGAGCGACCCCTGGAGTTCCTCTCAACATTCCTGTTGAGAGTGTGTCCTCTTGCTCTGCAACGGGAACGCTAGAATCCATTCCTGATGAAGCAGGGAAGGAACCTCATCTGGAGCAGAGGAGGGTGAAAGGGGGCCCCTCTTGATTTGTGGTGGGACCCTCACTATTTCTCTCGAGTGGAGACGGGTATGTCGGGGAACTTCTTGAGTTGCAGCAAGGGTGGGAAGAACCCTTGCGAGGTTCAAGAGGGAAGGCGTGATTTCCCTCGAGACGCCACAGCAGAAAAACGGACTCATATCGCCTGGAGGGGGAACTTCCTGGTTTTAGTCGAGTTGCGGCAGGTCCCTCTCGGGCTATGACGTGGACCTCAGGGATCAGCTCACGTGGCCTGAGGAAAGGCCAGTCTCCGTGCGAGTTGCGAGGGGACCCTCGGGATTCCTCTCCAGTCAGTGTCGGGTCCTAAGTCCCCATATGTAGCCAAAGCTGGAACCTGAGGTTTCCTCTCCAGTGCTGGCATGGATCTTGGGGTTCCTCTGGAGTCTCCACAGGAGAGTTAGGCCTCGTCTCCTGTAGTTACATGCAAGTGTGTTTTCCTCCCGAGCGGTAGCAGCAGTTTCAGGCTTCCAGACGAGTGGACACAGGGATCTACGGCTTTCCCACGAGATGCCACAGGGCTGTCGCACGTGCCACCATGGTGTGATTCGATCCTCAGAGTGACCTTCGAGGCAGGGCACGAAAACCAGGTTCATCTGAAGTGGACTGAGACATTTGGGGGTCTTTTGGAATGGTGGAACGAACCCTGGGGTTCCTCTCGACATTCCTGTTGAGAGCGTGTCCTCTTGCTCTGCGACGGGAATGCTAGAATCCATTCCTGACGAAGCAGGGAAGGAACCCTCATCTGGAGCAGAGGAGGGTGAAAGGGGGCCCCTCTTGACTTGTGGTGGGACCCTCACTATTCCTCTCAAGTGGAGACGGGTATGTCGGGGAACTTCTTGAGATGCAGCAAGAGTGTGAAGGACCCTTTGAGGTTCAGGAGGGAAAGCGTGATTTTTCTTGGGATGCCGCTGCAGAAAACGGCCTTATCTCGCCTGGAGGGGAGAACCTCCTGGTTTTTCTCGAGTTGTGGCAGGTCCCTCTCGAGTTACGACGGGGACCTGAGGGACCCACTCGCGTGACCTCAGGAAAGGCGATTCTCCGTGCGATTTGAGAGTAGCCCCTCGGGATTCCTCTCCAGTCAGGGTCGGGTCCTAGGTCCTCATCTGGAACTGCGGCCAGAACCTGAGGTTTCCTCTCCAGTGCTGGCTTGGATCTTGGGGTTCCTCTAGAGTCTCCTCAGGGGAGTCAGGCCTCGTCTCCTGTGGTTACACACATGTCCGCTTTCCTTCAGAGCTGTAGCAGCAGTGTCAGGCTTCCCTTCGAGTTGATCTAGGGATCTCTGTCTTTCCCTCAAGATGCCACAGAGCTGTGGCACGAGCCTCCGTGGTGTGATTCGATGCTCGGGGTGACCTTCGAGGCAGTGCAGGGAAATCACGTTCATCTGGAGTGGACAGAGACATCTGGGGGACTTTTAGTATGTTGGGCCGACCCCAGGAGATCTCCGATTTCCTGTTGAGAGTGCCACCTCTTGAGATGCGACAGAAATGGCGGGAATCCTTTCCCGACGAAGCAGGGAAAGGGACCCTCATCTCGAGCTCACGGTGGGGAAACGGGGCTCATCCTGAGTTGTGCTAGGACCATCGGTGTTCCTCCAACGTGGGGACGGGTATGTCGGGGAATTTCTTGAGTTGCAGCAAGGGTGGAAAGGACCCTTGTGAAGTTCAAGAGAGAAGGCGTGATTTCCCTCAAGATGCCGCAGCAGAAAAGGGCCTCATCTCACCTGCAGGGGAGAACGTCCTGGTTCTTCTCGAGTTGCGGCAAGTCCCCCTCAGTTTACGACAGGGACCTCAGTGACCCTCTGGCTTGGCCTCAGGAAAGACCAGCCTCCATGCAAGTTTTGAGGGGCCCCTCGGGATTCCTCTCCCGTCTTGTTGGGTCCTAAGTCCTTGGCTGGAACTGCAGTCAGAACCTGAGGTTTCCTCTCCAGTACTGAGATGGATCTTGGGGTTCCTCTGGAGTCTCCACAGGAGAATCAGGACTCTTCTCGAATGGAGACATACACGTCCGTTTTCCTCCCGAGCTGTAGGACCAATGTCAAACTTCCCTAGGAGTTGACACAGGGATCTGTGGCTTTTCCTCGAGGTGCCACAGGGCTGTCACACTTGCCACCATGGTGTGATTCGATGCTCGGGGTGACCTTCGAGGCAGGGCAGGGAAATCAGGTTCATCTGGAGTGGACTGTGACATTTGGGGGTCTTTTGGTATGGTGGCATGAACCCTGGAGTTCCTCTCAACTTTCCTGTTGAGAGCATGCCCTCTTGCTGTGCGACGGGAAAGCCAGAATCCTTTCCCAACGAAGCAGGGAAGGGAACCCTCATCTGTAGTGGAGGAGGGGGAAAGGGGGCCCCTCTTGAGTTGTGGTCGGACCCTCAGTGTTCCTCTCGATTGGAGACGTGTATGTTGGGGAACTTCTTGAGTGTGTAGCAAGGGTGTGAAATGCCCTTTGAGGTTCAGTAGGAAAGGTATGATTTCTCTCTGGATGCCACAGCAGAAAACGGCCTAATCTCACCTTGAGGGGAGAACCTCCTGGTTTTTCTCGTGTTGCAGAAGGTCCCTCTCGAGTTACCACGGGGCCGTCAGGAACCCTCTCGCGTGGCCTCAGGAAAGGCCATTCTCCATGCAAGTCGAAAGGGGCCCCTCGGGATTCCTCTCCAGTCGGTGCTGGGTCCTACGTCCCCATCTGGAGCCGAAGCTGGAACCTGAGGTCTTCTCTCCAGTGCTGGCATGGATCTTGGGGTTCCTCTGGAGTCTCCCCAGGGGAGTCAGGACTCTTCTCGAATGGAGACATACACTCCGCTTTCCTCCAGAGCTGAAGCAGCAATGTCAGGCTTCCCATCGAGTTGACCCATGGATCTCTGTCCTTCCCTCGAGATGACACAGGGATGTGACATGAGCCACCGTGGTGTGAGGCGATACGTGGGTGACCTTCAGGGCAGGGCAGGGAAATCAAGTTCATCTGGAGTGGACTGAGACATTTGGGCATCTTTTGCAATGGTGGCATGGTCCCTGGATTTCCTCTGGTCATTCCTGTTGAGAGCACGTCCTCTTGCTTTGTGACGGGAACGCCAGAATCCTTTCCCAATGAAGCAGGGAAAAAATCCTCATCTGGAGCTGAGGAGGGGGAAAGGGGTCCCCTCTTGAGTAGTGGTGGGACCCTCAGTGTTCCTCTTGAGTGGAGACGGATATATCGGGGAACTTCTTGAGTTGCAGCAAGAGTGTGAAGGACCGTTTGAGTTGCAGGAGTGAAGGCGTGATTTCTCTCGGGATGCTGCAACATAAAACGGTCTCATTTCACCTGGAAGGGAGAACCTCCAGATTTTACTCCAGTTGCGTCAGGTCCCTCTTGTGTTATGACGGGGATATCAGGGACCCACTCGCGTGGCCTAAGGAAAGGCCAGTCTCCATGCGAGTTTAGAGAGGCCCCTCGGGATTCCACTCCATTTGGTGCTGGGTCCTAAGTCTCTGTCTGGAGCTGAAGTTGGGACCTGAGGTTTCCTCTCCACTGCTGGCATGGAACTTGGCTTTCCTCCAGAGTCTCCCCAGGGGAGTCAGGCCTCATCTGCTGTGCTTTCATGCACGTCCGCTTTCATCGCGAGCAGTAGCAGCAGTGTTAATCTTCCCGTCGAGTTGACCCAGGGATCTCTGTCTTTCCCTCGAGATGCCGTAGGCCTGTGGCATGAGCCAACGTGGTGTGAGGCGATACGGAGGTGACATTCGAGGAATTGCAGGGAAATCAGGTTCATCTGGAGTGGACTGAGACATCTGGGAGACTTTTAGTATGATGGCACTACCACTGGAACTCTTGGCTTTCCTGTTGAGAGCGCCACCTCTTGAGATGTGACGGGAACTGCGGGAATTCTTTCTCGACGAAGCAGGGAAAGGGGCCCTCATCTCAAGCTCATGAGGGGGAAAGAGGGCTCCTCCTGAGTTTTGCTGGGACTCTCGGTGTTCCTCCTGTGTGGGGACAGGTATGTCGGGGAACTTCTTGAGTTGCAACTAGGTTGGGAAGGACTCTTGTGAGGTTCAAGAGGGAAGGTGTGATTTTCCTCGAGACCCCACAGCAGAAAAGGACCTCATCTCACCTGCAGGGGAGAACCTCCTGGTTTTTCTCGAGTTGCGGCAGATCCCTCTCGAGTTACAACAGGGACCTCAGGGACCCAATAGCATGGCCCCAGGAAAGGCCAGTCTCCATGCGAGTTGCGAGGGGCCCCTCGGGATTCCTCTCCAGTCAGTTTCGGGTCCTAGATCCTGCTTGGAATTGCAGCCAGAGACTGAGGTTTCCTCTCCAGTGTAGACATGGATCTTGGGGTTCCTCTGGAGTCTCCATAGGAGAGTCAGGACTCTTCTCGATTGGAGACATACACGTCCGTTTTTCTCCCGAGCTGTAGCAGCAGTGTCAGTCTTCCCGACGAGTTGACGCAGGGATCTGTGGCTATCCCTTGAGATGCCACAGGGCTGTTGCACGTGTCACCATGGTGTGATTCAATGATCGCGGTGACCTTGGAGGCTGGGCAGGGAAATCAGGTTCATTTGGAATGGACTGAGACGTTTGGGGGTCTTTTGGAATGGTGACACGACCCCTGGAGTTCCTCTCGAATTTCCTGTTGAGAGCACATCCTCTTGCTGTGCGACGGGAACGCCAGAACCCTTTCCCGACAAAGCAGGTAAAGGAACCCTCATCTGGAGCGGAGAAGAGGGAAAGGGGGCTTCTCTTGAGTTGTGGTGGGACCCTCAGTGTTCCTTTCAAGTGGAGATGGTTATGTCGGGTAACTTCTTGAGGTGCAGCAAGGGTGCGAAGGACCCTTTTTGGTTCAAGAGGGAAGGCGTGATTTCTCTCGTGATGCTGCAGTAGAAAATGGCCTCATCTCGCCTGGAGGGGAGAACCTCATGGTTTTTCTCGAGTTGCGGCAGGTCCCTCTCAAGTTACGATGGGGACCTCAGGGACCCGCTCGCGTGGCCTCAGGAAAGGCCAGTCTCCATGCGAGTTGAGAGGGGCCCCTGGGGATTCCTCTCCAGTCAGTGCTGGGTCCTAAGTCCCCATCTGGAGCCAAAGCTGGAACCTGAGGTTTCCTCTCCCGTGCTGGCATGGATCTTAGGGTTCCTCTGGAGTCTCCCCAGGGGAGTCAGGCCTCGTCTCCTGTGGTTACATGCACGTACGCTTTCCTCCCGAGCTGTAACAGCAGGGTCAGGCTTCCCGTCAAGTTGACCCAATGACCTCTGTTTTTCCCTTGAGATGCCACAGGGCTGTGGCACACCGTGGTGTGAGGAGATACACGGCTGACCTTCGAGGCAGGGCAGGGAAATTAGTCGGGAATCCTTTCCCAATGAAGCAGGGAAAAAATCCTCATCTGGAGCTGAGGAGGGGGAAAGGGGTCCCCTCTTGAGTAGTGGTGGGACCCTCAGTGTTCCTCTTGAGTGGAGACTGGTATATCGGGGAACTTCTTGAGTTGCAGCAAGAGTGTGAAGGACCGTTTGAGTTGCAGGAGTGAAGGCGTGATTTCTCTCGGGATGCTGCAACATAAAACGGTCTCATTTCACCTGGAAGGGAGAACCTCCAGATTTTACTCCAGTTGCGTCAGGTCCCTCTTGTGTTATGACGGGGATATCAGGGACCCACTCGCGTGGCCTAAGGAAAGGCCAGTCTCCATGCGAGTTTAGAGAGGCCCCTCGGGATTCCACTCCATTTGGTGCTGGGTCCTAAGTCTCTGTCTGGAGCTGAAGTTGGGACCTGAGGTTTCCTCTCCACTGCTGGCATGGAACTTGGCTTTCCTCCAGAGTCTCCCCAGGGGAGTCAGGCCTCATCTGCTGTGCTTTCATGCACGTCCGCTTTCATCGCGAGCAGTAGCAGCAGTGTTAATCTTCCCGTCGAGTTGACCCAGGGATCTCTGTCTTTCCCTCGAGATGCCGTAGGCCTGTGGCATGAGCCAACGTGGTGTGAGGCGATACGGAGGTGACATTCGAGGAATTGCAGGGAAATCAGGTTCATCTGGAGTGGACTGAGACATCTGGGAGACTTTTAGTATGATGGCACTACCACTGGAACTCTTGGCTTTCCTGTTGAGAGCGCCACCTCTTGAGATGTGACGGGAACTGCGGGAATTCTTTCTCGACGAAGCAGGGAAAGGGGCCCTCATCTCAAGCTCATGAGGGGGAAAGAGGGCTCCTCCTGAGTTTTGCTGGGACTCTCGGTGTTCCTCCTGTGTGGGGACAGGTATGTCGGGGAACTTCTTGAGTTGCAACTAGGTTGGGAAGGACTCTTGTGAGGTTCAAGAGGGAAGGTGTGATTTTCCTCGAGACCCCACAGCAGAAAAGGACCTCATCTCACCTGCAGGGGAGAACCTCCTGGTTTTTCTCGAGTTGCGGCAGATCCCTCTCGAGTTACAACAGGGACCTCAGGGACCCAATAGCATGGCCCCAGGAAAGGCCAGTCTCCATGCGAGTTGCGAGGGGCCCCTCGGGATTCCTCTCCAGTCAGTTTCGGGTCCTAGATCCTGCTTGGAATTGCAGCCAGAGACTGAGGTTTCCTCTCCAGTGTAGACATGGATCTTGGGGTTCCTCTGGAGTCTCCATAGGAGAGTCAGGACTCTTCTCGATTGGAGACATACACGTCCGTTTTTCTCCCGAGCTGTAGCAGCAGTGTCAGTCTTCCCGACGAGTTGACGCAGGGATCTGTGGCTATCCCTTGAGATGCCACAGGGCTGTTGCACGTGTCACCATGGTGTGATTCAATGATCGCGGTGACCTTGGAGGCTGGGCAGGGAAATCAGGTTCATTTGGAATGGACTGAGACGTTTGGGGGTCTTTTGGAATGGTGACACGACCCCTGGAGTTCCTCTCGAATTTCCTGTTGAGAGCACATCCTCTTGCTGTGCGACGGGAACGCCAGAACCCTTTCCCGACAAAGCAGGTAAAGGAACCCTCATCTGGAGCGGAGAAGAGGGAAAGGGGGCTTCTCTTGAGTTGTGGTGGGACCCTCAGTGTTCCTTTCAAGTGGAGATGGTTATGTCGGGTAACTTCTTGAGGTGCAGCAAGGGTGCGAAGGACCCTTTTTGGTTCAAGAGGGAAGGCGTGATTTCTCTCGTGATGCTGCAGTAGAAAATGGCCTCATCTCGCCTGGAGGGGAGAACCTCATGGTTTTTCTCGAGTTGCGGCAGGTCCCTCTCAAGTTACGATGGGGACCTCAGGGACCCGCTCGCGTGGCCTCAGGAAAGGCCAGTCTCCATGCGAGTTGAGAGGGGCCCCTGGGGATTCCTCTCCAGTCAGTGCTGGGTCCTAAGTCCCCATCTGGAGCCAAAGCTGGAACCTGAGGTTTCCTCTCCCGTGCTGGCATGGATCTTAGGGTTCCTCTGGAGTCTCCCCAGGGGAGTCAGGCCTCGTCTCCTGTGGTTACATGCACGTACGCTTTCCTCCCGAGCTGTAACAGCAGGGTCAGGCTTCCCGTCAAGTTGACCCAATGACCTCTGTTTTTCCCTTGAGATGCCACAGGGCTGTGGCACACCGTGGTGTGAGGAGATACACGGCTGACCTTCGAGGCAGGGCAGGGAAATTAGGTTCATCTGGAGTGGACTGAGATATTTCAGGGACTTTTACTATATTGGCAAAACCCCTGGAGATCTCGGGTTTCCTGTTGAGAGCGCCACCTCTTGAGATGCGATGGGAACGGCGGGAATCTTTTCCCGATGAAGCAGGGAAAGGGACCCTCATCTCGAGCTCACGAGGGGGAAACGGGGCTCCTCCTGAGTTGTGCCGGGACCCTCGATGTTCCTCCCGCGTGGGAACGGGTATGTCGGGAAACTTCTTGAGTTGCAGCAAGTGTGGGAAGGACCCTTGCGAGGTTCAAGAGGGAAGTCGTGATTTCCCTCAAGACGCCGCAGCAGAAAAGGGCCTCATCTCGCCTGCAGGGGAAAATCTCCTGGTTTCTCTCGAGTTGCAGCAGGTCCCTCTCGAGTTACGACGGGGACCTCAGGGACCCGCTGGCTTGGACTCAGGAAAGACGAGTCTCCATGCGAGTTGCAAGGGGCCCCTCGGGATTCCTCTCCAGTTAGTGTCGGGTCCTAGGTCCTCATCTGGAACTGCGGCCAGAACCTGAGGTTTCCTCTCCAGTGCTGACATGGATCTTGGGGTTCCTCTCGAGTCTCCACAGGAGTGTCAAGACTATTCTCGAGTGGAGACATACACGTCCGTTTTTCTCCCGAGCTGTGGCAGCAGTGTCAACTTTCCCGACAAGCGGACACAGGGATCTGTGTCTTTCCCTCGAGGTGTCACAGGGCTGCCACATTTGCCACCGTTGTGTGATTCGATGTTCGGTGTGACCTTTGAGGCAGGGCAGGGAAATCAGGTTCTTATGGAGTGGACTGAGCATTTGGGGGTCTTTTGGAATGGTGGCATGAACCCTAGAGTTCCTCTCAACTTTCCTGTTGAGAGCACGTCATCTTGCTCTGCGAAGGGAACGCCAGATTACCTTCCCAACGAAGCAGGTAAAGGAACCCTCATCTGGAGTGGAGGAGGGGGAAAAGGGGCTCCTCTTGAGTTGTGTTGTGACCCTCAGTGTTCCTCTCGAGTGGAGACGGGTATGTCGGGGAAGTTCTTGAGTTGCAACAAGGGTTTGAAGGACCCTTTGTGGATCTGGAGAGAAGGCGTGATTTCTCTTGGGATCCCACAGCAGAAAACGGCCTCATCTCGCCTGGAGTGGAGAATCTCCTGGTTTTTTTCAAGTTGCAGCAGGTCACTCTCGAGTTACGATGGGGACCTCAGGGACCCGCTCGCGTGGCCTCAGGAAATGCCAGTCTCCATGCGAGTTGAGAGGGGCCCCTCGGGATTCCTCTCCAGTCGGTGCCGGGTCCTAAATCCCCATATGGAGCCGAAGCTGGAAACTGAGGTTTCCTCTCTAGTGCTGGCATGGATCTTGGGATTCCTCTGGAGTCTCCCCAGGGGAGTTAGGCCTCGTCTCCTGTGGTTACATGCATGTCCGCTTTCCTCCCGAGCTGTAGCAGCAGTGTCAGGCTTCCCATCGAGTTGACCCAGGGATCTCTGTCTTTCCCTCGAGATGCCACAGGGCTGGGGCACGAGCCTCCATGGTATGAGGTGATATGCAGGTGACCCTCGATTTAGAGCAGGGAAATCAATTTCTTCTGTAGTGGACTGAGACATGTGGCGGACATTTAGTATATTGGAACAACACCTGGAGATCTCGGCTTTCCTGTTGAGAGCGCCACCTCTTGAGATGTGACCGGAATGGCGGGAATCCTTTCCCGACGAAGCAGGGAAAGGGAACCTCATCTCGAGCTCACGAGGGGGAAACAGGGCTCCTCCTGAGCTGTGCCGGGACCCTCGTTGTTCCTCCCACGTGGGGACGGTTAATTCAGGGAACTTCTTGAGTTACAGCAAGGGTGGGAAGGATACTTGCGAGGTTCCAGAGGGAAGGCATGATTTCCCTCGAGACGCTGCAGCAGAAAAGGTCCAAATCTCGCCTGCAGGGGAGAACGTCCTGGTTTATCTCGAGTTGTGGCTGGTCCCTCTCGAGTTATGACGGGGACCTCAGGGACACGCTGGCATGGCCTTAGGAAAGTCCAGTCTCTACGTGAGTTGCGAGGGACCCCTCAGGTTTCCTCTCCAGTCAGTTTCGGGTCCTAGGTCCTCAACTGGAACTGCTTCCAGGACCTGAGGTTTCTCTCCAGTGCTGACATGGATCTTGGGGTTCCTCTGGAGGCTCCACAGGAGAGTCAGGACTCTTGTCAAGTGGAGACATACACGTCCATTTTGCTTCCGAGCTGTAGCAGCAGTGTCAGGCTTCCCAATGAGTGGACACAGGGATCTGTGGCTTTCCCTCGAGGTGCCAGAGGGCTGTCGCACGTGCCACCGTGGTGTGATTCGATGCTCGGGGTGACCTTCGAGGCAGGGCAGGGAAATCAGGTTCATCTGGAGTGGGCTGAGACATTTGAGTGTCTTTTGGAATGGTGGCACGGCCCCTGGAGTTCCTCTCGACTTTTATGTTGAGAGCACGTCCTCTTTCTGTGCAATGGGAACGACAGAAACCTTTCCCGATGAAGCAGGAAAAGGAAGCCTCATCTGGAGCAGAGGAGGGGGAAAGGGGACTCCTCTTGATTTCTGGTGGGACCCTCAGTGTTCCTCTCGAGTGGAGACGGGTATGTCGGGGAACTTCTTGAGTTGCAGCAAGGGTGTGAAAGACTCTTTGAGGTTCCGGAGGGAAGGCGTGATTTCTCTCGGGATGTCTCAGCAGAAAACAGCTTCATCTCGCCTGGAGGGGAGAACCTCCTGGTTTTTTTCGAGTTGTGGCAGGTCCTTCNTCTAGATGTGTATAAGAGACAGCCCTCAGTGTTCCTCTCGAGTGGAGACGGGTATGTCGGGGAACTTCTTGAGTTGCAGCAAGGGTGTGAAAGACTCTTTGAGGTTCCGGAGGGAAGGCGTGATTTCTCTCGGGATGTCTCAGCAGAAAACAGCTTCATCTCGCCTGGAGGGGAGAACCTCCTGGTTTTTTTCGAGTTGTGGCAGGTCCTTCTTGAGTTATGACGAGGACCTCAGGGACCCGCTCACGTGGCCTCAGGAAAGGCCAGTCTCCGTGCGAGTTGAGAGGGTCCCCACTGGATTCCTCTAAAGTTAGTGTCGGGTCCTAACTCCCTGTCTGGAACCAAAGCTGGAACCTGAGGTTTCCTCTCCAGTGCTGGCATGGATCTTGAGGTTCTTCTGGAGTCTCCCCAGGGGAGTCAGGCAAGGTCTCCTGTGGTTACACGCATGTCCGCTATCCTCCCGAGCTCTAGCAGCAGTGTCAGGCATCCCGTCGAGTTGACCCAGGGATCTCTGTCTTTCCCTCAAGATACTAGAGGGCTGTGACACGAGCCACAGTGATGTAAGGCTATTCGCTGGTGACACTCGAGGTAGTGCAGGGAAATCAGGTTTATCTGGAGTGGACTGAGACATCTGGGGGACTTTTAGTATGTTGGCACAACCCCTGGATGTCTCAGCTTTCCCGTTGAGAGCGCCACATCTTGAGATGCTAAGGGAATGACACGAATCCTTTCCTGACGAAGCAGGGAAAGGGACCCTCATCTCGAGCTCATGCGGGGGAAACGGGCCTCCTCCTGAGTTGTGCCAGGACCCTCGGTGTTCCTCATGGTGTGGGATGTGTATGTCGGGGAACTTCTTGAGTTGCAACAAGGGTGGGAAGGACCCTTGCGAGTTTGAAGAGGGAAGGCATGATTTCCCTCAAGACGCCACAGCAGAAAAGGGCCTCTTCTTGACTGCAGGGGAAAATCTCCTGGTTTTTCTCGAGTTGCGGCAGGTCCCTCTCGAGTTACGTTGGGTACCTAAGGGACCCGCTGGCATGGCCTTAGGAAAGTCCAGTCTCCATGCGAGTTGCGAGGGGCCCCTCGGGATTCCTCTCCAGTCAGTGTCAGGTCCTAGGTCCTTGTCCAGAACTGCGGCCAGAACCTGAGTTTTCCTCTCCAGTGCTGACATGGATCTTGGGGTTCCTCTGGAGTCTCCACAGGAGAGTCAGGAAACTTCTCAAGTGGAGACATACACGTCCATTTTTCTCCCAATCTGTAGCACCAGTGTCAGGCTTCCCATTGAGTTGACCCAGGGATCTCTGTTTTTCCCTCAAGATGCCACAGGGCTGTGGCATGAGCCTCCATGGTGCGAGGTGATATGCAGGTGACCCTCGATTTAGAGCAGGGAATTCAATTTCTTCTGTAGTGGACTGAGACATGTGGCGGACATTTAGTATATTGGAATGACACCTGGAGATCTCGGCTTTCCTGTTGAGAGCGCCACCTCTTGAGATGTGACCGGAATGGCGGGAATCCTTGCCGACGAAGCAGGTAAAGGGAACCTCATCTCGAGCTCATGAGGGGGAAACGGGGCTCCTCCTGAGTTGTTCTGGGACCCTCGGTGTTCCTCCCACGTGGGGACGGGTAATTCGGGGAACTTCTCGAGTTGCAGCAAGGGTGGGAAGGATACTTGTGAGGTTCAAGAGGAAAGGCATGATTTCCCTTGAGACACCGCAGCAGAAAAGGTCCAAATCTCGCCTGCAGGGGAGAACGTCCTGGTTTATCTCGAGTTGTGGCAGGTCCCTCTCGAGTTATGATGGGGACCTCAGGGACTCACTGGCATGGCCTTAGGAAAGTCCAGTCTCCATGCGAGTTGCGAGGGACCCCTCGGGATTCCTCTCCAGTCAGTGTTAGGTCCTAGGTCCTCATCTGGAACTGTGGCCAGAACCTGAGGTTTCCTCTCCATTGCTGACATGGAACTTGGGGTTCCTCTGGAGTCTCCCCAGGGAAGTCAGGCCTAGTCTTCTGTGGTTATATGCAGGTCGGCTTTCCTCCTGAGCTGTAGCAGCAGTGTCAGGCTTCCCATCCAGTTGACCCAGGCATCTCTCTCTTTCCCTTGAGATGCCACAGGGCTGTGGCACGAGCCACCCTCTTGTGTGGTGATAGGCTGGCACCACCCCTTAAGTGTCAGGCTTCCCATCGAGTTCACACAGGGACCTCTGTCGTTGCCTTGAGATGCCACCTGGCTGTGTCACGAACTACCGTGATGTGAGGAGATACGCAGGTGATTCTCGAGGCTGGGCAGGGAAACCAGGTTCATCTGGAATGGACTGAGACATCTGGGGGACTTTAAGTATGTTGGCACGACCCCTGGAGATCTCGTCTTTCCTGTTGAGAGCGTCACCTCTTGAGATGTGACAGGAACGGCATCGGGAATCCTTTCCCGATGAAGCAGGTAAAGGAACCCTCATCTCGAGCTCACGAGGGAGAAACGTGGCTCCTCTTGAGTTGTGCTGGGACCCTCGGTGTTCCTTCCGGGTTGGGACGGGTATGTCGGGGAACTTCTTGAGTTGTAGCAAGGGTGGGAAGGACCCTTGCGGGTTCAAGTGGGAAGGCGTGGTTTCCCTCGAGACACCACAGCAGAAAACGGCCTCCTCTCGCCTGCCGGGGAGAACCTCCAGGTTTTTCTCGAGTTGCGGTAGGTCCCTGTGGAGTTACGACAATGACCTCAGGGACCCGCTGACGTGCCCTCAGGAAAGACCAGTCTCCATGCGAGTTGCGAGGGGCCCCTCGGGATTCCTCTCCAGTCAGTGTCGGGTCCTAGGTCCTCGTCTGAAACTCCGGCCAGAACCTGAGGTTTCCTCACCAGTGCTGACATGGATCTTGGCGTTCCTCTGGAGTCTCCACAGGAGAGTCAGGAGTCTTCTAGAGTGGAGACATTCATGTCCGTTTTCCTACCGAGCTGTAGCAGCAGTGTCAGGCTTCCCGAAGAGTTGACGCAGGCATCTGTGGCTTTCCCTTGAGGTGCCACAGGGCTGTCGCAGATGCCACCGTGGTGTGATTCGATGCTCAGGGTGACCTTCGAGGCAGGCAGGGAAATCAGGTTCATTTGGAGTGGACTGAGACATTTGGGGGTCTCTTGGAATGGTGGCATGACACCTGGAGTTCCTCTTGACTTACCTGTTGAGAGTACATCCTCTTGCTGTGCGATGGGAACACAGGAATCCTTTCCCTAAGAAGCAGGGAAAGGAACCATCATCTGGAACGGAGGAGGGGGAAAGGGGGCTCCTCTTGAGTTGTGGTGGGATCCTCAGTGTTCCTCTCGAGTAGAGACAGATATGTCGGGGAATTTCTTCGGTGGCAGCAAGGGTGTGAAGGACCCTTTGAGGTTCAGAAGGGAAGGCGTTATTTCTCTCGGGATGCCGCAGCAGAAAACGGCCTCATCTCACCTGGAGGGGAGACCCTCCTAGTTTTTCTTGAGTTGCGGCAGGTCCCTCATGACTTACGATGGGGACCTCAGGGACCAGCTCGTGTGGCCTCAGGAAAGTCCAGTCTCCGTGCGAGTTGAGAGGGGACCCTCAGGATTCATCTGCATTCAGTTCTGGGTCCTAAGTCCCTGTCTGGAGCCAAAGCTGGAACCTGAGGTTTCCTCTCCAGTGCTGGCATGGATCTTGGGGTTCCTCTGGAGTCTCCTCAGGGGAGTCAGGCCTCGTTTCCTGTGGTTACATGCACATACGCTTTCCTCCCGAGCTGTAGCAGCAGTGTCAAGCTTCCCGTCGAGTTGACCCAGGGATCTCTGTCTTTCCCTCGAGATGCCACAGGGCTGTGGCATGAGCCACCGTGGTGTGAGGCCATATGCGGGTGACACTCGAGGCAGTGCAGGGATATCAGGTTCATCTGGAGTGGTGTGAGACATCTGAGGGACTTTTAGTATGTTGGCATGACTCCTGGAGATCTCGGCTTTCCTGTTGAGAGCTCCACCTCTTGAGATGGGATGGTAACAGCGGGAACCCTTTTCTGACGAAGCACGGGAAGGGACCCTCATCTCGAGCTCACACGGGGGGAACGGGGCTCCTCCTGAGTTATGCCAGGACCCTCGTTGTTTCCCCCCACGTGGGGACAGGTATGTCGGGGATCTTCTTGAGTTGCAGCAAGGGTGGGAAGGATCGTTGCGAGGTTCAAGAGAGAAGGCGTGATTTCCCTCGAGACACCGCAGCAGAAAAGGGCGTCATCTCGCCTGCAGGGGAGAACCTCGTTGCTTTTCTCGAGTTGTGGCAGGTCCCCCTCGACTTACGATGGGGACCTCATGGACTCGCTCGTGTGGCCTCAGGAAAGACCAGTCTCCGTGCGAGTTGTGAGGAGCCCCTCGGGATTCCTCTCCAGTCAGTGCCGGGGCCTAAGTCCCCATCTGGATCCGAAGCTGGAACCTGAGGTTTCCTCTCCAGTCCTGGCATCGATCTTAGGGTTCCTCTGGAGTCTCTTAAGAGGAGTCAGGCCTCGTCTCCTGTGGTTACATGCATGTCCGCGTTCCTCCCGAGCTGTAGCAGCAGTGTCAGGCATCCCGACGAGTTGACACAGAGATCTGTGGCTTTCCCTCGAGCTGCCACAGGGCTGTCGCATGGGCCACCATGGCATGATTCGATACTCTGGGTGACGTTCGAGGCAGGGCAGGAAAATTAGGTTCATCTGGAGTGGACTGAGTCATTTGGGGGTCTTTTGGAATGGTGGCACGACCCGTGGAGTTCCTCTCGACTTTCCTGTTGAGAGCACGTCCTCTTGCTGTGTGACCGGAAAGCGAGAATCTTTTCACAACGAAGCAGGGAAAGGAACCCTCAACTGGAGCAGAGGAGGAGGAAAGGGGGTTCCTCTTGAGTTGTGGTGAGACCCTCAGTGTTCCTCTCGAGTAGAGACAGGTACGTCGGGGAACTTCTTGAGTTGCAGGAAGGGTGTGAAGGACCCTTTGTGGGTCTGGAGGGAAGGCGTGATTTCTCTCAGGATGCTGCAGCAGAAAACGGCCTCATCTGGCCTGGAATGTAGAATGTCCTGGTTTTTCTCGAGTTGTGGCAGGTCCCTCTCGAGTTACAATTGGCAACTTAGGGACCTGCTCACGTGCCCTCAGGAAAGCCAGTCTCCGTGTGCGTTGAGAGCGGCCCCTCGGGATTCCTCTCCAGTTGGTGCCGAGGCTTTAGTCCCCTTCTGGAGCCAAAGCTGGAATCTGAGGTTTCCTCTCCAGTGCAGGCATGGATCTTGGGGTTCCTCTGGAGTCTCCCCAGCGGATTAAGGCTCATCTCCTGTGGTTACATGCAGGTCCACATTCCTCCCGAGCTGTAGCAGCAATGTCAGGCTTCTCGCTTCTCGACGAGTTGACAAAGGGATCTCTGTCTTTCCCTTGAGTTGCCACAAGGCTGTGGCATGAGCCACCGTGGTGTGTGGTGATATGTGGGTGACACTCGAGGTAGTACAGGGAAATCAGTTTCATCTGGAGTGGACTGAGACATCTGGGGGACTTTTCATATGTTGGCATGACCCCTGGAGATCTCAGCTTTCCTGTTGAGAGAGCCACCTCTTGAGATGTGATGGGAATGTCGGGAATCCTTTCCCAACGAAGCAGGGAAAGGGACCCTCATATCGAACTCAGGGGGAAAACGTGGCTCCTCCTGAGTTGTGCTGGGACCCACGGTGTTCCTCCCTCGTGAGGATGGGTAGGTCGGGGAATTTCTTGAGTTGCAGCAAGGGTGGGAAGGACCCTTGTGAGGTTCAAGAGGGAAAGCATGATTTCCCTTGAGACGCCGCAGCAGAAAAGGGACACATCTCGCCTGCATGGGAAATCAGGCGAGACACATCTCGCCTCCTGGTTATTCTCGAGTTGCGGCAGGTCCCTCTCGAGTTACGATGGGAACCTCTGGTACCCGCTGGTGTGGCCTCAGGAATGACCAGACTCCATGCGAGTTGCGAGGGTTCCCATGGGATTCCTCTCCAGTCAGTGTCGGGTCCTAGGTCCTCGTCTGGAACTGCAGCCAGAACCTGAGGTTTCCTCTCCAGTGCTGACATGGAGATTGGGGTTCCTCTGGAGTCTCCACAGGAGAGTCAGGACTCTTCTCGAGAGGAGACATACACGTCCGTTTTCCTCCCGAGCAGTAGCAGCAGTGTCAGACTTCCCGACGAGTTGACACAGGGATCTGTGGCTTTCCCACGAGGTGCTACAGGGGTGTCACACTTGCCACCGTGGTATGATTCGATGCTCGGGGTGACCGTCGAGGCAGGATGGGGAAATCAGGTTTATCTGGAGTGGAATGAAACATTTGGGGGTCTTTTGGACTGGTGGAATGGCGCCTTGAGATCCTCTCTACTTTCCTGTTGAGAGCACGTTCTCTTGCTGTGTGATGGGAACGCCAGAATCCTTTCCTGACGAAGCAGGGAAAGGAACCCTCATCTGGAGTGGAGGAGGGGGAAACGGGGCTCCTCCTGAGTTGTTCCGGGACCCTCAGTGTTCCTCCCGCATGGGGCCGGGTATGTCGGGGAACTTCTTGAATTGCACCAAGAGTGGGAAAGACCCTTGCGAGGTTAAAGAGGGAAGGTGTGATTTCCCTCGAGATGCCACAACAAAAAAGGGCCTCATCTTGCCTGCAGGGGAGAACCTCCTGGTTTTTCTCAAGTTGCGGCAGGTCCCTCTCAAGTTACGATGGGCACCTCAGGGACCCGCTGGCGTGGCCTCAGGAAAGACCAGTTTCCAGGAGAGTTGAGAGGGGCCACTAGGGATTCCTCTCCAGTCAGTGCCTCATCTTGCCTGCAGGGGAGAACCTCCTGGTTTTTCTCAAGTTGCGGCAGGTCCCTCTCAAGTTACGATGGGCACCTCAGGGACCCGCTGGCGTGGCCTCAGGAAAGACCAGTTTCCAGGAGAGTTGAGAGGGGCCACTAGGGATTCCTCTCCAGTCAGTGTCGGGTCCTAGGTCCTCATCTGGAACTGTGGCCAGAACCTGAGTTTTCCTCTACAGTGCTGACATGCATCTTGGGGTTCCTCTGGAGTCTCCACAGGAGAGTCAGGACACTTCTCGAGTGGAGACATACACGTCCGTTCTCGTCCCAAGCTGTAGCAACAGTGTCAGGCTTCCTGACGAGTTGACACAGGGATCTGTGGCTACCCCTCGAAGGGCCACAGAGCTGTTGCACCTGCCACCGTGGTGTCATTTGATGCTCGGGGTGACCTCTGAGGCAGGGCAGGGAAACCAGGTTCATCTGGAGTGGACGGAGACTTTTGGGGGTATTTGGAATGGTGGCACGACCCCTGGAGTTCCTCTCGTCTTTCCTGTTGAGAGCACGTCCTCTTGCTCTGCGATGGGAACGCCAGAATCCTTTCCCGGTGAATCAGGGAAAGGAACCCTCATCTGGAGCGGAGGTGGGGGAAAGGGGGCTCCTCTTGAGTTGTGGTGAGACCGTAAGTGTTCCTCTCGTGTGGAGACGGGTATGTCAGGGAACTTCTTAGTTGCAGCAAGGGTGTGAAAGACCCTTTGAGGTTCAGGAGGGAAGGTGCTATTTCTTTCGGGATGCTGCAGCAGAAAACGGCCTCATCTCACCTGGAGGGGAGAACCTCCTGGTTTTTCTCGAGTTGCGGCAGGTCCCTCTCAAATTACAATGGGCACCTCAGGGACCCTCTCCCGTGGCCTCAGGAGAGGCCAGTCTCCGTGCGAGTTGAAAGGGGCCCCTCGGGATTCCTCTCCAGTTGGTGATGGGCCCTAAGTCCCCGTCTGGAGCCGAAGCTAGAACCTGAGGTTTCCTCTCCAATGCTGGCATGGATCTTCGGGTTCCTCTGGAGTCTCCCAAGGAAGTCAGGCCTTGTCTCCTGTGGTTACACGCATGTCCTCTTTCCTACCGAGCTGTAGCAGCAGTGTCAGACTTCCCGTCTTGTTGACCCAGGGATCTCTCTTTTTCCCTCGAGATGCCTCAGGGCTGTGGCACGAGCCACTGTGATGTGTGGCGATACGCGGATGAAACTCGACATAGTACAGGGAAATCAGGTTCATCTGGAGTGGACTGAGACTTCTGGGGGACTTTTAGTATGTTGGCACGACCCCTGGAGATCTTGGCTTTCTGTTTGAGAGCGCCACCTCTTGAGATGCGACGGGAACGGCGGTAATTCTTTCCCAACGAAGCAGGGAAGGGGACCCTCATCTCGAGCTCATGAGGGGGAAACGGGACTCCTCCTGAGATGTGCTGGGGCCCTCGGTGTTCCTGCCATGTGGGGACGGGTATGTTGGGGAACTTCTTGAGTTGCAGCAAGGGTGAGAAGGACCATTGCGAGATTCAAGAGGGAAATCGTGATTTCCCTCGAGATGCCACACCAGAAATGGGCCTCATCTCGCCTGCAGGGGAGAACCTCCTGGTTTTTCTCGAGTTGCAGCAGGTCCCTCTCGAGTTACGATGGGCACCTCAAGGACCTGCTGGCGTGGCCTCAGGAAAGACCAGTCTCCATGCGAGTTGCGAGGGACCCCTCAGGATTCCTCTCAGTCAGTGTCTGGTCCTAGGTCCTCGTCTGGAACTGCCTCCAGAACCTGAGGTTTCCTCTCCAGTGCTGACATGGATCTTGGGCTTCCTCTGGAGTCTCCAAACAGAGTCAGGACTCTTCTCGAGTGGAGACATACACGTCCGTTTTCCTCCCGAGCTGTAGCAGCAGTGTCAGTCTTCCAAAGAGTTGACAGGGATCTGTGGCTTTCCCTCGAGATGCCACAGGGCTGTCACATGTGCCACCATGGTGATTTGATGCTCGGGGTGACCTTCAAGGCAGGGCAGGGAAATCAGGTTCAGCTGGAGTAGAATGAGACATTTAGGGGTTTTTTGGAATGGTGGCATGAACCCTGGCGTTCCTCTCGACTTTCATGTTGAGAGCATGTCCTCTTGCTATGCGATGGGAACCCAGAATCCTTTTGCGACGAAGCAGTGAAAGGAATCCTCATCTGGAATGGAGGTGGGGAAAGGGGGTTCCTCTTGAGTTGTGGTGGGACCCTCATTTTTCCTCTCGAGTGGAGACGGGTATGTCGGGGAACTTCTTGAGTTGCAGCAAGGGTGTGAAGGACCCTTTGAGGTTTATGAGGGAAGGCATGATTTTTTTCAGGATGCCGCAGCAGAGAACGGCCTCATCTCACCTGATGGGGAGAACCTCCTGGTTTTTCTTGAGTTGTGGCAGTCCCTCTCGAGTTACAATGGGGACCTCAGGGAACCACTCACGTGGCTTCAGGAAAGGCCTGTCTCCGTGCGAGTTGAGAGGGGCTCCTCGGGATTCCTCTCCAGTTGGTGCCAGGTCCTAAGTCCCAGTCTGGAGCTGAAACTGGAACCTGAGGTTTCCTCTCCAGTGCTGGCATGGATCTTGAGGTTCCTCTGGAGTCTCCCCAGGGGGGTCAGGCCTCGTCTCCTGTGGTTACACGCATGTCTGCTTTCCTCCTGAGGGGTAGCAGCAGTGTCAGTATTCCCGTCAAGTTGACCCAGGGATCTCTGTTTTTCCCTTGAGATACCACAAGGCTGTGGTACGAGCCACTGTGGTTTGAGGCGATATGAGGGTTACACTCGAGGTAGTGCAAGGAAATCAGGTTCATCTGGAGTGGACTGAGACATCTGGGGGCTTTTAGTGTGTTGGCATGACCCCTGGAGTTCTCGGCTTTCCTGTTGAGAGTGTCACCTCTTGAGATGCAATGGGAATGGTGGGAATCCTTTAGCGACGATTCAGGGAAAGGAACCCTCATCTCGAGCTCACAAGGGGGAAATGGGGCTCCTCCTGAGTTTTGCCGGGACACTCGGTGTTCCTCCCTCGAAGGTACAAATATGTAAGGGAACTTCTTGAGTTGCAGCAAGGGTGGGAAGGACCCTAGCAAGGTTCAAATGGGAAGGCGTGGTTTCCCTCGAGACGCTGCAGCAGAAAAGGGCCACATCACGGATGCAGGGGAGAACCTCCTGGTATTCTCAAGTTGCGGCAGATCCCTCTCGAGTTCTGATGGGGACCTCAGGGACCCGCTCACTCCAGGAAAGGCCAGTCTCCATGCGAGTTGAGAGGGGACCCTCGGGATTCCTCTCCAGTCAGTGTGGGGTCCTAGGTCCTCGTCTAGAACTGTGGCCAGAACCTGAGGTTTCCTCTCCAGTGCTGACACGGATCTTGGGGTTCCACTGGAGTCTCCACAGGAGAGTCAGGACTCTCCTCGAGTGGAGACATACATGTCTGTTTTCCTCCCGAGATGTAGCAACAGTGTCAGGCTTCCCGACGAGTTGACACAGGGATCTGTGACTTTCCCTCGAGGTGCCACAGGGCTGTTGCTCATGCCACCGTGGTAGGATTCGATGCTCGGGGTGACCTCTGAGACAGGGCAGGGAAATCAGGTTCATCCGGAGTGGACTGAAACATTTGGGGGTCTTTTGGAATGGTGGCACGACCCCTGGAGTTCCTCTCGACTTTCCTGTTGAGAGCACGTCCTCTTGCTGTGCGACGGGAATGCCAGAACCCTTTCCCGACAAAGCAGGGAAAGGAACCATCATCTGGAGCAGAGGAGGGGTAAAGAGGGTTCCTCTTGATTTGTGGTGGGACCGTCAGGGTTCCTCTCGAGTGGAGGAGGGTATGTTGGGGAACTTCTTGAGTTGCAGCAAGGGTGTGAAGGACCCCTTGAGTTTCAGGAGGGAAGGCGTGATTTCTCTCGTGATGCCGCAGTAGAAAACGGCCTCATCTCGCCTGGAGGGCAGAACATCCTGGTTTTTCTCGAGTTGCTCCAGGTCCCTCTCGAGTTACGATGGGGACCTCAGGGACCCACTCACGTGGCCTCAGGAAAGGCAGTCTCCGTGCAAGTTGAGAGGGTCCCCTCTGGATTCCTCTCCAGTCGCTGCCGGGTCCTAAGTCCCCATCTGGAGCCGAAGGTGGAACCTGAGCTTTCGTCTCCAGTGCTGGCATGGATCTTGGGGTTCCTCTGGAGTCTCACCAGGGGAGTCACACCTCGTCTCTTGTGGTTACATGCACGTCCGCTTTGCTCCCAAGCTGTAGCAGCAGTGTCAGGCTTCCTGTCATGTTAACCCAGGGATCTCTGTGTTTCCCTCGAGATGCCACAGTGCTGTGTCACGAGCCACCATGGTGTGAGGCGATACACAGGTGACACTCGATGTAGTGCAGGAAAATCAGGTTCATCTGGAGTGGACTGAGACATCTGGGGTACTTTCAGTATGTTGGCACATTCCCTGGGGATCTCGGCTTTCCTGTTGAGAGTGCCTCCTCTTGAGATGTGACGGGAATGGCGGGAATCCTTTCCTGAAGAAGCAGGGAAACGGGCCCTCATGAGCTCAAATGCGGGAAACGTGGCTCCTCTTGAGTTGTGCCGGGACCCTCAGTGTTCCTCCCACATGGGGACGGGTATGTCGGGGAACTTCTTGATTTGCAGCAAGGGTGGGAAGGACCCTTGCCAGGTTCAAGAGGGAAGGCGTGATTTCCCTCGAGAAGCCGCAGCGGAAAAGGGTCTCATCTCGCTTACAGAGGAGAACCTCTTGGTTTTTCTCGAGTTGCAAAAGGTCCCTCTCGAGTTATGACGCAGACCTCAGGGACCCGCTCGTGTGGCCTCAGGAAAGACCAGTCTCCATGCGAGTTGTGAGGGGCCCCTCTACAGTCAGTGTCGCATCCTAGGTCCTCGTCTGGAATTGCAGCCAGAAGCTGAGGTTTCCTCTCCAGTGCTGACACGGATCTTGGGATTCCACTGGAGTCTCCAGAGGAGAGTCAGGACTCTCCTCGAGTGGAGACATACACGTCTGTTTCCCTCCCGAGATGTAGCAACAGTGTCAGGCTTCGCAGCGAGTTGACACAGGGATCTGTGGCTTTCCCTAGAGGTGCCACAAGGCTGTCGCTCTTGCCACAGTGGTAGGATTCGATGCTCGGGGTGACCTCTGAGGCAGGGCAGGGAAATCAGGTTCATCTGGAGTGGACTGAGATACTTGGGGTCTTTTGGAATGGTGGCACGACCCCTGGAGTTCCTCTCGACTTTACTGTTGAGAGCACATCCTCTTGCTGTGCGTCAGGAATGCCAGAATCCTTTCCCGATGAAGCAGGGAAACGAACCATCATCTGGAGTGGAGGAGGGGGAAAGAGGGCTCCTCTTGATTTGTGCTGGGACCCTCAGTGTTCCTCTCGAGTAGAAAAGGGTATGTCGGGGTACTTCTTCAGTTGCAGCAAGGGTGTGAAGGACCTTTTGAGGTTCAGGAGGGAAGGCATGATTTCTCTCAGGATGCCGAAGAAGAAAACAGCCTCATCTCGCCTGGAGGGGAGAACTTCCTGGTTTTTCTTGAGTTCTGGAGGTCCCTCTCGAGTTACGATGGGGACCTCTGGGACCCGCTCGCGTGGCCTCAGGAAAGGCCAGTCTCCGTGCGCGTTGAGAGGGGCCCCTCGGGATTCCTCTCCAGTCGGTGCCAGGTCCTAAGTCCCCATCTGGAGCCGAAGCTGGAATCTGAGGTTTCCTCTCCAGTGCTCTAATGGATTTGGGGTTCCTCTGGAGTCTCCCCAGGGGAGTCAGGCCTCATTTCCTGTGGTTACATGCACATCTGCTTTCCTCCCAAACTCTAGCAGCAGTGTCAGGCTTCCTGTCGAGTTGACCCAGGGATCTCATTCTTTCCCTCTAGATGCCACAGGGCTGTTACACGAGCCACTGTGGTGTGAGGCGATATGCGGGTGACACTCGAGATACTGCAGGAAAATCAGGTTCATCTGGAGTGGACTGAGACATCTGGGGAACTTTTAGTATGTTGGCATGACCCTTGCAGATTTCGGCTTTGCTGTTGAGAGCGCCACCTCTTTGAGATGCGACGGGAATGGCGGAAATCCTTTCCCGAAGAAGCAGGGAAAGGAACCCTCATCTTGCGCTCACAATGGGGAAACGGGGCTCCTCTTGAGTTGTGCTGGGACCCTTGGAGTTCCTCCCGCGTGGGGCCAGGTATATCGGGCCACTTCTTGTGTTGCAGCAAAGTTGGGAAGGACCCTAGCGTGGTTCAAGAGAGATGGCGTGATTTCCCTCGAGTCGCCGCAGCAGAAAGGGCGTCAACTCGACTGCAGGGGAGAACCTCCTGGTTTTTCTCAAGTTGTGACAGGTCCCTCTCGAATTACAACGGGGATCTCAGGGAACTGCTCGCATGGCCTCAGGAAAGGCCAGTCTCCCGGCGATTTGAGAGGGGCCCCTCAAGATTCCTCTCCAGTCGTTGCCTTTTCCTAAGTCCAAGTCTGGAGCCGAAGCTGGAACTTGAGGTTTCCTCTCCAGTGCTGGCATGGATCTTGGGCTTCCTCTGGAGTCTCCCCATGGGAGTCAGGCCTCGTCTCCTGTGGTGACATGCACGTCCGCTTTCCTCACGAGCTGTAGCAGTAGTGTCAGGAGTCCCATCGAGTTGACCCAGGGATCTCTGTCTTTCCCTTGAGATGACACAGGGCTATGGCACGAGCCACCATGGTGTGAGGTGATACACGGGTGACATTCGAGGCAGGGCTGGGAAATGAGGTTCATCTGGAGTGGACTGAGACATGTGGGAGAATTTTAGTATGTTGGCATGACCCCTGGAGATCTTGGCTTTCCTGTTGAGAGCGCCACCTCTTGAGATGCGACGGGAATGGCGGGAATCCTTTCCCGATGAAGCAGGGAAAGGAATCCTCATCTCAAGGTCACGAGGGGGAAAGGAGGCTCCTCTTGAGTTGTGCTGGGACCCTCAATGTTCCTCTCGAGTGGAGACGGGTATGTTCGGGATCTTCTTGAGTTGCAGAAAGGGTGTGAAGGACCCTTAGAGGTTCAGGAGGGAAGATGTAATTTCTCTCGGGATGCTGCAGCTGAAAACAGCCTCATCTCGCCTGTTGGAGTGAACCTCCTGGTTTCTCTCGAGTTGCAGCAGGCCCCTCTCGAGTTACGATGGTGAAATCAGGGACCCGCTCACGTGGACTCAGGAAAGGCCAGTCTCCATGCGAGTTGAGGGGGGCCCCTAGGGGTTCCTCTCCAGTCGAGTCCGTTTCCTAAGTCCCCGTCTGGAGCCGAACCTGGAACCTAAGTTTTCCTCTCCAGTGCTGCCATGGATCTTGGGATTCCCCTTGAGTCTCCCCAGGGGAGTCAGGCCTCGTCTCCTGTGGTTACATGCATGTCCGCCTTTCTCCCGAGCTGTAGCAGCAGTGTCAGGCTTCCCGTCGAATTGACCAGGGATCTCTGTCTTTCCCTCGAGATGCCACAGGGCTATGGCATGAGCCACCATGGTGTGAAGAAATACGCGGGTGATATTCGAGGTAGTGCAGACAAATCAGGTTCACCTGCAGTGGACTGAGACATCTGGGGGACTTTTAGTATGTTGGCATGACCCCTGGAGATCTCAGCTTTCCTACTGAGAGCACCATCCCTTTAGATGCAAAGGGAACGGCAGGAATCCTTTCCCGGTGAGTCAGGGAAAAGGACCCTCATCTCAAGCTCACGAGGGGCAAACTGGACTCCTCCTGAGTTGTGCCGGGACCCTCGGTGTTCCTCCCGCGTGGGGACGTGTATGTCGGGGAACTTCTTGAGTTGCAGCAAGGGTGGGAAGGACCCTTGCGAGGTTCAAGAGAGAAGGCGTGATTTCCCTCAAGACGCCGCAGCAGAAAAGGGCCTCATCTTGCCTGCAGGGGAGAACCTCCTGGTTTTACTCGAGCTGCGGCAGTTCCCTCTTGAGTTACAACGGGGACCTCAGGGATTCGTTGGCATGGCCTCAGGAAAGAACAGTATCCTTGCGAGTTGCGAGTGCCCATTTGGGATTCCTCTCCAGTCAGTGTCGGGTCCTATGTCCTCATCTGGAACTGTGGCCAGGACCTGAGGTTTCCTCTCCAGTGCAGGCATGGATCTTGGTATTCCTCTGGAGTCTCCCCAAGTGAGTCAGGTCTGGTCTCCTGTGGTTACGTGCACGTCTGCTTTCCTCCCGAGCTGTAGCAGCAGTGTCAGTCTTCCCGATGGGTTGACCCAAGGATCTCTGTCTTTCCCTCGAGTTGCCTCAGGACTGTTGCATGTGCCACCATGGGGTGATTCGATTTTGGGGGTGACCTTCACAGCAGGGAAGGGAAATCCGGTTCATCTGGAGTGGACTGAGACATTTGGGGATCTTTTGGAATGGTGGCACATACCCTGGAATTCGTCTCAATTTTCCTGTTGAGAGCACATCCTCTTGCTTTGCGACGGGAACGCCAGAATCCTTTCCCGAAGAAGCAGGGAAAGAATCCCTCATCTGGAGCGGAGGAGGGGGAAATGGGGCTGCTCTTGAGCTGTGGTGGGACCCTCAGTGTTCCTGTCGAGTGGAGACGGTATGTCAGGGAACTTCTTGAGTTGCAGCAAGGGTGTGAAGGACCCTTTGAGGTTCAGGAGGGAAGGCGTGATTTCTCTCGGGATGCCACAGCAGAAAACGGCCTCATCTTGCCTAGAGGGGAGAACCTCCTGATTTTTCTCGAGTTTCGGGAGGTCTCTCTTGAGGTAGGACAAAGACCTCAGGGACCTGCTCACGTGGCCTCAGGAAAGGCTAGTCTCCGTGCGAGTTGAGAGGGGCCCCTCGGGATTCCTCTTCAGTCGGTGCCGGGTCCTAAGTCCCTGATTGAAGACGAAGCTTGAACCTGCTGTTTCCTCTCCATTGCTGGCATGGATCTTGGGGTTCCTCTGGAGTCTCCCCAGGGGAGTCAGGCCTCGTCTCCTGTGGTTACACGCATGTCCGCTTTCCTCCGGGGCTGTAGCAGCAGGGTCAGGCTTCCCATCGAGTTGACCCAGGGATCACTGCCTTTCCCTCAAGAAGCCACAGGGCTGTGGCACAAGCTACCATGGTGTGAGGAGATACGCGGGTGACACTCGAGGTAGTGCAGGGAAATCAGGTTCATGTGGAGTGGACTGAGACTTCTGGGGGACTTTAAGTATGTTGGCACGAACCCTGGAGTTTGTGGCTTTCTTGTTGAGAGTGCCACGTCTTGACATGTGACGGGACCAGCGAGAATCCTTTCCAACGAAGCAGGGAAAGGGACACTCATCTCGAGCTCACGGGGGGGAAATGGGGCTCCTCCTGAGTTGTACCGGACCCTCAGTGTTCCTCCCACATGGGGACGGGTATATCGGGGTTACTTCTTGAGTTGCAGAAAGGGTGGGAAGGACCCTTGCGAGGGTCAAGAAGGAAGGCGTGATTTCCCTCGAGACGCCACAGCAGAAAAGGTCCTCATCTCGCCTGGAGGGGAGAACCTCCTGGTTTTTCTCGAGTTTCGGCTGGTCTCTCTCGAGTTATGACGGGTACCTCAGGGACCCGCTCGCGTGGTGTCAGGAAAGGCCAGTCTCCATGCGAGTTGAAAGGGGCCCCTCGGGATTCCTCCCCAGTTGGTACTGAGTCCTAAGTCCCTGTCTGGAGCTGAAGCCAGAACCTGAGGTTTCCTCTCCAGTGCTGGCATGGATCTTGGGGTTCCTCTGGAATCTCCCCAGGGGAGTCAGGCCTCGTCTCCTGTGGTTACACGCACGTCCACTTTCCTCCTGAGCTTTAGCAGCAGTGTCAGGCTTCCCGTAGAGCTGACCAGGAATCTCTGCCTTTCCCTTGAGATGCCACAGGGCTATGGCATGAGCCACCCTTGTGTTAGGCGATAAGTAGGTGACACTCGACGTAGTGCAGTGAAATCAGGTTCATTTGGAGTGGACTGAGACATCTGGGGGACATTTAGTATTTTGGCACGACACCTCGAGATCTCGGCATTCCTGTTGAGAGTGTCACCTTTTAAGATGCGAGAGGAACGACGGGAATCCTTTCCCGATGAAGCAGGGAAAAGGACCCTCATCTCGAGCTCATGAGTGGGAAACGGGGCTCCTCCTGAGTTGTGCTGGGGCCCTCATTGTTCCTCCCTCGTGGGGACGGGTATGTCGGGAAATTTCTTGAGTTGCAGCAAGGGTAGGAAGGACCCTTGAGAAGTTCAAGAGGGAAGGCGTGATTTTCCTCGAGACGCTGCAGCAGAAAGGGGCCTCATCTCGCCTGTTGTGGAGAACCTCCTGGTTTTTCTCGATCTCGGCAGGTCCCTCTCGAGTTACGACGGGGACCTCAGGGACCCGCTGGCGTGGCCTCAGGAAAGACCAGTCTCCATGCGAGTTGTGAGGGGCCCCTCAGGATTCCTCTCCAGTCAGTTGGGTCCTAGATCCTCGTCTGGAACCGTGGCCAGAACCTGAGGTTTCCTCTCCAGTGCTGGCATGGATCTTGGGGTTCCTCTGAAGTCTCCACAGGAGAGTCAGGACTCTTCTCGAGTGGAGACATACACGTCCATTTTCCTCCCGAGCTGTAGCAGCAGTGTCAGTCTTTCCGACGAGTTGACACAGAGATCTGTGGCTTTCCCTCGAGGTGCCACAGGGCTGTAATGTGCCACCGTGGTGTGATTCGATGCTCGGAGTGACCTTCGAGGCAGGGCAGGTAAATCAGGTTCATCTGGAGTGAACTGAGATATTTGGGGGTCATTTGGAATGGTGGCACATACCCTGGAGTTCATCTCAACTGTCCTGTTGAGAGCACCTCCTCTTGCTGTGTGACGGGATTGCCAGAATCCTTTCCCGAAGAAGCAGGGAAAGGAAACCTCATCTGGAATGGAGGAGGGGGAAATGGGGCTGCTCTTGAGTTGTGGTGGGACCCTCAGTGTTCCTCTCGAGTGTAGACAGTATGTCGAGGAACTACTTGATTTGCAGATAGTATGTGAAGGACCCTTTGAGGTTCAGGAGGGAAGGCGTGATATCTCTCAGGATCCCACAGCAGAAAACGGCCTCATCTCACCTAGAGGGGAGAACTCCTGGTTTTTCTCGAGTTGTGGCAGTTCCCTCTCGAGTTACAATGGGCACCTCAGGGACCCGCTCGCGTGGTGTCAGGAAAGGCCAGTCTCCGTGCGAGTTGAAATGGGCCCCTCGGGATTCCTCCTCAGTCGGTGCTGAGTCCTAAGTCCCTGTCTGGAGCTGAAGCTGGGACCTGAGGTTTCCTCTGCAGTGCTGGCATGGATCTTGGGGTTCCTCTGGAATCTCCCCAGGGGAGACAGGCCTCGTCTCCTGTGGTTACACGCACGTCCGCTTTCCTCCCTAGCTGTAGCAGCAGTATCAGGCTTCCCATCGAGTTGACCCAGGAATCTCTGTCTTACCCTCGAGATTCCACAGGGCTATGGCATGAGCCACCATTGTGTGAGGCAACACGTGGGTGACACTCGATGTAGTGCAGTGAAATCAGGTTCATCTGGAGTGGACTGAGACATCTGGGGGACTTTAGTATTTTGCATGACACCTCAAGATCTCGGCTTTCCTGTTGAGAGTGCCACCTCTTGAGATGCGACAGGAATGGCGGGAATCCTTTCCCAACTAAGCAGGGAAACGGACCCTCATCTCGAAGTCACGAGGGGGAAATGGGGCTCCTCCTGAGTTGTGCCGGGGCCCTCATTGTTCCTCCCTCATGGGGACGAGTATGTCGGGAAATTTCTTGAGTTGCAGCAAGGGTGGGAATGACCCTTGCGAGGTTCAAGAGGGAAGGCGTGATTTCCCTCAAGATGCTGCAACAGAAAAGGGCCTCATTTTGCCTGCAGGGGAGAACCTCCTGATTTTTCTCGAGTTGTGGCAGGTCCCTGTCGAGTTACGACGGGGACCTCAGGGACCCGCTCGCATGGCCTCAGGAAAGGCCAGTATCTGTGCGAGTTGAGAGGGGCCCCTCGGGATTCCTCTCCAGTCGGTGCTGGGTCCTAAGTCCTTGTCTGGAGCCAAAGCTGGAACCTGAGGTGTCCTATCCAGTGATGACATGGATCTTAGGGTTCCTCTGGAGTCTCCCCAGGGGAGTCAGGCCTCGTCTCCTGCGGTTACATGTACGTCCACTTTCCTCCTGAGCTGTAGCAGCAGTGTCAGGCTTCCCGATGAGTTGACACAGGGATCTCTGTGTTTCCCTCGAGAGGCCTCTGGGCTGTGGCATGAGCCACTGTGGTGAGAGGCGAAACGCAGATGACACTTGAGGTAGTGCAGGGAAATCAGGTTCATCTGGGGTGGACTGAGACATCTGGGGGACTCTTAGTATGTTGGCATGACCCTTGGAGATCTCGGCTTTCCTGTTGAGAGCACAACCTCTTGAGATGCGACGGGAACGGCCTGAATCTTTTCCCGACGAAGCAGGGAATGGGACCCTCATCTCAAGCTTGCGAGGGGGAAACGGGTCTCCTGAATTTTGCCGAGACCCTCGGTATTTCTCTCATGTGGGGACGGTTATGTTTGGTAAATTCTTGAGTTGCAGCAAAGGGTGCGTAGGAATCTTGCCCTGTTCAAGAGGGAAGGCATGATTTCCCTTGAGACTCCGCAGCAGAAAAGGGTCTCATCTCGCCTGCAGGGGAGAACCTCCTGGTTTTTCTCAAGTTGCTCTCGAGTTAAGATGGGGACCTCAGGGAACCGCTCGCGTGGCCTCAGGAAAGACCAGTCTCCATGCGAGAAGTGAAGGGCCCCTCGGGATTCCTCTCCAGTCAGTGTCGGGTCCTAGGACCTCGTCTGGAATTACGGCCAGAATCTGAGGTTTCCGCTCCAGTGCTAACATGGATCTTGGGGTTCCTCTGGAGTCTCCACAGGAGAGTCAGGACTCTTTTCGAGTGCAGACATACACGTCCCTTGTCCTCCCGAGCTGTAGCAGCAGTGTCAGGCTTCCCGACGGATTGACACAGGGATCTGTGGCTTTCCCTCAAGGTGCCACAGGGTGGTCGCACGTGCCACCGTGGTGTGATTCGATACTCGGGGTGACCTTCGAGGCAGGGCAGGGAAATCAGGTTCAGCTGAAGTGGACTGAGATATTTGGGTCTTTTGGAATGGTGGAATGACCCCTGGAGTTCCTCTCGACTGTCCTGTGGAGAGCACGTCCTCTTGCTGTATGACTGGAACGCCAGAATCCTTTCCTGACAAAACAGGTAAAGGAAATCTCATATGGAGCTGAGGAGGGGGAAAGGGGACCACTCCTGAGTTTTGGTGGGACTCTCAGTGTTCCTCTCGAGTGGAGACGGGTATGTCGGGGAACTTCTTCAGTTGCAGCAAGGGTTGGCAGGACTCTTTGAGGTTCAGGAGGGAAGACGTGATTTCTCTCATGATGCCACAGCAGAGAACAGCCTCATCTCAACTGGAGGGGAAAATTTCCTGGTTTTTCTCGAGTTGTGGCAGGTCCCTCTCGAGTTACGATGGGGACATCAGGGACCCGCTCGCATGGCCTCAGGAAAGGCCAGTCTCTGTGAGAATTGAGAGGGGCCCCTCGGGATTCCTCTCCAGTTCGTGCCAGGTCCTAAGTCCCCGTCGGGAGTCGAAGGTGGAACCTGAGGTTTCCTCTCAAGGTCTGGCATGGGTCTCGGGGTTCCTCTGGAGTCTCCCCAGGGGAGTCAGGCCTCGTCTTCTGTGGTTACATGCACGTCTGCTTTCCTCCCGAACTGTAGCACCAGTGTCAGGCTTCCCGTCGAGTTGACCCAGGGATCTCTGTCTTTCCCTCGAGATGCCACAGGGCTGTGGCACGAGCCACCGTGGTGTAAGGCGATACGTGGGTGACACTCGAGGTTGTGCAGGCAAATCAGGTTCATCTGGAGTGGACTGAGACATCTGGGGAACTTTTTGTATCTTGCCACGACCCCTGGAGATCTCGGCTTTCCTGTTGTGAGGGCCACCAGTTGATATGCGACAGGAACGGCGAGATACTTTCCCGACGAAGCAGGGAAACTGACCGTCATCTCGAGCTCACGAGGGGGAAACGGGGCTCCTCCTGAGTTGGGCCAGGACCCTCGGTGTTCCTCCCGCGTGGGGACGGGCATGTTGGGGAACTTCTTGTGTTGCAGGAAGGGTGGGAAGAACCCTTGCGAGGTTCATGAGGGAAGGCGTGATTTCCCTCGAGATGCCGCAGCAGAAAAGGGCCTCATCTCGCCTGCAGGGTAGAACGTCCTGGTTTTTTTTTTTTTTGAGTTGCAGCATGTCCCTCTCAAGTTATGACGGGGACCTCAGGGACCCGATGGCATGGCCTCAGGAAAGACCAATCTCCATGCCAGTTGCGAGGGGCCCCTCGGGATTTCTCTCCAGTCAGTGTTGGGTCCAGGTCCTCATCTGGAAATGCGGCCAGAACCTGTGGTTTCCTCTCCAGTGCTGACATGGATCTTGGGGTTCCTCAGGAGTCTCCACAGGAGAGTCAGGACTCTTCTCGAGAGGAGACATACACGTCTGTTTTCCTCCCGAGCTGTAGCAACAGTATCAGTCTTCCCAACGAGTTGACACAGGGATCTGTGGCTTTGCCTCGAGGTGCCACAGGCCTGTTGCACGTACCACCATGGTGTGATTCGATGCTCGGTGTGACCTTCGAGTCAGGGCAGGGAAATCAGGTTTATCTGGAGTGGCCTGAGACATTTGGGGGTCTTTTGGAATGGTGGCACGACCTCTGGAGTTCCTCTCAACTTTCCTGTTGAGAGCAGGTCCTCTTGCTGTGTGACGAGAACTCCAGAATCCTTTCCCGATGAAACAGGAAAAGAAACCCTCATTTGGAGCGGAGGGGGGGGAAAGGGGGCCCCTCTTCAGTTGTGGTGGAACCCTCAGTTTCCTCTCGAGTAGAGACGTGTATGTCCCGGAACTTCTTGAGTTGCAGCAAGGGTGTGAAGGACCCTTTGAAGTTCAGGTGGGAAAGCGTGATTTCCCTCGAGACGCTGCAGCAGAAAAGGGCCTCATCTCACCTGCAGGGGAGAACCTCCTGGTTTTTCTCGAGTTGCGGCAGGTCCCTCTCGAGTTACAATGGGGACTTCAGGGACCCGCTCACATGGGCCCAGGAAAGGCCAGTCTCCGTGCAGTTTGAGAGTGGCCCTTCGGGATTCCTCTCCAGTCGTTGCCAGGTCCTAAGTGCTCATCTCGAGTTGAAAATGGAACCTGAGCTTTCCTCTCCAGTGCTGACATGGATCTTGGTGTTCCTCTGGAGTCTCCCCAGGGGAGTCAGGCCTCGTCTCCTGTGGTTACATGCACGTCTGCTTTCCTCCCGAGCTGTAGCAGCAGTGTCAGGCTTCCCGTCGAGTTGACCCAGGGATCTCTGTTTTTCCCTTGAGATGCCACAGGGCTGTGGCACAAGCCACCATGGTATGAGGCTATACACGGTGACACTCGAGGTAGTGCAGGGACATTAAGTTCATCTGGAGTGGACTGAGACAACTGGGGGAATTTTAGTATGTTGGAACGAACCCTGGACATCTCGGCTTTTCTGTTGAGAGCGCCACCTCTTGAGATGCGATGGAAATGGCGGAATTCCTTTCCCGACTAAGCAGGGAAAGGGACCCTCATCTCGAGCTCACGGTGGGGAAACGGGGCTCCTCCTGAGTTGTGCCAGGATACTTGATGTTCCTCCCGCGTGGGGACGGGTATGTCAGGAAACTTCTTGAGTTGCAGAAAGGGTGGGAAGTACCCTTGCGAGGTTCAAGAGGGAAGGCGTGATTTCCCTCGAGATGTCACCGCAGAAAAGGGCCTCATTTCGACTGTAGGGGAGAACCTCCTGGTTTTTCTCGAGGTGAAGCAAGTCCCTCTCGAGTTATGACGGGGACCTCAGGGACACGCTCACGTATCCTAAGAAAAGACCAGTCTCCATGCAAATTGAGTGGGGCCCCTTGGGATTCCCCTCCTGTCAGTGTCGGGTCCTTGGTCCTCGCCTGGAACTGCGGCCAGAACCTGAGGTTTCCTCTCCAGTGCTGACATGGATCATGGGGTTCCTCTGGAGTCTCCGCAGGACAGTCAGAATTCTATTTGATGGAGACATACACGTCCGTTTTCCTCCCGAGCTGTAGCATAGTGTCAGGCTTCCCGACGTCTTGACACAGGGATCTGTGGCTTTCCCTCGAGGTGCCACAGTGCTGTTGCACGTACCACCATGGTGTGATTTGAGATTCAGGGTCACCTTTGAGGCAGAGCAGAGAAATCAGGTTCATCTGGAGTGGATTGAGACATTTGGGGGTCTTTTGGAATGTTGGTACCACCCCTGGAGTTCCTCTCGACTTTCCTGTTGAGATCACGTCCTCTTGCTGTGCGATGGGAATGCCAGAATCCTTTCCCGACGAAGCAGGGAAAGGATCCCTCATCTGGAGTGGAGGAGGGGGATCGGGGGCCCCTCTTGGGTTTTGGTGGGACTCTCAGTGTTCCGCTCATTTGGAGATGGGTATCTCGAGGAATTTCTTGAGATGTAGCAAAAGTGTGAAGGACCCTTTGAGGTTCAGGAGGGAAGGCATGATTTCTCTCGGGATGATGCAGCAGAAAAGGGCCTCATCTCGCCTGCAGGGGAGAACCTTCTGGTTTTTCTCGAGTTGTGGCTGGTCCTTCTCGAATTATGACAGGCACCTCAGGGACCCACTGGCATGGCCTCAGGAAAGACCAGTCTCCATGCAAGTTGCGAGGGGCCCCTCGGGATTCCTCTCCAGTCAGTGTCAGGTTCTAGGTCCTAGTCTGCAACTGCGGCCAGAACCAGAGGTTTCCTCTCCAGTGCTGACATGGATCTTGGGGTTCCTCTGGAGTCTCCACAGGAGAATCAGGACTCTTCTCGTTGGAGACATACACGTCCGTTTTCCTCCCAATCTGTAGCACAGTGTCAGTCTTCCCGACGGGTTGACACAGGGATTCTTTGGCTTTCCCTCATGGTCCCACAGGGCTGTCACACATGCCACCGTGGTGTGATTAGATGCTCGGGGTGACCTTGGAGGCAGAGCAGGGAAATCAAGTTCATCTGGAGTGGATTGAGACATTTGGGGGTCTTTTGGTTTGGTGGCACCACCCCTGGAGTTCCTCTCGACGTTCCTGTTGAGAGCACGTCCTCTTGCTGTGCGACGGGAAGGCCAGAAACCTTTCCCAATGAAACAGTGATAGGAACCCCCATCTGGAGTGGAGGAGAGGTAAAGGGGGTCCCTCTGGAGTTGTGGTGGGACCCTCAGTGTTCCTCTCGAGTTGAGACGGGTATGTCAGGGAACTTCTTGAGTTGCTGCAAGGGTGTGAAGTACCCTTTGAGTTACAGGAGGGTTCCTCTGGAGTTTTGGTTGGGCCCTCAGGGTTCCTCTCGAGTGGAGACGGGTATTTCGGGGAACTTCTTGAGTTGCTGCAAGGGTGTGAAGTACCCTTTGAGTTACAGGAGGGAAGGCGTGATTTCTCTCGGATTGCCTCTGCAGAAAACGGCCTCATCTCGCCTGTAGGGGAAAACCTCCTGGTTTTACTCGAGTTGTGGTAGGTTCCTCTCGAGTTATGACAGGGACCTCAGGGACTTGCTCATGTGGCCTCAGGAATAGCCAGTCTCCATGCGAGTTGAAAGGGGCCCTTCAGGATTCCTCTCCAGTTGTTGCCGGGTCCTAACTCCCCATCTGGAGCTGAATATGGAACCCGAGATTTCCTCTCCAGTTCTGGCATGGATTGTGGTTTTTTTCTGGAGTCTCCCCAGGGGAGTCAGGCCTCGTCTTCTGTGGTTATATGCACGTCTGCTTTCTGCCCAAGCTGTAGCAGTAGTGTCAGGCTTACCTTCGAGTTGACCCAGGAATCTCTGTCTTTCCCTTGTGATGGCACAGGGCTGTGGCACGAGCCACCATGGTGTGAGGTGATACACAGTTAGCACTCAAGGTAGTGCAGGGAAATCAGGTTCATCTGGAGTGGACTGAGACATCTGGGAGACTTTTAGTATGTTGGAAAGACCCCTGGAGATCTCGGCTTTCCTGTTCAGAGTGCCACCACTTGAGATGCGACAGGAACAGTGGGAATCCTTTCCCGACAAAGCAGGGAAAGGGTCCTCATCTCGAGCTCATGAGGGGGATACAGGGCTCCTTCTGAGTTGTGCCGGGACCCTCAGTATTCCTCCCGCATGGGGACGGGTATGTCAGGTAACTTCTTGAGTTGCAGCAAGGGTGGGAAGGACACTTTCGAGGTTCAAGAGGGAAGGCGTGATTTCCCTCATGACCCCGCAGCAGAAAAGGGCCTCATCTCGCCTGCAGGGAAAGAACCTCATGGTTTTTCTCGAGTTGCAGGAGTTCCCTCTCAAGTTACGATGGGGAACTCAGGGACCCGCTCTCGTAGCCTAAGGAAAGACGAGTCTCCATGCGAGTTGTGAGGGGCCCCTCGGGATTCCTCTACAGTCAGTGTCGGGTCCTTTTTCCTCGTTTGGATCTCCTGCCTGAAACTGAGGTTTCCTCTCCAGTGCTGACATGGATCTTGGGGTTCCTCTGGAGTCTCCACAGGACAGTCAGGACTCTATTTGAATGGAGACATACACGTCCATTATCCTCCCGAAATTTAGCAGCAGTGTCAAGCTTCCTGACGGATTGACACAGGGATCTGTGGCTTTCCCTCAAGGTGCCACAGGGCTGTCACACGTGCCACTGTGGTGTGATTCAATGCTAGGGGTGACCTTCGAGGCAGGGCAGGGAAATCAGGTTCATCTGGAGTGGACTGAGACATTTGGGGGTCTTTTGGAATGGTGGCACGATCCCTCAGTTCCTCTCGACTTTCCTGTTGAGAGCACGTGCTCTTGCTGTGCGACGGGAACACCAGAATGCTTTCCTGATGAAATAGGGAAAGGAACCCTCATCTGGAGCGGAGGATGGGGAAAGGAGGCCACTCTTGAGTTGTGGTGGGACCCTCAGTGTTCCTCTCGAGTGGAAACGGGTATGTCGGGGAACTTCTTTACTTGCAGGAAGGGTGTGAAGGACCCTTTGAGGTTCAGGAGGGAAGGCGTGATTTCTCTCGGGATGCTGCAGCAGAAAACGACCTCATCTCGCCTGGAGGGGAGAACCTCCTGGTTTTTCTCGAGTTGCGGCAGGTCCTTCACGACTTACGATGGGGACCTCAGGGACCTGCTTGCGTGGCCTCAGGAAAGGCCAGTCTCTGCGCGAGTTGAGAGGGGCCCCTCGGGATTCCTCTCCAGTCATTGTCGGGTCCTAAGTCTCCGTCTGGATCTGAAACTGTAACCTGAGGTTTCCTCTCCAGTGCTTTCATGGATCTTGGGGTTCCTCTGGAGTCTCCCCAGGGGAGTCAGGCCTCGTCTCCTGTGGTTACATGCATGTCCGCTTTTCTCTCTGGCACTGTAGCAGCAATGTCAGGTTTCCCGTCGAGTTGACCCAGGGATCTCTGTCTTTCCCTCGAGATGACACAGGCCTGTGGCACAAGCCACCGTGGTGTGAGGTGATATGCGGGTGACACTCGAGGTAGTGCAGGGAAATCAGGTTCATCTGGAGTGGACTGAAACATCTGGGGGAATTTTAGTATGTTGGCACGACCCCTAGAGATCTCGGCTTTCCTGTTGAGAGTGCCACCTCCAGAGATGTGACAGGAACAGCGGGAATCCTTTCCTGATGAAGCAGGGAAAGGGACCCACATCTCGGCTCACAAGGGGGAAACGGGGCTCCACCTGAGTTGAGCCGGGACCCTTGGTGTTCCTCCTGCGTGGGGACTGGTATGTCGGGGAACTTCTAGAGTTGTAGCAAGGGTGAGAAGGACCCTTGGAAGGTTCAATAGGGAAGGCATGATTTCCCTCACAGCACCGCAGCATAAAAGGGCCTCATCTAGACTGCAGGGTAGAACCTCCTGGTTTTTCTCGAGTTGTGGCAGTTTCCTCTTGAAATATGACGGGGACCCCAGGGACCCACTCCTGTAGCCTCAGGAAAGACCAGTCTCCATGCGAGTTGCCAGGGGCCCCTCGGGGTTCCTCTCCAGTCATTGTTGGGTCCTAAGTCTTCGTCTGGAACTGTGGCCAGAACCTGAGATTTCCTCTCCACTGCTGACATCGACCTTGCAATTCCTCTGGAGTCTCCACAGGAGAGACAGGAATCTTCTCAAGTGGTGACATACACGTTGGTTTTCCTCCTGAGCTGTAGCAGCAGTGTCAGACTCCCTGACGAGTTGACACAGGGATCTGTGGCTTTCCCTCAAGGTGCCACAGGGCTGTCACACGTGCCACCATGGTGTGATTTGATGCTCGGGGTGACCTTCGAGGCAGTACAGGGAAATCAGGTTTATCTAGAGTGGACTGAGATATTTGCAGGTCTTTTGGAATGGTGGACAACGCCTGGAGTTCCTCTCGAATTTCCCATTGAGACCATGTCCTCTTGCTGTGCGACAGAAATGCCAAAATCCTTTCTCGACAAAGCAGGTAAAGGAACCCTCAACTCGAGCAGAGGAGGGGGAAAGGAGTCTCCTCTTAAGTTGTGGTGGGACCCTCAGTGTTCCTCTCGAGTGGAGACGGGTATGTCAGGGAAATTCTTGAGTTGCATTATGACAGGGACCTCAGGGACATGCTGGTGTCAGCTCAGAAAAGGCCAGTCTCCATGCGAGTTGAGAGGGGCCCTTCTGGATTCCTCTCCAGTCGGTGCCGGATCCTAAGTCCCCAGCTGGAGCCAAAGCTGGAACCTGAGGTTTCCTCTCCAGTGCTGACATGGATCTTGGGGTTCCTCTGGAGTCTCCCCAGTGGAGTCAGGCTTCGTCTCCTGTGGTTAGATGCACGTCCGCGTTCCTCACGGCCTGTAGCAGCAGTGTCAGTCTTCCCGTCGAGTTGAAACAGGCACCTCTGTCTCTCCATCACGATGCCACAGGGCTGTGGCACGAGCCACAGTGGTGTGAGGCGATAAACGGGTGACACTCGAGGTAGTGCAGGGAAATCAGTTTCATCGGGAATGGACTGAGACATCTGGGTACTTTATTATGTTGGCATGACCCATGGAGATCTAGGCTTTCCTGTTGAGAGCGCCACCTCCTGAGATGCGATGGGAACGGCGGGAATCCATTCCCGAAGAAGCAGGGAAAGGAACCCTCATCTGCAGCTCATGAAGGGGAAATGGGGCTCCTCTTGAGTTGTGCCAGGAACCTCGGAGTTCCTCCTGCATGGAGACGGGTATGTCGAGGAACTTCTTGAGTTGCAGCAAGGGTTGGAAGGATCCTTGCGAGGTTCAAGAGGGAAGACGTGATTTCCCTTGAAACGCCACAGCAGAAAAGGGCCTCATCTCGCCTGCAGAGGAGAACCTCCTGGTTTGTCTCGAGTTGCAGCAGGTCCCTCTCAAGTTATGACGGGGACCTCAGGGACCCGCTGGCGTGGCCTCAGGAAAGACCAGTCTCCATGCGAGTTGAGAGGGGCCCCTTGGGATTCCTCTCCAGTCAGTGTCGGATCCTAGGTCCACGTCTGGAACTGAAGCGAGAACCTGAGGTTTCCTCTCCAGTGCTGACATGGATTTGGGGTTCCTCTGGAGTCTCCACAGGAGAGTCAGGACTCTTCTCGAGTGGAGACATACACATCCGTTTTCCTCCCGAGCTGTAGCAGCAGTGTCAGGCTTCCAGATGAGTGGACACAGGGATCTGTGGCTTTCACTCCATGTGCCACAGGGCTGTTGCACATGCCCCCGTGGTGTGATTCGATGCTTGGGGTGAACTTCGAGGCAGTGCAGGGAATTCAGGTTCATCTGGAGTAGACTGAGACATTTGGGGGTCTTTTGGAATGGTGGCATGACCCTGGAGTTCCTCTCGACTTTCCTCTTGAGAACACGTCCTCTTGCTGTGTGACGGAAACACCAGAAACCTTTCCCGACGAAGCAGGGAAAGGAACCCTCATCTGGAGCGGAGGAGGGGGAAAGGGAGATCCTCTTGAGTTGTGGTGATACCCTCAGTATTCATCTCGAGTGGAGACAAGTATGTCGGGGAACTTCTTTACTTGCAGGAAGGGTGTGAAGGACCCTTTGAGGTTCAGGAGGGAAGGCGTGATTTCTCTCGGGATGCCGCAGCAGAAAACGGCCTCATCTCGCCTGGAGGGGAGAACCTCCTGGTTTTTCTCGAGTTGCGGCAGGTCCCTCTTGAGTTACGACGGGTACCTCAGGGACCCGCTCGCGTGGCCTCAGGAAAGGCCAGTCTCCATGCGAGTTGACAGGGGCCTGTCGGGATTCCTCTCCAGTCAGGGCTGGGTCCTAAGTCTCCATCTGGAGGTGAAACAAGAACCTGAGCTTTCCTCTACAGTGCTGGCATGGATATTGGGGTTCCTCTGGAGTATCCCCAGGGGAGTCAGGCCTCATCTCCTGTGATTACACCCACGTCCGCTTTCCTCCCGAGCTGTAGCAGCTGAGTCATGCTTCCCATCGAGTTGACCCAGGGATCTCTGTCTTTCCCTCGAGATGATACAGGGATGGGGCACGAGCCAACGTGGAGTGAGGTGATACGTGGGTGACACTGGAGGTATAACAGGGAAATCAAGTTCATCTGGAGTGGACTGAGACATCTGTGGGACGTATAGTATGTTGGCACGACTCCTGGAGATCTCGGCTTTCCTGTTGAGAATGCCACCTCTTGAGATGCGATGCGAATGGCGGGAATCCTTTTACGACGAAGCAGGGAACGGGACCCTAATCCTGAGTTCACGAGGGGAAAAGGGGCTCCTACTGAGTTGTGCGGGGACATTCAGTGTTCCCCCCGTGTAGGGACGTGTATTTCGGGGAAATTATTGAGTAGCAGCAACGGTGGGAAGGACCCTTGTGAGGTCAAGAGGGAAGGTGTGATTTCCCTCGAGACGCCGCAGCAGAAAAGGACCTCATCTCGCCTGCAGGGGAGAACCTCCTGGTTTTTCTCGAGGTGTGGCAGGTCCTCTTGAGTTACGACGGGGACCTCAGGGATTCGCTGGCGTGGCCTCGGGAAAGTCCGGTCTCCATGCGAGTTGTGAGGGGCCCCTCAGGATTCCTCTCCAGTCGGTGTTGGGTCCTAGGTCCTCATCTGGAACTGTGGCCAGTACCTGAGATTTCCCCTCCAGTGCTGCCATGCACCTTGGGGTTCCTCTGGAGTCTCTACAGGAGAGTCAGGACTCTTCTCAAGTGCAGACATACACGTCCGTTTTCCTCCCGAGCTGTAGCAGCAGTGTCAGGCTTCCGGACGAGTGGACACAAGGATGTGTGGCTTTCCCTTGAGGTGCCACAGCGCTGTCGCACATGCCCCCATGGTGTGATTCGATGCTCGGGGTGACCTTCGAGGCATGGCAGGGAAATCAGGTTCATCTGGAGTGGACTGAGACATTTCAGGGTCTTTTGGAATTGTGGCACGACCCCTGGAGTTCCTCTCGACTTTCCTGTTGAAAGGATGGACTCTTGCTGTGTGATAGGAACGCCAGAATCCTTTCCCTACTAAGCAGGGAAAGAAACCCTCATATGGAGCAGACGAAGGGGAAAGGGTGCTCCTCTTGAGTTTTGGTGGGACCCTCAGTGTTCCTCTCGAGTGGAGATGTGTATGTCGGGGAACTTCTTGAGTTGCAGCAAGGGTGTGAAAGACCCTTTGAGGTTCAGGAGGGAAAGCATGATTTTTCTCGGGATGCCGCAGCAGTAAACGGCCTCATCTCCCATGGAGGGGAGAACCTTCTGGTTTCCTTGAGTTGCGGCAGGTCCCTCTCGACTTACGATGGGGCCTCAGAGACCCGCTCACATGGCCTCAGGAAAGCCCAGTCTCCGTGCGAGTTGAGAGTGGCCCCTCGGGATTCCTCTCCTGTTGGTGTTGGGTCCTGAGTCCCCATCTGGAGTCAAAGCTGGAACCTGAGGTTTCCTCTCCAGTGCTGGCATGGATCTTGGGGTTCCTCTGGAGTCTCCCCAGGGGAGTCAGGCCTCGTCTCCTGTGGTTTCACGTACATCCGCTTTCCTCTCGAGCTGTACAGCAGTGTCAGGCTTCTCGTCGAGTTGACCCAGGGATCTCTGTCTTTCCCTCGAGATGCCACAGGGCTGTGGCACAATCCACCATGGTGTGAATGGATACGTGGTTGACACTCGAGGTAGTGCAGGGAAATCAAGTTCACCTGGAGTGGACTGAGACATCTAGGGAACTTTTGGTGTGTTGGCACGACCCCTGGAGATCTCGGCTTTCCTGTTGAGAACGACACCTTTTGAGATGTGACGGGAAAGTTGGGAAACTTTTCCGATGAAGCAGGGAAAGGGACCCTCATCTCGAGCTCACGAGGGGGAAATGGGGCTACTCCTGAGTTTACCGGGATCCTCGGTGCTCCTCTCGCGTGGGGACGTGTATGTTGGGGAACTTCTTGAGTTGCAGCAAGTGTGGGAAGGACCCCTGCGAGCTTCAGGAGGGAAGGCGTGATTTCCCTCAAGACGTCACAGCAGAAAAGGGCCTCCTCTGGCCTGCAGGGGAGAACCTCCTGGTTTTTCTCTAGTTGCGGCAGTTCCCTCTCCAGTTACGATGGGGACCTCAGCGATGTGCGGCCGTGGCCTCAGGAAAGACCAGTCTCCATGCAAGTTGTGAGGGGCCCCCCAGGATTCTTCTCCAGTAAGTGTCGGGTCCTATGTCCTCATCTAGAACTGTGGCCAGAACCTGAAGTTTCCTCTCCAGTGATGACATGGAACTTGGGGTTCCTCTGCAGTCTCCACAGGAGAGTCAGGACTCTTCTCGAGTGGAGACATGCAGGTCTGTTTTCCTCCGAGCTGTAGCAGCAGTGTCAGGCTTCCCGACAAATTGACATAGGGAACTGCAGTTTTCCCTCAAGCTGCCACAGCACTGTTGCACGTGCTACCTTGGTGTGATTCAATTCTTGGTGTGACCTTCGAGGCAGGGCAGGGAAATCAGGTTCATCTGGATTGGACTGAGACTTTTGGGGGTGCTGCGAGCGAAATGACAAAGAGACACAGACACACAAAGGACAGACATACATACAACTCCGGCTGGAGGAACAAATCTACGCAAGCCCCCTTGCAGTTTATTTTTATAGTCCAGTTCTGGGAAGCAATCCAAGAAGCGAAGCACTGCATTCTTTTACCATATGAGTACAAAATTACGATTTCAGCACAGAGGGAGAAAGTGACCTTCACATGTTTACTAAGAAGCCTGTCCAGGACCCCAGCTTCCTCCTACTCATCAGGGAGGGCGTGAGACTCCTCGTATGCGAGCGGTCCCTAACCATTAGGGGTTCGTGAACAGGCTCCTGGCAAAAGGGCTCTTGTTTGCAAGGAACCCCATGCCCTCAGGCAAAAAGGCCCCGTTTGCGGGCACCTGATGCCTCCCTATCTGATCCATTCTCAGGCCACTGCTGGTCTCCCACATCTCCCCCTTATTTCTTAGATGCGATAGCAATTTGTAAGGCAGCTTGGAGGCATTGCTTTTCCTTTTTTAGTTGTTGCCTTCTGTGCCAGCACCAGAAGACTAAAAAAGCAATACAGCATAAAAACAATATAAGTGCAGTGTTCCCAAAAGTAATTCCAATAAGTGTGGATTCATGCCCGAGAGGATTTAAATTATTTAGACCCCCTTGTAGACTCTGTAACAGATCAGATTCATTAATGTCAGGCAAGGTTCTACTGAAAGTAGATAATATTTGCTGTTTTAACTTCATTATTTCCACAGTAATGTTCTGATGCCCTATTAATGATCGCTTTACCTTTTCCCACCCTATACTCAAATTGAATGACACTGGGGTGATACATATCTGGGAAGAGTTCCAATCACATTTTACCATGTTTTTAGTAGACAAGACAGTTAATTGATCCCCAAGCCAAGAAACAGCGTGTTGAAGATTTAGGACATCGGTCGCAAGTTGAGCATCTAAATCTCGTTGTTGTTGCCATAACAGATGAGAGTCCTTATGCCAATTGTGAACAAAATCAGCGGTCTGGATTTCTTGTTGCAAAGCAAGTCCAGCCACCACAGCTGTTGCGGTAACTGAGGCGACGGCAAGAACAGAGGCTATGATGATTCCTAGCATCTGGCGAGATTGATGAAGCAAGGTTTGCATAGCGGTCACCAGGTGAGAAACAGCAAAAGAGTCCAACCATGGTCTTGTCAAATTGACAGGCAGCCATAGTTCTGTTCTAGCTTTAACAATCAATAGTGACTTAATATCATTGTTTTGATTTTCAAATCGATTCTACCAAGATCTATTTATACATTGAGTCAAACTGCAATATACATAAGATATAGTTCCCAAAGTTTCACTCCAGGTCCAATTCCCATACAACAGTGCAAATGGATATTTCACACAAGCCACAGCAAAATAAGATTTATTAACATGCAAATTAACATGAAATGGACCCGATGCATCTGTGACCTTCAGAGTATAATTCCCCGACCATATAATAAGATTTCCAGACACAGCCCATAATTTCCAAATGTCCTCTTGAATATGTGAATAACCTTTTAATTGAAATTGATGAGGAACCAGTGCAAACTATTGCCATTTAACCTTTTCATTACCATTACCCATTACGGTGTTATTGATATGATGCCATTTGAGGGATCTGTTAGGTTCCAGACACAGCCCATAATTTCCAAATGTCCTCTTGAATATGTGAATAACCTTTTAATTGAAATTGATGAGGAACCAGTGCAAACTATTGCCATTTAACCTTTTCATTACCATTACCCATTACGGTGTTATTGATATGATGCCATTTGAGGGATCTGTTAGGCCATTTTTCTAAAAACTGTCCATGATCTGGACTCCAGTCCATGAAAACAAAACCAGAGTAATTCATAACTTTGAAAGGTCGGTGGCCCCGGCAATGTTCCCACTCTAGAGATTCTAAGGATGGAACAAAAAAGTTAGAAGGGCAGAGGGATATGAGTACATCAGGATGATGATCCATCGGAACTGTTGAAGTATGAAAGCCTCTAGCAGAGACAGTTCAGTTCAGTTCAGTCGCTCAGTCATGTCCGACTCTTTGCGACCCCATGAATTGCAGCACGCCAGGCCTCNACTTCTGCTTTATCGACTATGCCAAAGCCTTTGACTGTGTGGATCACAATAAACTGTGGAAAATTCTGAAAGAGATGGGAATACCAGACCACCTAACCTGCCTCTTGAGAAATCTGTATGCAGGTCAGGAAGCAACAGTTAGGACTGGACATGGAACAACAGACTGGTTCCAAATAGGAAAAGGAGTCCATCAAGGCTGTATATTGTCACCCTGCTTATTTAACTTATATGCAGAGTACATCATGAAAAACGCTGGACTGGAAGAAACACAAGCTGGAATCAAGATTGCCGGGAGAAATATCAATAACCTCAGATATTCAGATGACACCACCCTTACGGCAGAAAGTGAAGAGGAGCTAAAAAGCCTCTTGATGAAAGTGAAAGAGGAGAGCGAAAAAGTTGGCTTAAAGCTCAACATTCAGAAGACGAAGATCATGGCATCTGGTCCCATCACTTCATGGGAAATAGATGGGGAAACAGTGGAAACAGTGCCAGACTTTATTTTTTTAGGCTCCAAAATCACTGCTGATGGTGACTGCAGCCATGAAATTAGAAGACGCTTACTCCTTGGAAGAAAAGTTATGTCCAACCTAGATAGCATTTTCAAAAGCAGAGACATTACTTTGCCGACTAAGGTCCATTTAGTCAAATTAGAAGGCGCTTATTCCTAGCAGAGACAAGCACAGTAAAAATAGCAAAATGATAATCATTATATTTTATCCCCCATGTGTTATAAGAATGATGAGAATGCACTTTGGTGGACAAACAAAAGGGATGTCCCCCTATACACAAGGGTATGCCTTCTGCTGCAAGAGTAACGTTACTTATATTATATTGATTGGTATGATGATGCAATTGCTCTATTCCCCCACAAGCCGATTGGGGAAAGAAGGCAGTCTCATTAGTGCATACTTGTACTTCAGGTTCTCCCCAAGAGACAGCTCTTACGAGAGGGGGATAAGGGACACAAGCCCAAGAGGTGTGTTCTGTTGCTTGTACATACATTACCTGACAGGTAACCATAGCCATCATAGCCAACAACAAATTGGTAGGATTGAGAGGTTAGCCAGCATTGACAAGGGTTTTCCTAGCTTCCTGGGTGAGTTATTTCAGTTGTCCCTATGTTGGAGGGGATGCAGAGCGAGTAGAGAAGGTGAGGCTCCATTGAGCTGAGAGTTCTTCAAACTTTCATACAAAACGGTCATCCATTGTGAATTTTAATCAATCGAGTTGGAGCCCAAAACCTGGAATTATCAATAGATATGAAAGCATGTCCCCGCCCCAAATATATTAATGATGCTGGGATCTAACCCCTTTTTCTATCTTTATACCAAATGGGTGTATCTAATGTCTTCTTATCTTCTTGTCCCTTTTGAAAATGTAGTTCTGCCACTGACAAATTCTTGTCACTCCATATATTTAAAAAATTTAAAGTGAGTAAAGTTTTATTCAGAATATCTTTAGGTTTTATAAATCTCTTTTGTTGTCCCCTTTTTAATTTTTTGAGATAATCACGCAAGGTATGATTAGCTCTTTCAATTATAGCTTGTCCTTGCCTATTGTATAGAATCCCAAAAGTATGAGTTACATGATATTGAGAAAGGAATTGGGCTAATTTTATAGATTGGTAAGCAGATGCATTATCAGTTTTTAATTCCAGTGGTATTCCCATCACTGCAAAACAAGATAATAAATGAGTAATGATAGCATTAGCTTTCTCAGAGTTTAAGGCAGTAGCCCACTGAAAATGTGTGTATGTGTCTGTAGTGTGGTGGATATATTTTTGTCAGCCAAAATAATGGATGTAAAGGACATCCATTTGCTATATATGATTAATTTGTTGGCCTTTTATGTTAACACCTGGTGGGGTGAATGGCAATTCAAAGAGTGCACATATAGAGCAAGAACGGACAATGTTTTGAGCTTGTTTGCGAGTAATCGCATGAGATTTTTGCAACCCTTTGGAATTAGTATGTTGCAAGTAATGTTCTTGTTTTGCTTTTTTTATAAGATAAAGTAAGGCATCAATTGTAGCATTTTCAAATGATAAAGGTCCGGGAAGGGTGGAATGTGCATGGATATGAGTAAAGAAAATTAGTTCTGAGCGTAGTAAGAGTAACTGTTGTATTTGATGAAATAATTTATTAACTGGTGTCTTAAGTGTCAATGGAAGAGAGACATAAGGAAGCTGGAAGCAAGAGAGAACAGCATATCAAGAACCTGAAACAATATTAATAGGAAGCTGATAAAAATCTTGCAAAGCTAGGGAAATAGCCCATAATTTAGCAGGCTGTACAGAAGAAAAGGAGTGAGGGATAACTTTGAAGCTCTCCGGGGTCCAGTCTCTAGTTGTATTTTTGTTTGCATTGGTAAAAATAGTGGGACCCTTAACTGGAGTATCGGAAATTGGGGAGTGAGATATCATATGGTTAGACTGAAGAAAATGAATCAGCTTAGAGGAAGGATAATGATTAGAAAAGGAACCAGGATATGAAGCGAGAGAAATTTGCCAGTTTTTATTAAATTGTAGACAATGAGATATTTGAGCAGTTGTTAACTGAGTCACAGTTTGATAGCATTCATGTCCTGATAATTGTAGAACATGATGGTGACCTTTCTGTATAAGAAATACCAACTTATCCATATAAGTAATCAATTTCTTGGAGAAACTGTAAGGTAAGAAAATCCATTCTAGTAGTCCTTCTTCCTGAGTTATTACCCCAGATGGAGAATAGAGAGTGTGGAAAATAGTAAAGGAAATGGGCTGAAATGGATGTAAGTAAGTTAAAAAGACTTCATTAAGTCAGTGTTCCACAAATTGGAGTTTCTTCAAAGCTGAGGGGGTCAGTGTTTGGGGTCTGTCTAAAGTTCTGTCCCCTTCTAATGTGGAAAACAGATGTTGCAATTGGTAAGTAGGAATTCTAAGTACAGGACGTAGCTAATTGATATCTCCTAGTAATTTTTGAAAATCATTTAAAGTTTTCAAATGGTCTCTTCAGATTTGTAGTTTTTGGGGTGTTATTCGTTGTTGTTTTAATATGGTCCCTAAATAGGAGAAAGGGAAATCTTTTTGGATCTTTTCGGGAGCTATTTGTAAATTATATTCTTCTAATGCCTTTTGTACCTTTAGAAAGAAATCATTGCACTCAGCAACAGTGGGAGCAGCTAATAAGAGATCATCTATATAATGATACAAAATGTAATTGGGGCATTTTTTGTGAATAGTTTGCAAAGAATGAGCAACAAACTCTTGGCACAAGGTAGGGCTATTGATCATTCCTTGTGGTAAGACTGTCCATTGATAACGTTTAGCAGGTTGAGCATTGTTAAGGACAGGGACAGTAAAAACAAATTTATCTCTATCTTGCAACTGTAGAGGGATGGTAAAGAAACAATCCTTAAGATCTAATACCATTAATGACCAATTTTGAGGAATCAAGGCTGGAGACGGAAGTCCCAATTGCAATGCTCCCATGGGCTCAATGCATTTATTAACTTCTCTTAGATCTATTAATATTTTCCATTTAGTAGATTTTTTTTAACAAAAACAGGAGAATTCCATGGAGAGGTAGAGGGTTCTATATGACCAAGTTGAAGTTGCTCTTGAATTAATTGTTCCAAGGCCTTGAGCTTAATTTGGGGCAATGGCCACTGCTCAACCCATTTTGGGGTCACATTTAACCATTTTAATGGGAGTGCTCGAGGAATTTGAGCAGTGGCTATTAGTTTCACGAAGGAATAGTTATAGAAGCTCCCAGGGGGGAGAGGAGATCTCTTCCCCAAATATTGATAGGTATGTTTATGATATAAAAAGTTACAAATATTGATTTTTCCATCTTGAAATTGACATTTCAGTGGATGAGCACTCTTTAGCAATTGATCCCAATCCTGTTAACATGAGAGGGCTTTTCTCTTTTCCCCATATAAAGGGCCATTGTTGTGAAGATATGACAGAGACATTGGCTCCAGTATCTATTAATCTTTCAAATCTTTTCCCTTGAACATACAAGGGGACCATCAGGCGAGAGTCTTTAACAAGCATTTTTTAAAATATACGTTGCCTGGTGCTTTTAAAACCCCCCATTTTTTGGTTAGGAATGACGGGAAAGGGATGATAAGGTAAGAGAATCAATTGGGTTACACGTTTACCAATTAATAGAGATAACGTGATAGATGTAGAGGCCACGATTAAAATTTTTCCAACATAATCTGAATCAATCACTCCAGGTATAATAGTCAAACCCCTTAAGGCCATATTGCTGCAGCCTAATATCAGGCCAAAAGTGCCCTTAGGTAATGGCCCAAAGACGTTAGTCCTTAATTTGTAAAATTTTCCCCCTGGGGAGAGAAGGATATTCTCTGTTAAAGGTAGATCAGCTGTTGCACTTCCTGAAGTGGTAGAATATAAATCTGACACTAGTAAGTGTCCGGGTGATTTTGAGGCATCAGTAGCCTTCAAGGATTGTTGTGAAACAAAGGGGCCGCTTGAAGGTTGGAGGGTAGAGAGGGGGTCCCCAAAATTATCCCTGGGCCTCGGGGACTGAGGCCCATTGGGTAGTTTCCCAGAATGGGGTTGCCAAATTTATCCTTTTAGGAATGGCATTCATTAGTCCAGTGAAGCCCTTTGCCACACCGGCGACAGGGCCCAGGGGGCTTATTTTGTTTTATATTGTCCTGTTTTGTTTTTAATTTTCAGCAATCTTTTTTCATATGCCCAGGCTTTTCACAATGATAGCAATTTCTACCCTGTTTTGGTTTTATGGCTTGGGCCAAGGCTGCAGCAAAAACAGTAGCATTGTGTTTTGTTTCTCCCATTCCAGAGCAAGCTCTGATATATTCAGTTATAGAAGCTCTTTGGCCCTTTAAGCATAAAACCGCCGGGGGGCGCAGGAATATCATCATCATAAAGCATGGGAAAGGGAAATGAAAAGTAGTGCCCCTTCTGACTTACATCTGGAATCTTAGAAGAAACCGGAAAGAGAGACGTGTAAAGAGGGGCAGAGGGAGTAGGAATCTGCTGTGAATTTTTTGTTGAATTTTTCACCATTGTTGAAATAACTGAGTCATTTTTTCTAGCTTACCATCAGTTGCTGATGAGGAGGATGATAAGGTGTAACTGTTAGATTTAACATCAGATTCCCCTTCCCGGACAGCGGCACAGCAGCCATTGTAGCACTGCTTGCAACGGCAGTGCTTTGTTCCCCACCTGGAACTTTTTCATATATAGCTTCTGACTTGGCAGATTTTGTTTCACTATCTATAGATAATAAAGCGAGAGCCTGTGTAATAACATTACATAAAGTCAACAATTTTAAAGGAATTATGTTACCCTTTTGATGTTGCTGCTTTAATTTTTTCTTTCACTGTTTTCCATTTTTTTTATAATTCAATTGCACTTTAGTCTGACACTGAAACAAATAACAATGTTTCTCCATGAGGCGGAATAACTCCGACAAACTGCAACTGGATGCCTTAACCCCAATGGAGTGGAGAAGTTCTTTGACTAACTCCATGTATTGTGTCTTTGCTGATGGGGAGTTCCCCATGATTTTCCCGAAAGTTCCCCTGCCTTGGATCTACCATCCCCGAGGGGTACTCACCCTTCCGGTTTCACTCGAGCCCCACGTTGGGCTCCAGATGCTGTGAGCAAAATGACAAAGAGACACAGACACACAAAGGACAGACATACACACAACTCCGGCAGGAGGAACAAATCTGCCCAAGCTCCCTTGCAGTTTATTTTTATAGTCCAGTTCTGGGAAGCAATCCAAGAAGCGAAGCACTGCATTCTTTTACCATATGAGTACAAAATTACGATTTCAGCACAGAGGGAGAAAGTGACCTTCACATGTTTACTAAGAAGCCTGTCCAGGACCCCAGCTTCCTCCTACTCATCAGGGAGGGCGTGAGACTCCTCGTATGCGAGCGGTCCCTAACCATTAGGGGTTCGTGAACAGGCTCCTGGCAAAAGGGCTCTTGTTTGCAAGGAAACCCATGTCCTCAGGCAAAAAGGCCCCGTTTGCGGGCACCTGATGCCTCCCTATCTGATCCATTCTCAGGCCACTGCTGGTCTCCCACATGGGGGTCTTTTGGAATGGTGGCACGACCCCTGGAATTCCTCTCAACTTTCCTGTTGAGAGCATGTCCTCTTGCTGTGAGACGGGAATGCCAGAATCCTTTCCTGACGAAGCAGGGAAATGAACCCTCATCTGGAACAGGGGAGGGGGCAAGGGGGCCCCTCTTGAGTTGTGGTGAGACCCTTAGTGTTCCTCTCAAGTGGAGACAGGTATGTCGGGGAACTTCTTGAGTTGCAGCAAGAGTGTGAAGGACCTTTTGAGATTCAAAAGGGAAGGCGTAATTTCTCTCGGGATGCCTCAGCAGAAAACGGCCTCATCTCGCCTGCAGGGGAGAACCTCCTGGTTTTTCTCGAGTTGAGGCAGGTCTCTCTTGAGTTACACGGGGATCTCATCCCTCCCGTGAGGCCTCAGGAAAGGCCAGTCTCTGTGCGAGTTAGGGGCCCCTCGGGGTTCCTGTCCAGTCGCTGCCGGGTCCTAAGTCACCATCTGGAGCCAAAGCTGGAACCTGAGGTTTCCTCTCCAGTGCTGGAATGGATCTTGGGGTTCTTCTGGAGTCTCCCCAGGGGAGTCAGGCCTCGTCTCCTGTGGTTACACGCACATCTGCTTTCCTCCCGAGCTGTAGCAGCAGTGTCAGGCTTCCCGTCGAATTGACCCAGGGGTCTCTGTCTTTCCCTCAAGATGCCACAGGGCTTGGCACGAGCCACCATGGTGTGGGGTTTTTTGCGGGTGACACTCGAGGTAGTGCAGGGAAATCAGGTTCATCTGGAGTGGTCTGAGACATCTGGGGGACTTTTAGTATGTTGGCAGGACCCCTGGAGATCTCGGCTTTCCTGTTGAGAGTGCCAGCTCTTGAGATGCTATGATAATGGAGGGAATCCTTTCCTGACGAAGCAGGGAAAGGGACCCTCATCTCGAGCTCACGAGCGGGAACGGGGCTCCTCCTGAGTTATGCCAGGACCCTCGTTGTTCCCATCACGTGGGGACGGGTATGTCGGGGAACTTCTTGAGTTGCAGCAAGGGTGGGAAGGACCCTTGCAAGGTTCAAGAGAGAAGGCGTGATTTCCCTCGAGACGCCGCAGCAGAAAAGGGCCTAATCTCGCCTGCAGGGGAGAACCTCCTTGTTATTCTCGAGTTGTGCCAGGTCCCTCTCGAGTTACGACGGGGACCTCATGGACCCGCTCGCATGGCCTCAGGAAAGGCCAGTCTCTGTGAGAGTTGCGAGGAGCCCCTCGAGATTCCTCTCCAGTCGGTGCCGGGGCCTAGGTGCCCATCTGGAGACAAAGCTGGAACCTGAGGTTTCCTCTCCAGTGCTGGCATGGATCTTGGGGTTCCTATGGAGTCTCCCCAGGGGAGTCAGGCCTCGTCTCCTGTGGTTACATGCCTGTCCGCGTTCCTCCCAAGCTGTAGCAGCAGTGTCAGACTTCCCGACGAGTTGACACAGGGATCTGTGGTTTTCCCTCAAGGTGCCACAGGGCTGTCGCATGTGCCACCATGGTGTGATTCGATGCTCGGGGTGACCTTCGAGGCAGGGCAGGGAAATCAGGTTCATCTGAAGTAGAATGAGACGTTTGCGGGTCTTTTTGAAAGGTGGCACGAACCCTGGAGTTCCTCTCGACTTTCCTGTTGAGAGCACGTCCTCTTGCTGTGCGACGAGAACGCCAGAATCCTTTGGCGATGAAGCAGGGAAAGGAACCCTTATCTGGAGCGGAGGCGGAGGAATGGGGTCTCCTCGTGAGTTGTGTTGGGACCCTCAGTGTTCCTCTCGAGTGGAGACGGATATTTCGGGGAACTTCTTAAGTTTTAGCAAGGGTATGAAGGATCCTTTGAGGTTCAGGAGGGAAGGCGTGATTTTTCTCAGGATGCCGCAGCAGAAAACGGCCTCATCTCGCCTGGTGGGGAGAACCTCCTGTTTTTTCTCGAGTTGCGGCAGTCCCTCTCAGGTTACAATGGGGAACTCAGGGAACCGCTCGCGTGGCCTCAGGAAAGGCCAGTCTCCGTGCGAGTTGAGAGGGGCCCCTCGGGATTCCTCTCCAGTCAGTGCCGGGTCCTAAGTCCCCATCTGGAGCCAAAGCTGGAACCTGCGGTTTCCTCTCCAGTGCTGGCATGGATCTTGGGGTTCCTCTGGAGTCTCCCCAGGGTGGTCAGGCCTCGTTTCCTGTGGTTACACACAAGTCTGCTTTCCTCCCGAGCTGTAGCAGCATTGTCAGTCATCCCGTGAGTTGATCCCGGGATCTCTGTTTTTCCCTCGAGATACCACTGGGCTGTAGCACGAGCCTCCGTGGTGTGAGGTGTTACGCGGGTTACACTCGAGGTAGTGCAGGGAAATCAGGTTCATCTGGAGTGGTCTGAGACATCAGGGGGACTTTTAGTATGTTGGCACGACCCCTGGAGTTCTTGGTTTTCCTGTTGAGAGCGCGACCCCTTGAGATGCGACGGGAATGGCGGGAATCCTTTCCCGACGATGCAGGGAAAGGGACCCTCATCTCGAGGTCATGAGGGGAAAACGGGGCTCCTCCTGAGTTTTGCCGAGACACTCGGTGTTCCTCCCGCATGGGGACGGGTATGTCGGGTAAGTTCTTGAGTTGCAGCAAGGGTGGGAAGGACCCTAGCAAGGTTCAAGAGTGAAGGTGTGGTTTCCCTCGAGACGTTGCAGCAGAAAATGGCCTCATCTCGCCTGCAGGGGAGAACCTCCTGGTATTCTCGAGTTGCGGCAGGTCCCTCTCAAGTTAAGACGGGAACCTCAGGGACCCGCTCGCGTGGCCTCAGGAAAGGCCAGTCTCCGTGTGAGTTGAGAGGGGCCCCTCAGGATTCCTCTCCAGTTGGTGCTGGGTCCTCAGTCCCCGTCTGGAGCCAAAGCTGGAACCTGAGGTTTCCTCTCTAGTGCTGGCATGGATCTTGGAGTTCCTCTGGAGTCTCCCCAGGTAAGTCAGGCCTCGTCTCCTGTGATTATATGCACGTCAGCTTTCCTCCTGAGCTGTATCAGCAGTGTCAGGCTTCCCATCCAGTTGACCCAGGCATCTCTCTCTTTCCCCCGAGATGCCACAGGACTGTGGCATGAGCCACCCTGTTGTGTGGAGATAGGCAGGCACCACCCCTTAAGTGTCAGGCTTCCCATCGAGTTCACACAGGGACCTCTGTCTTTGCCTCAAGATGCCACCTGGCTGTGGCACGAACTACCGTGATGTGAGGAGAAAACGGCCTCCTCTCGCCTGCCGGGGAGAACCTCCAGGTTTTTCTCGAGTTGCGGTAGGTCCCTCTGGAGTTACAACAACGACCTCAAGGACCTGCTGAGGTGCCCTCAGGAAAGACCAGTCTCCATGCAAGTTGCGAGGGGCCCCTTGGGATTCCTCTGCAGTCAGTGTCGGGTCCTAGGTCCTCGTCTGGATCTCCGGCCAGAACCTGAGGTTTCCTCTCCAGTGCTGACATGGATCTTGGGGTTCCTCTCGATTCTCCACAGGAGTGTCAAGACTATTCTCGAGTGGAGACATACACGTCCGTTTTTCTCCCGAGCTGTAGCAGCAGTGTCAACTTTCCCGACGAGTGGACACAGGGATCTGTGTCTTTCCCTCGAGGTGTCACAGGGCTGCCGCAAGTGCCACCGTGGTGTGATTCAATGTTCTGGGTGACCTTCGAGGCAGGGCAGGGAAATCAGGTTCTTCGGTAGTGGACTGAGCATTTAGCGGTCTTTCGGAATGGTGGCACGAACCCTGGAGTTCCTCTCGAGTTTCCTGTTGAGAGCACATCCTCTTGCTCTGCGAAGGGAACACCAGATTACCTTCCTGACAAAGCAGGTAAAAGAACCCTCATCTGGAGCGGAGGAGGGGGAAAGGGGGCTCCTTTTGAGTTGTGGTGTGGCCCTCAGTGTTCCTCTTGATTGGAGACGGGTATGTCAGGGAATTTCTTGAGTTGCAACAAGGGTTTGCAGAACCCTTTTTGATTCTGGAGGGAAGGCGTGATTTCTCTCAGGATGCCGCAGCAGAAAACGGCCTCATCTGGCCTGGAGTGGAGAATCTCCTGGCTTTTCTCGAGTTGCAGCAGGTCACTCTCGAATTACGATGGGGACCTCAGGGACCCGCTCGTGTGGCCTCAGGAAAGGCCAGTCTCCGTGCGAGTTGAGAGGGGCCCCTCGGGATTCCTCTCCATTCAGTGCCGGGTACTAAGTCTCCATCTGGAGCCGAAGCTGGAACCTGAGTTTTCCTCTCCAGTGCTGGCATGGAACTTGGGGTTCCTCTGGAGTCTCCCCAGGGGAGTCAGGCGTCATCTCTGGTGGTTGCATGCACGTCCGCTTTCCTCCCGAGCTGTAGCTGCTGTGTCAAGCTTCCCATCGACTTGACCCCGGAATCTCTGTCTTTCCCTCGAGATGTCACAGGCCTGTGCCACGAGCCACCGTGGTGTGAGGCGATACGCAGGTGACATGCGAGGTAGTGCAGGGAAATCAGGTTCATCTGGAGTGGACTGGGACATCTGGGGGACTTTTAGCATGTTGGCACGACCCCTGGAGATCTCGGCTTTCCTGTTAAGAGCACCACCTCTTGAGATGTGACGGGAATGGCGGGAATCCTTTCCCGACGAAGCAGGGAAAAAGACCCTCATCTCGAGCTCACGATGGGGAAACAAGGCTCCTCCTGAGGTGTGCCGGGACCCATAGTGTTCCTCCCACATGGGGACGGGTATGTCGGGGAACTTCCTGAGTTGCAGCAAGGGTGGGAAGGACGCTTGTGAGGTTCAAGTGGGAAGGCGTGATTTCCCTCGTGATGCCACAGCAGAAAAGGACCTCATCTCGCCGGCAGGGGAGAACCTCCTGGTTTCTCTTGAGTTGTGGCAGGTCCCTCTCCAGTAGCAACGGGGACCTCAGGGACCTGCTGGCGTCGCCTTAGGAAAGAACAGTCTCCATACGAGTTGCGAGGGGCCCCTTGGGATTCCTCTCCAGTCAGTGTCGGGTCCTAGGTCCTCATCTGGAACTGCGGCCAGAACCTGAGTTTTCCTCTCCAGTGCTGGCATGGATCTTGGGGTTCCTCTGGAGTCTCCACAGGAGAGTCAGGACTCTACTCAGGTGGAGACATACACGTCTGTTTTCCTCCCAATCTGTAGCACCAGTGTCAGGCTTCCCGACGAGTTGACACAGGGGTCTGTGGCTTTACCTCGAGGTGCCACAGGGCTGTCGCAGATGCCACCGTGGTGTGACTCGATGCTCAGGGTGACCTTCAAGGCAGTGCAGGGAAATCAGGTTCATCTGGAGTGGACTGAGACATTTGGGGTATTTTGGAATGGTGGCACGACCCCTGGAGTTCCTCTCGACTTTCCTGTTGAGAGCACACCCTCTTGCTGTGCGATGGGAATGCCAGAATCCTTTCCTGTCGAAGCAGGGAAAGGATCCCTCACTGGGAGCGGAGGAGGGGGAAAGGGGGCTCCTCTTTAGTTGTGGTGGGATCCTCAGTGTTCCTCTCGAGTGGAGACGGGTATGTTGGGGAACTTCTTGAGTTGCAGCAAGGGTGGGAAGGACCATTATAGGTTCAGGAGGGAAGACCGGTTTTCTCTTGGGATGCCGCAGCATTAAATGGCCTCATCTCACCTGTAGAGGAGAACATCCTGGTATTTTTCGAGTTTTGGAAGGTTCCTCTCGAGTTAAGTCGGGGACCTCAGGGACCCACTCGTTTGGCCTCAGGAAAGGCCAGTCTCCGTGCTAGTTGAGAGGGGCCCCTCAGAATTCCTCTCCAGTCGGTGCCGGGTCCTCAATCTCCGTCTGGAGCCGAAGCTGGAACCTGAGGTTTCCTCTCTAGTGCTGGCATGGATCTTGGAGTTCCTCTGGAGTCTCCCCAGGTAAGTCAGGCCTCATCTCCTGTGGTTATATGCATGTCGACTTTCCTCCTGAGCTGTATCAGCAGTGTCAGGCTTCCCGTCCAGTTGACCAGGCATCTCTCTCTTTCCCTCGAGATGCCACAGGACTGTGGGACGAGCCACCCTGTTGTGTGGCGATAGGCGGGCACCACCCCTTAAGTGTCAGGCTTCCCATCGAGTTCACACAGGGACCTCTGTCTTTGCCTCAATATGCCACCTGGCTGTGGCACGAACTACCGTGATGTGAGGAGAAAACGGCCTCCTCTCGCCTGCCGGGGAGAACCTCCAGGTTTTTCTTGAGTTGCGGTAGATCCCTCTGTAGTTACAACAACGACCTCAGGGACCCACTGAGGTACCCTCAGGGAAGACCAGTCTCCATGCGAGTAGCGAGGGGCCCCTCGGGATTCCTCTGCAGTCAGTGTCGAGTCCTAGGTCCTCGTCTGGAACTCCGGCCAGAACCTGAGGTTTCCTCTCCAGTGCTGACATGGATCTTGGGGTTCCTCTCGATTCTCCACAGGAGTGTCAAGACTATTCTTGAGTGGAGACATACACGTCTGTTTTTCTCCCGAGCTGTAGCAGCAGTGTCAGGCTTCCTGACGAGTGGACACAGGGATCTGTGCCTTTCCCTCGAGGTGTCACAGGGCTGCGCAAGTGCCACCGTGGTGTGATTCAATGCTCGGGGTGACCTTCGAGGCAGGGCAGGGAAATCAGCTTCATCTGGAGTGGACTGAGACATTTGGGGGTCTTTTGGAATGGGGCAAGAACCCTGGAGTTCCTCTCAACTTTCCTGTTGTGAGCACATCCTCTTGCTGTGCCACGGGAATGCAAGAATCCTTTCCTGACGAAGCAGGGAAGGGAACCCTCATCTGGAGCAGATGAGGGGGAACGGGGGCCCCTCTTGAGTTGTGATGTGGCCCTCAGTGTTCCTCTCGATTGGAGACGGGTATGTCGGGGAACTTCTTGAGTGTGCAGCAAGGGTGTGAAGTACCCTTTGAGGTTCAGGAGGAAAGGTTTGATTTCTCACTGGATTCTGCAGCAGAAAACGGCCTCATCTCGCCTGGCGGGGAGAACCTCCTGGTTTTTCTCGAGTTGCGGCAGGTCCCTCTCGAGTTACCACGGGGACGTCAGAAACCCTCTCACGTGGCCTCAGGAAAGGCCATTCTCCATGTGAGTCGAGAGGGGCCCCTCTGGATTCCTCTCCAGTCAGTGCCGGGTCCTATGTCCCCCTCTGGAGCCAAAGCTAGAACCTGAGGTTTTCTCTCCAGTGCTGGCATGGATCTTGGGGTTCTTCTGGAGTCTCCCCAGGGGTGTCAGGCCTCGTCTTCTGTGGTTACATGCATGTCCGCTTTTCTCCAGAGCTGAAGCAGCAATGTCAGGCTTCCCGTCGAGTTGACCCATGGATCTCGGTCCTTCCCTCGAGATGCCACAGGGATGTGGCACGAGCCACCATGGTGTGAGGTGATACGCAGGTGACACTCGAGGTAGTGCAGGGAAATCAGGTTCATCTGGAGTGGACTGAGAAATCTGGGAGACTTTTAGAATGTTAGCACGACCCCTGGAGATCTCAGCTTTCCTGTTGAGAGTGCCACCACTTGAGATGCGACGGGAATGGGAGGGATCCTTTCCCGACGAATCAGGGAAACAACCCTCATCGTGAGTTCACGAGCGGGAAACAGGGCTCCTGCTGAGTTGTGCCGGGACCCTTGGTGTTCCTCCCACGTGGCGACGGGTATGTCAGGGAACTTCTTGAGTTGTAACAAGGTTGGGAAGGACCCTTGTGAGGTTCAAGAGGGAAGGTATGATATTTCTCGATACGCCGCAGCAGAAAAGGGCCTCATCTCGCCTGCAGGGGAGAACCTCCTCGTTTTTCTCGAGTTGCGTCAGTTTCCTCTAGAGTTATGATGGGGACCACAGGGACCCGCTGGCGTGACCTCAGGAAAAACAGTCTCCATGCGAGTTGTGAGGGCCCCTCGGTTTTCCTCACCAGTCAGTGTCGGGTCCTAGGTCCTCGTCTGGAACTCCAGCCAGAACCTGAGGTTTCCTCTCCAGTGCTGACATGGATCTTGGGGTTCCTCTGGAGTCTCCACAGGAGAGTCAGGACTCTTCTCGAGTGGAGACATACACATCCGTTTTCCTCCCGAGCTGTAGCAGCAGTGTCCATGAGGGGACACAGGGATTTGTGGCTTTCCCTCGAGGTTCCACAGGGCTGTTGCACGTGCCACTATGGTGTGACTCAATGCTCGGGGTGACCTTCGATGCAGGACAGGGAAATCAGGTTCATCTGGAGTGGAGAGAGACATTTGGGGGTCTTTGGAATGGTGGCATGACCCCTGGAGTTCCTCTCTACTTTCTTGTTGAGAGCACGTCCTCTTGCTGTGTGACGGGAACGTCAGAATCCTTTCCCGATGAAGCAGGGAAAGGAACTCTCATCAGGAGCAGAGGAGAGGAAAAGGGGGCTCCTCTTGAGTTGTGTTGGAACCTCAGTGTTCCTCTCGAGTGGACACTGGTATGACGGGGAACTTTTTAGTTGCAGCAAAGGTGTGAAGGACCCTTTGAGGTTCAGGAGGGAAGGCGTGATTTCTCTCGGGATGCCGCAGCAGAAAACGGCCTCATCTCGGCTGGAGGGGAGAACTTCCTGGTTTTTCTCAAGTTGCGGCAGGTCCCTCTTGAGTTTCCACAGGGACCGCAGGTATCCGCTCGCGTGGCCTCAGGAAAGGCCAGTCTCTGTGCGAGTTGAGAGTGTCCCCTCGGGATACCTCTCCAGTTGGTGCTGGGTCCTTAGTCCCTGTCTGGAGCCGAAGCTGGAACCTGAGGTTTCCTCTCCAGTGCTGGCATGGATCTTGGGGTTTCTCTGGAGTCTCCCCAGGGGACTCATGCCTCGTCTCCTGTGGTTACATGCAAGTCCGCTTTCCTCCCGAGCTTTAGCAGCAGTGTCTGGCTTCCCGCCGTGTTGACCCAGTGATCTCTGACTTTCCCTCCACATGCCAAAGGGCTGTGGCAGGAGCCACAGTGGTGTGAGGCGATACACGGGTGACACTCGAGGTAATGCCAGGAAATCACGTTCATCTGGAGTGGACAGAGACATCTGGGGGACTTTTAGTATGTTGGGCCGACCCCAGAAGATCTCCGCTTTCCTGTTGAGAGCGCCACCTCTTGAAATGCGATGGGAATGGCGGGAATCCTTTCCTGACGAAGCAGGGAAAAGGACCCTCATCTCGAGCTTACAGTGGGGAAACGGGGCTCATCCTAAGTTGTGCTGGGACCCTCAGTGTTCCTCCAACATGGGGACGTGTATGTCGGGGAACTTCTTGAGTTGCAGCAAGGGTGGGAAGGACCCTTGTGAGGTTCAAGAGAGAAGGCGTGATTTCCCTCGAGACGCCGCAGCAGAACAGGGCCTCATCTCGCCTACAGGGGAGAACCTCCTGGTTTTTCTCGAGTTGCGGCAAGTCCCACTCAATTTACGACGGGGACCACGGCGACCCGCTGGCTTGGCCTCAGGAAAGACCAGCCTCCATGCGAGTTGCGAGGGGCCCCTCGGGATTCCTCTCCAGTGTCGGGTCCTATGTCCTCGTCTGGAACGGCGGCCAGAACCTGAATTTTCCTCTCCAGTGCTGATATGGATCTTGGGGTTCCTCTGGAGTCTCCACAAGAGAGTCAGGACTCTTCTCAAGTGGAGACATACACATCCATTTTCCTCCCAAGCTGTAGCAGCAGTGTCAGTCTTCCCAACGAGTTGACACAGGGATCTGTGTCTTTCCTTCGAGGTGCCACAGGGCTGTTGCACATGCCACTGTGGTGAGATTCGATGCTCTGGGTGACCTTGAAGGCAGGGCAGGGAAAGCAGGTTCATCTGGAGTGGACTGAGACATTTGTGGGTCTTTTGGAATGGTGGCACGACACCTTTGAGAGCACATCCTCTTGCTGTGCGACAGGAATGGCAGAATCCTTTCCCTACGAAGCAGGGAAAGGAACCCTCAACTGGAGAGGAGGAGGGGGAAACGGGGCTCATCTTGAGTTCTGGTGGGACCCTCAGTGTTACTCTGAATGGAAATGGGTATATGGGGGAATGTTTTGAATTGCTGCAAGGGTGTGAAGGACTCTTTGAGGTTCAGGAGGGAATGCGTGATTTCTCTTGGGATGCTGCAGCAGAAAACAGATTCCACTCGCCTGGAGGGGAGAGCCTCATGGTTTTTCTCGAATTGCGGCAGGTCACTCTGGAGTTATGACGGGGACCTCAGGGACATGCTCACATGGCCTCAGGAAATGCCAGTCTCCATGCGAGTTGAGAGTGGCCCCTCGGGATTCCTCTCCAGTCGGTGCTGGGTCCTAATTCCCCCTCTGGAGCCGAAACTGGAACCTGAGGTTTCCTCTCCATTGCTCGCATGGATCTTGGGGTTCCTCTGGAGTCTACCCAGGGGAGTTAGGCCTCATCTCCTGTGGTTACACACACGTCCACTTTCCTCCCGAGCTGTAGCAGCAGTGCCAGGCTTCCCATCGAGTTGACCCAGCGATCTCTGTTTTTCCCTCGAGATGCCACAGGGCTGTGGCATGAGCCTCCGTGGAGTGAGGTGATATGCAGGTGACCTTTGATTTAGAGCAGGGAAATCAATTTCTTCTGTAGTGGACTGAGACATGTGGCGGACATTCAGTATACTGGAACGACGCCTGGAGATTTCGGCTTTCCTGTTGAGAGCGCCACCTCTTGAGACGTGACTGGAATGCCGGGAATCCTTGCCAATGAAGCAGGGAAAGGGAACCTCATCTCGAGCTCACGAGGGCGAAACGGGGCTCCTCCTGAGTTGTGCCGGGATCCTCGGTGTTCCTCCCACGTGGGGATGGGTAATTCGGGGAACTTCTTGAGTTGCAGCAAGGGTGGGAAGGATACTTGTGAGGTTCAAGAGGGAAGGCGTGATTTCCCTCGAGATGCCACAGCAGAAAAGGTCCAAATCTCGCCTGGAGGGGAGAACGTCCTGGTTTATCTCGAGTTGTGGCAGGTCCCTCTCGAGTTATGACGGGGACCTCAGGGACCCGCTGGCATGGCCTTAGGAAAGTCTAGTCTCCATGCAAGTTATGAGGGGCCCCTCGGGATTTCTGTCCAGTAAGTGTCGGGTCCTAGGTCCTCATCTGGAACTGCGGCCAGAACCTGAGGTTTCCTCTCCAGTGCTGACATGGATCTTGGGGTTCCTCTGGAGTCTCCACAGGAGAGTCAGGACTCTTCTCAAGTGGAGACATACACATCCATTTTGCTCCCGAGCTGTAGCATCAGTGTCAGGCTTCCCGATGAGTGGACACAGGGATCTGTGGTTTTCCCTCAAGGTGCCAGAGGGCTGTTGCACATGCCACCGTGGTGTGATTCGATGCTCAGGGTGACCTTCGAGGCAGTGCTGGGAAATCAGGTTCATCTGGAGTGGACTGAGACATTTGAGTGTCTTTTGAAATGGTGGCATGACCCCTGGAGTTCCTCTCGACTTTTCTGTTGAGAGCACGTCCTTTCTGTGCAACGGGAACGACAGAAACCTTTCCCGATGAAGCAGGAAAAGGAAGCCTCATCTGGAGCAGAGGAGGGGAAAGGGGACTCCTCTTGATTTGTGATGGGACCCTCAGTGTTCCTCTCGAGTGGAGACGGGTATGTCGGGGAACTTCCTGAATTGCAGCAAGGGTGTGAAAGACCCTTTGAGGTTCCGGAGGGAAGACGTAATTTCTCTCAGGATTCCTCAGCAGAAAACAGCTTCATCTCGCCTGGAGGGGAGAACCTCCGGTTTTTTATCGAGTTGTGGCAGGTCCTTCTTGAGTTATGACGAGGACCTCAGGGCCCCGCTCACGTGGCCTCAGGAAAGGCCAGTCTCTGTGCGAGTTGAGAGGGTCGGGATTCCTCTAAAGTTGGTGTCGGGTCCTAACTCCCTGTCTGGAGCTGAAGCTGGAACCTGAGTTTTCCTCTCCAGTGCTGGCATGGATCTTGAGGTTCTTCTGGAGTCTCCCCAGGGGAGTCAGGCAAGGTCTCCTGTGGTTACACGCATGTCTGCTATCCTCCCGAGCTCTAGCAGCAGTGTCAGGCTTCCCATCGAGTTGACCCAGGGATCTCTGGCTTTCCCTCCATATACGAGAGGGCTGTGACACGAGCCACCATGGTGTAAGGCTATTCGCGGGTGACACTCAAGGTAGTGCAGGGAAATCAGGTTTATCTGGAGTGGACTGAGACATCTGGGGGACTTTTAGTATGTTGGCACAACCCCTGGATGTCTCGGCTTTCCTGTTGAGAGCGCCACATCTTGAGATGAGAAGGAAACGGCGGGAATCCTTTCCCGATGAAGCAGGGAAAGGGACCCTCATCTCGAGCTCACGCGGGGAAACGGGGCTCCTCCTGGGTTGTCCCAGGACCCTCGGTGTTCCTCCCGGCGTGGGGACGTGTATGTCGGGGAACTTCTTGAGTTGCAACAAGGGTGGGAAGGACCCTTGCGAGGTTCAAGAGGGAAGGCGTGTTTTCCCTCGAGATGCCACAGCAGAAAAGGGCCTCATCTCGCCTGCAATGGTAAATCTCCTGGTTTTTCTCGAGTTGCGGCAGGTCCCTCTCGAGTTACGTCGGGGACTTCAGGGACCCGCTGGCATGGCCTTAGGAAAGTCCAGTCTCCATGCGAGTTGTGAGGGGCCCCTCGGGATTCCTCTCCAGTCAGTGTCGGGTCCTAGGTCCTCATCTGGAACTGCGGCCAGAACCTGAGGTTTCCTCTCCAGTGCTGACATGGATCTTGGGGTTCCTCTCGAGTCTCCACAGGAGTGTCAAGACTATTCTCGAGTGGAGACATACACGTCCGTTTTTCTCCCGAGCTGTAGCAGCAGTGTCAACTTTCTCGACAAGTGGACACAGGGATCTGTGTCTTTCCCTCAAGGTGTCACAGGGCTGCCGCAAGTGCCACCGTGGTGTGATTTGATGTTCGGGGTGACCTTCGGGACAGGGCAGGGAAATCAGGTTCATCTGGAGTGGACTGAGCATTTGGAGGTCTTTTGGAATGGTGGCACGACCCTGGAGTTTCTCTCAACTTTCCTGTTGAGAGCACTTCCTCTTGCTCTGGGAAGGGAACGTCAGATTACCTTCCCAACGAAGCAGGTAAAGGAACACTCATCTGGAGCAGAGGAGGGGGAAAGGGGGCTCCTCTTGAGTTGTGGTGTGACCCTCAGTGTTCCTCTCGAGTGGAGACGGGTATGACGGGGGAAGTTCTTGAGTTGCAACAAGGGTTTGAAGGACTCTTTGTGGTTCTGGAGGGAAGGCATGATTTCTCTCAGGATGCTGCAGCAGAAAACGGCCTCATCTGGCCTGGAGTGGAGAATCTCTTGGTTTTTCTCGAGTTGCGGCAGGTCACTCTCGAATTACGACGGGGACCTCAGGGACCCGCTCGCGTGGCCTCAGGAAAGGCCAGTCTCCATGCGAGTTGAGAGGGGCCCCTCGGGATTCCTCTCCAGTCGGTGCCGGGTACTAAGTCCCCGTCTGGAGCCAAAGCTGGAACCTGAGGTTTCCTCTCCAGTGCTGGCATGGAACTTGGGGTTCCTCTGGAGTCTCCCCAGGGGAGTCAGGCCTCATCTCCGGTGGTTGCATGCATGTCCGCTTTCCTCCCGAGCTGTAGCTGCAGTTTCAGGCTTCCCATCGACTTGACCCCGGGATCTCTGTCTCTCCCTCGAGATGCCACAGGCCTGTGGAACGAGCCACCGTGGTGTGAGGCGATAAACTCGAGGCAGGGCAGGGAAATCAGGTTCACCTGTAGTGGACTGAGACATCTGTGGGTCTTTTAGTATGGTGGCACGACCCCTGGAGATCTCGGCTTTCCTGTTGAGAGTGCCACCTCTTGAGATGCAACGGGAATGGCGGAAATCCTTTCCTGATGAAGCAGGGAAAAAGACCCTCATCTCGAGCTCATGATGGGGAAACGAGGCTCCTCCTGAGGTGTGCCAGGACCCTTAGTGTTCCTCTCGCATGCGGACGGGTATGTCGGGGAACTTCTTGAGTTGCAGCAAGGGTGGGAAGGACGCTTGCAAGGTTCAAGTGGGAAGGCGTGATTTCCCTCATTATGCCACAGCAAAAAAGGGCCTCATCTCGCCTGCAGGGGAGAACCTCCTGGTTTCTCTCGAGTTGCAGCAGGTCCCTCTCAAGTTATGACGGGGACCTCAGGGACCCACTGGCATGGCCTTAGGAAAGACCAGTCTCCATACGAGTTGCGAGGGGCCTCTCGGGATTCCTCTCGAGTCAGTGTCGGGTCCTAGGTCCTCGACTGGAACTGCGGCCAGAACCTGAGGTTTCCTCTCCAGTGCTGACATGGATATTGGGGTTCCTTTGGAGTCTCCACAGGAGAGTCAGGACTCTTCTCAGGTGGAGACATACATGTCCGTTTTCCTCCCAATCTGTAGCACCAGTTTCAGGCTTCCCAACGAGTTGACACAGGGGTCTGTGGCTTTCCCTCGAGGTGTGACAAGGCTGTAGCAGATGCCACCGTGGTGTGATTCGATGCTCAGGGTGACCTTTGAGACAGTGCAGGGAAATCAGGTTCATCTGGAGTGGACTGAGACATATGGGGGACTTTTAGTATGTTGGCACGACCCCTGAAGATCTCGGCTTTCCTACTGAGAGCGCCATCTCTTGAGATGCGACGGGAATGGTGGAAATACTTTCCCGAAGAAGCAGGGAAAGGAACCCTCATCTCGTACTCAGAGTGGGGAAATGGGGCTCCTCTTGAGTTGTGCCGGGACCCTTGGAGTCCCTCCTGCATGGAGCCGGGTATGTCAGGCAACTTCTTGTGTTGCAGCAAAGTTGAGAAGGACCGTAGCGTGGTTCAAGAGAGAAGGCGTGATTTCCCTTGAGACGCTGCAGCAGAAAAAGTCCTCAATTCGACTGCAGGTGAGAACCTCCTGGTTTTTCTCGAGTTGCGACAGGTCCCTCTCGAGTTACAATGGGGACCTCAGGGAACTGCTCGCATGGCCTCAGGAAAGGCCAGTCTCCCTGCGATTTGAGAGGGGCCATTCAGGATTCCTCTCCAGTCGTTGCCGGTTCCTAAGTCCACGTCTGGAGACAAAGCTGTAACCTGTGGTTTCCTCTCCAGTGCTGGCATGGATCTTGGGGTTTCTCGGGAGTCTCCCAAGGGGAGTCAGGTCTCATCTCCTGTGGTGACATGTACGTCCGCTTTCCTCACAAGCTGTAGAAGTAGTGTCTGGCGTCCCATCGAGTTGACCCAGGAATCTCTGTCTTTCCCTCGAGATGCCACAGGGCTGTGGCATGAGCCACCATGGTGTGAGGCAATACACGGGTGACATTCGAGTCAGGGCTGGGAAATGAGGTTCATCTGGAGTGGACTGAGACATCTGGGGAACTTTTAGTATGTTGGCACGACCCCTGGAGATCTCGGCTTTACTGTTGAGAGCGCCATATCTTGAGATGCGACAGGAACAGCGGGAATCCTTTCCCAATGAAGCAGGGAAAGGAATCCTCATCTCGAGGTCACGAGGGGGAAACGGGGCTCCTCCTGAGTTGTGCCGGGAACCTCGGTGTTCCTATCGCGTGGGGACGGGTATGTCAGGGAACTTCTTGAGTTGCAGCAAGGGTGGGAAGGACGCTTGTGAGGTTCAAGTGGGAAGGCATGATTTCCCTCGTGATACCACAGCAGAAAAGGGCCTCATCTCGCCTGCATGGGAGAACCTCTTGTTTTTCTCGAGTTGTGGCAGGTCCCTCTCGAGTTATGACGGGGACCTCAGGGACCCACTCGTATGGCCTCAGGAAAGACCAGTCTCCATGCGAGTTGTGAGGGGCCCCCCGGGATTCCACTCCAGTCAGTGTCAGTTCATAGGTCCTCATCTGGAACTGCGGCCAGAACCTGAGGTTTCCCCTCCAGTGCTGACGTGGATCTTGGGGTACCTCTGGAGTCTCCACAGGAGAGTCAGGACTGTTCTCGAGTGGAGACATTCACGACCGGTTTCCTCCTGAGCTGTAGAAGCGTTGTCAGGTTTCCCGACGAGTTGACACAGGGATCTGTGGCTTTCCCTCGAGGAGCCACAGGGCTGTCACACGTGCCACCATGGTGTGATTCGATGCTAGAGGTGACCTTCGAAACATGGCACTAAATTCAGGTTCATCTGGAGTGGACTGAGACATTTGTGGGTCTTTTGGAATGGTGGCACGACCCCTGGAGTTCCTCTCGACTTTCCTGTTGAGAGCACATCCTCTTGCTGTGCGACGGGAAAGGCAGAATACTTTCCCGACAAAACAGGGAAAGGAAACCTCTTCTGGAACGTATGAGAGGGAAAAGGGGGCTCCTCTTGAATTGTGGTGGGACCTTCAGTGTTCTTCTCCAGTGGAGACGGGTATGTCGGGGAACTTCTTGAGATGCATCAAGAGTGTGAAGGACCCTTTGATGTTCAGAAGGGAAGTCGTGATTTCTCCTGGGATGCCACAGCAGAATACAGCCTCATCTCACCTGGAGGGAAGAACTTCCTAGTTTTTATCGAGTTGCAGCAGGTCCATCTCGAGTTACAATGGGGACATCAGGGACCCGCTCATGTGGCCTCAGGAAAGGCCAGTCTCCATGCAAGTTGAGAGGGGCACCTCGGGATTCCTCTCTAGTCGGTGCCAGGTCCTATGTCCCCGTCTGGAGCCAAAGCTGGAACCTAATGTTTCCTCTCCAGTCCTGGCATGGAGTTTGGGGTTCCTCTGGAGTCTCCCCAGTGGAGTCAGAACTCATCTCCTGTGGTTACATGCCAGTCTGCTTTCCTCCCGAGCTGCAGCAGCAGTGTCAGTCTTCCCGATAAGTTGACATAGGGATCTGTGGCTTTCCCTCTAGGTGCTACAGAGCTGTCGCACGTGCCACCATGTTGTGATTCGATACTCGAGGTGACCTTCATTGCAGGGCAGGGAAATCAGGTTAATCTGGAGTGGACTGAGACATTTGGAGGTCTTTTGGAATGGTGGAACGAACCCTGGAGTTCCTCTCGAATTTCCTGTTGAGAGCACGTCCTGTTGGTCTGCGACGGGAACGCCACAATTCTTTCCCAATGAAGCAGGGAAAGGAACCCTCATCTGGAGCAGAGGAGGGGGAAAGGGGTTTCCTCTTGAGTTGCGCTGGGACCCTCAGAGTTCCTCTCTAGTGGAGACGGGTATGTCGGGGAGCTTCTTGAGTTGCAGCAAGGGTGTGAATGACCCTTGGAAGTTCAGGAGGGAAGGCGTGGTTTCTCTCGGGACGCCACAGCAGAAAACGGCCTCATCTCTCCTGGAGAGGAGAACCTCCTGGTTTTTCTTGAGTTAAGGCAGGTCCCTCTCGAGTTTCAATGGGGACCTCAAGCATGCACTGACGTGGCCTCAGGAAAGAACAGTCTCCATGCAAGTTGTGAGGGGCCCCTCGGGATTCCTCTCCAGTCAGTGTCGGGTCCTAGGTCCTCATCTGGAACTGCAGCCAGAACCTGAGGTTTCCTGTCCAGTGCTTACATGGATCTTGGGGTTCCTCTGGAGTCTCCACAGAAGAGTCAGGACTCTTCTCAAGTGGTAACATACACGTCCGTTTTCCTCCCGAGCTGTAGCAGCAGTGTCAGCCTTCCCAACGAGTTGACACAGGGATCTGTGGCTTTCCCTCTAGGTGCCACTGGGTTGTCGCACGTGCCACCATCGTGTGTCGATACTCGGGGTGACCTTCGAGGCAGGGCAGGGAAATCAAGTTCATCTGGAGTGGACTGAGACATTTATGGGTCTTTTGGAACGGTGGCATGACCCCTGGAGTTCCTCTCGACTTTCCTGTTGAGAAAACGTCCTCTTACTGTGCGACAGGAATGCCAGAATCCTTTCCCCACGAAGCAGGGAAAGGAACCCTCATCCAGAGTGGAAGAGAGGGGAAAGGGGGCTCCTCTTGAGTTTTGGTGGGACCCTCAGTGTTGCTCTTGAGTGGAGACGGGTACATCGGGGAACTTCTCGAGTTGCAGCAAGGGTGTGAAGGACCCTTTGAGGTTCAGGAGGGAAGGAGTGATTTCTCTTGGGATGCCGCAGCAGAAAACGGCCTCATCTCGCCTGGAGGGGAGAACCTCCTGGTTTTTCTCGAGTTGAGGCAGGTTTCTCTCGAGTTACAACGGGGATCTCATGGACCCACTCGTGTGGCCTCAGGAAAGGCCAGTCTCCGTGCGAGTTGAAAGGGGCCCCTATGAATTCCTCTCCAGGCAGTGCCGGGTCGTAAGTCCCCGTCTGGAGCCAAAGCTGGAACCTGAGGTTTCCTCTCCAGTGCTGGCATGGATCTTGGGGTTCCTCTGGAGTCTCCCCAGGGGAGTCAGGCCTCGTCTCCTGTGGTTACACGCACGACCACTTTCCTCCCGAGCTTTAGCAGCAGTGTCAGGCTTTCCCTCGAGTTGACACAGGGATCTCTTTCCCTCGAGAATCCACATGGCTGTGGCATGAGCCACCGTGGTGTGAGGCGATATGCGGGTGACCTTCAAGGCAGGGCAGGGAAATCAGGTTCATCTGGAGTGGACTGAGAAATCTGGGGGGCTTTTAGTATGTTGGCACGACCCCTGGAGGTCTCAGCTTTCCTGTTCAGAGCCCCACCTCTTGAGATGTGACGGGAATGGCGGGAATACTTTCCTGATGAAGCAGGGCAAGGGACCCACATCTCAAGCTCAAGAGGGGGAAATGGGGCTCCTCCTGATTTGTGCCGGGACGCTCAATGTTCCTCCCGCGTGGGGCCAGGTATGTTGGGGAACTTCTTGAGTTGCAGCAAGGGTGGGAAGGACCCTTGCGAGGTTCAAGAGGGAAGGCTTGATATCCCTCGAGATGCCGCAGCAGAAAAGGGCGTCATCTCACCTGCAGGGGAGAACCTCCTGTTTTTTCTCGAGTTGCGGCAGGTCCCACTCGAGTTACGATGGGGACCTCAGGTACCCGCTGGCGTGGCCTCAGGAAAGACCAGTCTCCATGTAAGTTGCAAGGGGCCCCTTGGGATACCTCTCCATTCAGTGTTGGGTCCCTCATCTCGAGGTCACGAGGGGGAAATGGGGCTCCCCCTGAGTTGTGCCAGGAACCTCGATGTTCCTCCCACTTGGGGACGAGTATGTCGGGGAATTTCTTGAGTTGCAGCAAAGGATGGGAAGGACCCTTGAGAGGTTCAAGAGGGAAGGCATGATTTGACTCGAGATGCCGCAGCAGAAAAGGGCCTCATCTCGCCTGCAGGGGAGAACCTCCTGGTTTTTCTCGATTTGCAGCAGGTCCCTCTCGAGTTACGATGGGGACCTCAGGGACTCGCTGGCGTGGCCTCAGGAATGACCAGTCACCATGCGAGTTGCAAGGGGCCCCACGGGATTCCTCTCCAGTCAGTGTCGGGTCCTAGGTCCTCGTGTGGAACTGCGGCCGGAACCTGAGGTTTCCCCTCCAGTGCTGACATGGATGTTGGGGTTCTTCTGGAGTCTCCACAGCAGAGTCAGGACTATTCTCGAGTGGAGACATACACGTCCGTTTTCCTCCTGAACTGTAGCACCAGTGTCAGGCTTCCCGACGAGTTGACACTGGGACCTGTGGCTTTCCCTCAAGGTGCCACAGGGCTGTCGCACGTGCCACCGTGGTGTGATTGGATGCTCAGTGTGACCTTCTTGGCAGGGCAGGGAAATCAAGTTCATCTGGATTGGACTAAGACATTTGTGGGTCTTTGGGAATGGTGGCACGACCCCTGGAATTCCTCTCGATTTTCCGGTTGAGAGCATGTCCACTTGCTCTGCGACGGGAACACCAGAATCCTTTCCCGATAAAGCAGGGAAAGGAAGCCTCATCTGGAGCAGAAGAGGGGGAAAGGGGGCTCCTCTTGAGTTGTGGTGGGACCCTCAGTGTTCCTCTCGAGTGGAGACGGGTATGTCGGGGAACTTCCTGAGTTGCAGCAAGGGTGTGAAGGACCCTTTGAGGTTCAGGAGGGAAGGCGTGATTTCTCTGGGGGTGCCGCAAGAGAAAACAGCCTCATCTCGCCTGGAGGGGAGAACCTACTGGTTTTCTCGAGTTGCGGCAGGTTCCTCTCGAGTTACGACGGGGACCTCAGGGACCCGCTCACACATCCTCAGGAAAGTCCAGTCTCTGTGCGAGTTGCGAGGGGCCCCTTGGAATTCCTCTCCAGTTGTCCCGGGTCCTAAGTCCTCGTCTGGAGCTGATGATGGAACCTGCGGTTTCCTCTGCAGTCCTGGCATGGATCTTGGGGTTCCTCTGGTGCCTTCCCAGGGGAGTCAGGCCTCGTCTCCTATGGTTACACACACGTCCGCTTTCCTACCGAGCTGTAGCAGCATTGTCAGTCTTCCCGTCGAGTTGACCCAGGGATCTCTGTCTTTCCCTCAAGATGCGACAGGGCTGTGGCACGAGCCACCGTGGTGTGAGGCCATATGCGGGTGACACTCGAGGTAGTGTAGGGAAATCAGGTTCATCTGGAGTGGACTGAGACATCTGTGGGACTTTTCGTATGTTGGCACGACTCCTGAAGATCTCGGCTTTCTTGTTGAGAGTGCCGCCTCTTGAGATGTGATGGGAATGGTGGGAATCCTTCCCGATGAATCTGGGAAAGGGACTCTCATCTCGAACTCACGAGGGGAAAACGGGGCTCCTCCTGAGCTGTGCCGTGATGCTCGGTGTTCTTCCTGCGTGGGTACGGATATGTCGGGAAACTTCTTGAGTTGCAGCAAGGGTGGGAAGGACCCTTGCGAGGTTCAAGAGGGAAGCCACGATTTCCCTTGAGATGCCGCAGCAGAAAAGGGCCTCATCTCGCCTGCAGGGGAGAACCTCCTGGTTTTTCTCGAGTTGCGGCAGGTCCCTATCGAGTTACACCAGGAACCTCAGGGACCCGCTGGCGTGGCCTCAGGAAAGACCAATCTCCATGCGAGTTGCCAGGGGGCCCTCGGGATATCTCTCCAGTCAGTGTCGGGTCCTAGGTCCTCATCTGGAACTGCAGCCAGAACCTGAGGTTTGCTCTCCAGTGCTGACATGGATCTTGGGGTTCCTCAGAAGTCTCCACAGGAGAGTCAGGACTCTTCTCGAGAGGAGACATACATGTCCGTTTTCCTCCCGATCAGTAGAAGCAGTGTCAGACTTCCCGACGAGTTGATACGTGGATCTGTGGCTTTCCCTCCCAGTGCCACAGGGCTGTCACACGTGCCACTATTGTGTGATTCGATGCTCGGGGTGACCGTCCAGGCAGGACGTGGAAATCAGGTCAACTGGGTGGAATGAGACATTTGGGGGGCTTTTGGAATGGTGGCATGACCCCTTGAGATTCTCTCGACTTTTCTGTTGAGATCACGTCCTCTTGCTGTGCTACGGGAATGCCAGAAATCTTTCCCGAAGAAGCAGGGAAAGGAAACATCATCTGGAGTGGAGGAGGGGGAAACGGGGCTCCTCCTGAGTTGTGCCGGGACCCTCGGTGTTCCTCCCGCGTGGGGATGCATGTGTCGGGGAACTTCATGTGTTGCAGCAAGGGTGGGAAGGACTCTTGCGAGGTTCAAGAGGGAAGGCGTGATTTCCCTCGAGACGCCGCAGCATAAAAGGGGCTCATCTCGCCTGCAAGAGAGAACCTCCTGGTTTTTCTCGAGTTTCAGCAGGTACCTCTCGAGTTATGATGGGGACCTCAGGGCCCCTGGAAAGACCAGTCTCCATGCAATTGCAAGGGGCCCCTCGGGATTCCTCTCCAGTCAGTGTCAGGTCCTAGGTCCTCGTCTGGAACTGTGGCCAGAAACTGAAGTTTCCTCTCCAGTGCTGACATGGGTCTTGGGGTTCCTCTGGAGTCTCCACAGGAGAGTCAGGTCTCTATTTGAGTGGAGACATACACGCCACTTGTCCTCCCGAGCTGTAGCAGCAGTGTCAGGCTTCCTGAAGAGTTTACTCAGGGATCTGTGACTTTCCCTCGAGTTGCCACAGGGCTGACACATGTGCCACCATGGTGTGATTCGAAGCTCGGTGTGACCTTCGAGGCATGGCAAGGAAATCAGGTTCATCTGGAGTGGACTGAGACATTTAGGGGTCTTTTTGAATGGTGTCACAACCCCTCTATTTCCTCTCGACTTTCCTGTTTAGAGAAAGTCCTCTTGCTGTGCGACGGAAACGCCAGAATCCTTTCCCGATGAAGCAGGGAAAGGAACCCTCATCTGAAGGAGAAGAGGGGGAAGGGGGCTCCTCTTGAGTTGTGGTGGGACCCTCAGTGTTCCTTTCAGTGGAGACGGGTGTGTCGGGGAACTTCTTGAGTTGCAGCAAGGGTGTGAAGGACCCTTTGAGGTTCAGGAGGGAAGATGTGATTTCTCTGGGGATGCCGCAAGAGAAAACAGCCTCATCTCGCCTGGAGGGGAGAACCTCCTGCTTTTCTCGAGTTGCGGCAGATCCCTCTCGAGTTACCATGGGGACCTCAGGGACCTGCTCCCGTGGCCTCAGGAAAGGTCAGTCTCCATGTGAGTTGAGAGGGGCCCCTCGGGATTCCTCTCCAGTCAGTGCCGGGTCCTAAGTCCCCATTTGGAGCTGAAGGTGGAACCTGAGGTTTCTTCTCCAGTGCTGGCATGGATCTTGGGTTCCTTTGGAGTCTCCCCAGGGGAGTCAAGCCTCGTCTCCTGTGGTTACATGCACGTCCGCTTTCCTCCCGAGCTGTAGCAGCAGTGTCAGGCTTCCCGACGAGTTGACAAAGTGATCTCTGTCTTTCCCTCAAGATGCCACAGGGCTGTGGCACGAGCCACCCTGGTGTGAGGCGATACACGGGTAACACTCGAGGTAGTGCAGGGAAATCACGTTCATCTGGAGTGGAGTGAGATATCTGGGGGACTTTTCATATGTTGGCACGACCCCTGTAGATTTCGCTTTCCTGTTGTGGGTGCCAACTTTTGAGATGCAACGGGAATGGTGGGAATCCTTTCCCCAGGAATCAGGGAAAGGGACCCTCATCTCGAGTTCACGAGGGGTAATCAGGGCTCCTCCTGAGTTGTGCCGAGACCCTCGATGTTCCTCCTGCGTGGGGCCGGGTAGGTCAGGGAACTTCTTGAGTTGCAGCAAGGGTGGGAAGGACCCTTGCGAGGTTCAAGAGGGAAGGTGTGATTTCCCTCAAGATGCCACAGAAGAAAAGGTCCTCATCTCGCCTGCAGGAGAGAACTTCCTTTTTTTTTCTCGAGTTGTGGCTGGTCCCTCTCGAGTGACAATGGGAACCTCAGGGACCCGCTGGCATGGCCTCAGGAATGACCAGTGAGCATGCGAGTTGCGAGGGGCCCCATGGGATTCCTCTCCAGTCAGTGTCAGGTCCTAGGTCCTCGTCTAGAACTGTGGCCAGAACCTGTTTCCTCTCCAGTGCTGACATGGATCTTGGGGTTCCTCTGAATTCTGCAAAGGAGAGTCAGGACTCTTCTCGAGAGGAGACATACACGTCCGTTTTCCTCCCGAGCAGTAGCAGCAGTGTCAGCCTTCCTGACGTGTTGACACAGTGATCTGTGGCTTTCCCTCGAGGTGCCACAGGGCTGTTGCACGTGCCACCGTGGTGTGATTCGATGATCGGGGTGATCGTCGAGGCAGGGCGGGAAATCAGGTTCACCTGGAGTGGACTGAGACATTTGCGGGTCTTTTGGAATGGTGGCACGACCCCTGGAGTTCCTCTCGACTTTCCTGTTGAGAGCACATCCTCTTGCTGTGCGACGGGAGCACCAGATTCCTTTCCCGACGAAGCAGGGAAAGGAACCCTCATCTGGAGTGGAGGAGGGGGAAACGGGGCTCCTGCTGAGTTGTTCCTGGCCCCTCGATGTTCCTCCTGCGTGGGGACGGGTATGTCAGGGAACTTCTTGAGTTGCAGCAAGGGTGGGAAGGACTCTTGCGAGGTTCAAGAGGGAAGGCGTGATTTCAGTCGAGACGCCACAGCAGAAAAGGGCCTCATCTAACTTGCAGGGGAGAACCTCCTGGTTTTTATTGAATTACGACGGGGACCTCAGGGACCCGCTGGCGTGGCCTCAGGAAAGACAAGTCTCCATGCAAGTTGCAAGGGGCCACTCGGGATTCCTCTCCAGTCAGTGTCGAGTCCTAGGTCCTCATCTGGAACTGCCTCCAGTAACTAAGGTTTCCTCTCCAGTTCTGACATGCATCTTGGCGTTCCTCTGGAGTCTCCACAGGAAAGTCAGATCTCTTCTCGAGTGGAGACCTACACGTCCGTTTTCCTCCCGAGCTGTAGCAGCAGTGTCAGTCTTCCTGAAGAGTTGACACAGGGATCTGTGGCTTTCCCTCGAGGTGCCACAGGGCTCTCGCACGTGTCACTATGGTGTGATTCGATGCTCGGTGAGACCGTCAAGGCAGGGTGGGGAAATCAGGTTCACCTGGAGTGGACTGAGACATTTGGGGGTCTTTTGGAATGGTGGCACGACCCCTGGAGTTCCTCTCGACTTTCCTGTTGAAAGCACGTCCTCTTACTGTGCGACGGGAACGGCAGAATCATTTCCCGACGAAGCAGGGAAAAGAACCCATATCTGGAGCAGAGGAGGCGGAAAGGGGGCTCCTCTTGAGTTGTGGTGGGACTCTCAGTGTTCCTCTCGAGTGGAGACGGGTAAAGTGGGGGACTTCTTGAGTAGCAACAAGGGTGTGAAGGGCCCTTTGAGGTTCAGGAGGGAAGGCGTGATTTCACTCGGGATGCCACAGCTGAAAACGGCCTCATCTCGCCTGTAGGGGTGAACCTCCTGGATTTTCTCGAGTTGCAGCAGGTCCCTCTCAACTTACGACGGGGACCTCAGGGACCTGCTCCTGTGGCCTCAGGAAAGGCCAGACTCCGTGCGAGACACTCCTCGGGATTCCTCTCCAGTCGGTGCTGGGGCCTAAGTCCCCGTCTGGAGCCGAAGCTGGAACCTGAGGTTTCCTCTCCAGCGCTGGTATCGATCTTGGGGTTCCTGTGGAGTCTCCCCAGGGGAGTCAGGCCTCGTCTCCTGAGGTTACATGCACGTCCGTTTTCCTCCCGAGCTGTAGCAGCAGTGTCAGGCTTCCCGACGAGTTGACAAAGTGCTCTCTGTCTTTCCCTCAAGATTCCACAGGGCTGTGGCACGAGCCATCGAGGTGTGAGGCGATACACGGGTGACACTCGAGGTAGTGCAGGGAAATCAGGTTCATCTGGAGTGGACTGAGACATCTGGGGGACTTTTAGTATGTTGGCACGACCCCTGGAGATCTCGGCTTTCCTGTTGATAGCGCCAAATCTTGAGATGCGACAGAAACGGCGGGAATCCTTTCCCGATGAAGCAGGGAAAGGGACCCTCAACTCGAACTCACGAGGGGAAAACGGGGTTCCTCCTGAGTTGCGCCGGGACCCTCGGTGTTCCTCCCACGTGGGGACAGGTATGTCGGGGAACTTCTTGAGTTGCAGCAAGGGTGGGAAGGACCCTTGCGAGGTTGAAGAGTGAAGGCATGATTTCCCTGGAGACGCCGCAGCAGAAAATGGCGTCATCTCGCCTGCAGGGTAGAACCTCCTGGTTTTTCTCGATTTGCGGCAGTTCCGTCTCGAGTTATGATGGGAACCTCAGGGACCCGCTGGTGTGACCTCAAGAATGACCAGTCTCCATGCGAGTTGCGAGGGGCCCCATGGGATTCCTCTCCAGTCAGTGTCGGGTCCTAGGTCCTCGATTGGAACTGCAGCCAGAACCTGAGGTTTCCTCTCCAGTGTTTACATGGATCTTGGGGTTCCTCTGGAGTCTCCAAAGGAGAGTCAGGACTCTTCTCAAGTGAAGACATACACGTCCGTTTTCCTCCCGAGCAGTAGTAGCAGTGTCAGACTTCCCGACGAGTTGACACAGGGATCTGTGGCTTTCCCTCGAGGTGCCACAGGGCTTTCGCTCATGCCACCGAGGTGTGATTCAATGCTCAGGGTGACCATCGAGGCAGGGCGAGGAAATCAGGTTCACCTGGATTGGAATGAGACATTTGGGCGTCTTTTGGAATGGTCGCAGGACGCCTGGAGTTCCTCTCGACATTCCTGTTGAGAGTACATCCTCTTGCTGTGCGACGGGAATGCCAGAATCCATTCCCAACGAAGCAGGGAAAGGAACCGTCATCTGGAGTGGAGGAGCGGTAAACGAGCCTCCTCCTGAGCTGTTCCAGGACCCTCAGTGTTCCTCTCGAGTGGAGACGGGTATGTCGGGGAACTTCTTGAGTTGCAGCAAGGGTGTGAAAGACCCTTTGAGGTTCAGGAGGGAAGGCGTGATTTTTCTCAAGATGCCACAGCAGAAAACGGCCTCATCTCGCCTGGAGGGGAGAACTCCTGGTTTTTCTCGAGTTGTGGCAGGTCCCTCTTGAACTACGACGGGGACCTCAGGAACCCGCTGCCATGGCCTCAGGAAAGACCAGTCTCCATGCGAGTTGTGAGGGGCCCTTCGGGATTCCTCTCCAGTCAGTGTCGGGTCCTAGGTCCTCGTCTGAAACTATGGCCAGAAACTGAGTTTTCCTCTCCCATGCTGACATGGATCTTGGGGTTCCTCTTGAGTCTCCACAGGAGAGTCAGACCTCTTCTCGAGTGGAGATATACACCTCCGTTTTCCTCCCGAGTTGTAGCAGCAGTGTCAGGCTTCCAGAAGTGTTGACACAGGGAACTGTGGCTTTCCCTCGAGGTGCCACAGGGCTGTCGCACGAGCCACCATGGTGTGATTTGATGCTCGGGGTTTCCGTCGAGACAGGGCAGGGACATCAGGTTCACCTGGAGTGGACTGAGACATTTGGGGGTCTTTTGGATTTGTGGCACGACCCCTAGAGTTCCTCACGTCTTTCCTGTTGAGAGCACGTCCTCTCGCTGTGAGACGGGAATGCCAGAAACCTTTCCCGATGAAGCAGAGAAAGAAACCCTCATCTGGAGCGGAGGAGGCTGAAAGGGCGCTCCTCTTGAGTTGTGGAGGGACCGTCAGTGTTTCGCTCGAGTGGAGACGGGTATGATCAAGAACTTCTTGAGTTGCAGCAAGGGTGTGAAGGACTCTTTGAGGTTGAGGAGGGAAGGCGTGAGTTCTCTCAGGATGCCGCAGCAGAAAATGGCCTCATCTCGCCTGGAGCGGAGAACCTCCTGGTTTTTCTTGAGTTGCAACCGGTCCCTCTCGAGTTATGATGGGGACCCCAGGGAACCACTCGCGTGCCCTCAGGAAAGGTCAGTCTCCAAGCGAGTTGCAAGGGGCCCCTCAGGATTCCTATCAAGTCGGTTCCGGGTCCTAGGGCCCCATCTGGAGCCGAAGCTGGAACCCGAGGTTTCCTCTCCAGTGCTGACATGGACCTTGGGGTTCCTCTTTAGTCTCCCCAGGGAAGTCAGGGCTCATCTCCTGTGGTTACACACACATCTGCTTTCCTCCTGAGCTGTAGCAGCAGTGTCAAGCTTCCTGTCGAGTTTAACTAGGGATCTCTGTCTTTCCCTCGAGATGCCACAGGGCTGTGGCACGAGCCACCGTGGAGTGAGGTAATACGTGGGTGACACTCGAGGTAGTGCAGGGAAATCAGGTTCATCTGGAGTGGACTGAGACATCTGCGGGACTTTCAGGATGTTGGCATGACCCCTGGATATCTCAGCTTTCCTGTTGAGAGCGCCAGCGTTTGAGATGCGACAAGAATGGAGGGAATTCTTTCCCGAAGAAGCAGGGAAAGTGTCCCTAAATCTCGAAGTCATGAGGGGGAACGGGGCTCCTCCTGAGTTATGCCAGGAACCTCGGTGTTCCTCCCGCATGGGGATGGGTATGTAGGGGAACTTCTTGAGTTGCAGCAAGGGTGGGAAGGACCCTTGCGAGGTTCCAGAGAGGTGTGAATTCCCTTGAGATGCCACAGCAGGAAAGGGCCTCATTTCGCCTGCAGGGGAGAACCTCCTGGTTTTTCTCTAGTTGCGGCAGGTCCCTCTCAAGTTACGACGGGGACCTCAGGGACTCGCTGGCATGGCCTCAGGAAAGACCAGTCTCCATGCAAGTTGCAAGGGGCCCCTCGGGATTCCTCTTCAGTCAGTGTCGGGTCCTAGGTCCTCTTCTGGAACTGCAGCCAGACCCTGAGGTTTCATCTCCGTTGCTGACATGGATCTTGGGGTCCCTCTGGAGTCTCCACAGGAGAGTCAGGACTCTTCTCGAGAGGAGACATACACGTCCGTTTTCCTCCCGAGCAGCAGCAGCAGTGTCAGACTTCCCGACCAGTTGACACAAGGATCTGTGGCTTTACCTTGAGGTTCCTCAGGGCTGTCGCATGTGCCACCGTGGTGTGATTCAATGCTCGTTGTGACCTTCGAGGCAGGTCAGGGAAATCAGGTTCACCTGGAGTGGAATGAGACATTTGGTTATCATTTGAAATGGTGGCATGACCCTTGTATTTCCTCTCAACTTTCCTGTTGAGAGCATGTCTTCTTGCTGTGTGATGGGAACACCAGAATCCTTTCCCGATGAAGCAGGGAAAGGAACACTCATCTGGAGCACAGGAGTGGGAAAGGGGGCTCCTTTTGAGTTGTGGTGGTACCCTCAGTGTTCCTCTAGAGTGGAGATGGGTATGTCGGGGAACTTCTTGAGTTGCAGCAAGGGTCTGAAGGACCCTTTGAGGTTCAGGAGGGAAGGCGTGATTTCCCTCGAGACACCGCAGCAGAAAAGGGCCTCATCTCGCCTGCAGGGGAGAATCGCCTGGTTTTTCTCGAGTTGCGGCTGGTCCCTCTCGAGATACGATGGGGACCTCAGGGACCCGCTGGCGTGGTCTCAGGAAAGACCAGTCTCCATGCGAGTTGCAAGGGGCCCCTCAGGATTCCTCTCCAGTCATTGTCGGGTCCTAGGTCCTCGTCTAGAACTGCAGCCAGAACCTGAGTTTTCCTCTCCAGTGCTGACATGGATCTTGGGGTTCCTCTGGAGTCTCCACAGGAGAGTCAGGACTCTTCTCAAGTGGAGACATACACGTCCATTTTCCCCCGGAGCTGTAGCAGCAGTGTCAGGCTTCCCGACGAGTTGACACAGGTATCTGTGGCTTTCCCACGGGTGTCAGAGTGATGTGGTCACTGTCACCGTGGTGTGATTCAATGCTCAGGGTGACCTTCGAGGCAGGTCAGGGAAATCATGTTCATCTGGAGTGGACTGAAACATTTGGAGGTCTTTTGGAATGGTGGCATGACACCTGGAGTTCCTCTCGACTTTCCTGTTGAGAGCATGTCATTTTCCTGTGTGACAAGAACGCCAGAATCCTTTTTCGATGTAGTAGGGAAAGGAATCCTCATCTGCAGTGGAGGAGGGGGAAAGGGGGCCCAACTTGAGTTGTGGTGTGGCCCTCAGTGTTCCTCTCGATTGGAGGCGGGTATGTCGGGAAACTTCTTGAGTTGCAGCAAGGGTGTGAAGGACCCTTTGAGGTTCAGGAGGGAAGGCGTGATTTCTCTCAGGATGCCACAGCAGAAAACAGCCTCATCTCGCCTGGAGAGGAAAACCTCCTGGTTTTTCTCGAGTTGCGGCAGGTCCTTCTTCAGTTACGATGGGGACCTCAGGGACCCACTCCCGTGGCCTCAGGAAAGGCCAGTCTCCGTGCGAGTTGAGAGGGACCCCTCGGGATTCCTCTCCAGTCGGTGCCGGGTTCTAAGTCCCCATCTGGAGGCGAAGCAGGAACCTGAGGTTTCCTCTCCAGTGCTGGCATGGATCTTGGGGTTCCTCTGGAGTCTCCCCAGGGGAGTCAGACCTCGTCTCCTGTGGTTACATGCACATCCGCTTTCCTCCCACTCTGTAGCTGCAGTGTCAGCATTCCTGTCGAGATGACCCAGGGATGTCTGTCTTTCCCTCAAGATGCCACAGGGCTGTGGCATGAGCCACCGTGGTGTGGTGGATACGCAGGTGACACTCGAGGTAGTACAGGGAAATGGGGCACATCTGGAGTGAACTGAAACATCTGGGGTACTTTTAGTATGTTGGCACATCCCCTGGAGATTTTGGCTTTCCTGTTGAGAGTGCCACCTCTTGAGATGCCACGGGAATGGTGGGAATCCTTTCCCGATGAAGCAGGGAATGAGACCCTCATCTTGAGCTCACGAGGGGGAAACGGGGCTCCTCCTGAGTTGTGCAAGGACCCTTGGTGTTCCTCCCGCATGGGGACAGGTATGTTGGGAAACTTCTTGAGTTGCAGCAAGGGTGGGAAATACCCTTGCGAGGTTCAAGAGGGAAGGCATGATTTCCCTCGAGATGCCGCAGCAGAAAACAGCCTCAACTTGCCTGGAAGGGAAAACCTCCTGTTTTTTCTCGAGTTGCAGCAGGTCCCTCTCAAGTTATGACGGGGAACTCAGGGACCCACTCGTGTGGCATCAGGAAAGTCCAGTCTCCATGCAAGTTGCGAGGGGACCCTCGGGATTCCTCTCCAGTCAGTGACGGGACATAAGTCCCCATCTGGAGCTAAAGCTGGAGCCTGCGGTTTCCTCTCCAGTGCTGGCATGCACCTTGGGGTTCCTCTGGAGTCTCACCAGGGGAGTCATGCCTCATCTCCTGTGGTTACATGCACGTCCGCTTTCCTCCCGACCTGTTGCAGCACTGTCAGTCGTCCCATCGAGCTGACACAAGGATCTCTGTCTTTCCCTCGAGATGCCACAGGGCTGTGGCACGAGCCACCATGGTGTGAGGCGATACGCGGGTGACACTCGAGGTAATGCAGGGAAATCAGGTTCATCTGGAGTGGACTGAGACATCTGGGGGACTTTTAATATGTTAGCACGACCCCTGGAGATCTCAGCTTTCCTGTTGAGAGTGCTACCTCTTGAGATGTGACGGGAACGGAGGGAATCCTTTCCTGACGAAGCAGGGAAAGGAACCCTCATTTCGAGCTCACGAGGGAGAAACAGGGATCCTCTTGAGATGTGCCGGGACCCATGGGGTTCCTCCCACGTGGAGAAGGGTATATTGGGGAACTTCTTCAGTTGCAGCAAGGGTGGGAAGGACCCTTGCGAGGTTCAAGAGGGAAGTCGTGATTTGCCTCAATATGCTGCAGCAGAAAACGGCCTCATTTAGCCTGCAGTGGAGAACCTCCTGGTTTTTCTTGAGTTGCAGCAGGTTCCTTTCGAGTTATAACGGAGACTTCAGGGACCCACTCGCGTGCCCACAGGAAAGGCCAGTCTCCGTGCGAGTTGAGAGGGGCTCCTCAGGATTCCTCTACAGTCGGTGCCGGGTCCTCAGTCCCCGTCTGGAGCCGAAGCTGAAACCTGAGGTTTCTTCTCCAGTGCCGGCATGAATCTTGGGGTTCCTCTGGAGTCTCCCCAGGGGAGTCAGGCCTCATCTCCTGTGGTTACACGCATGTCTGCTTTCCTCCCGAGCTGTAGCAGCTGTGTCAGGCTTCCCATCGAGTTGACCCAGGGATCTCTGTCTTTCCCTTGAGATGCCACAGGGCTGTGGCACGAGCCACCATGGTGTGAGGTGATACACGGGTGACACTCGAGGTAGTGCAGGGAAATCAGGTTCATCTGGAGTGGAGTGAGATATCTGGGGGCCTTTTCATATGTTGGCAATACCCCTGGAGATTTCGGCTTTACTGTTGAGAGCGCCACCTTTTGAGTTGCAATGGGAACGGCTGGAATCCTTTCCCCAGGAATCATGGAAAGGGACCCTCATCTCGAGTTCACGAGGGGGAATTGGGGCTCCTCCAGAGTTGTGCCGGGACCCTCGATGTTCCTCCCGCATGGGGCCGGGTATGTCGGGGAACTTCTTCAGTTGCAGCAAAGGGTAGGAAGGACCCTTGCAAGGTTCAAGAGGGAAGGTGTGAATTCCCTTGAGACGCCGCAGAAGAAAAGGGCCTCATCTCGCCTGCAGGGGAGAACATCCTGGTTTTTCTCAAGTTGCGGCTGGTCCTTCTCAAGTTACAACGGGAATATCAGGGACCCGCTGGTGTGGCCTCAGGAATGACCAGTCACCATGCGAGTTGCGAGGGGCCCCACGGGATTCCTCTCCAGTCAGTGTCGGGTCCTATGTCCTCATCTGGAACTGCGGCCAGAACCTGTTTCCTCTCCAGTGCTGACATGGATCTTGGGGTTCCTCTGAAGTCTCCACAGGAGAGTCAGGACTCTTCTCGAGAGAAGACATACACGTCGGTTTTCCTCCCGAGCCGTAGCAGCAGTGTCAGATTTCCCGACAAGTTGACACAAGGATCTGTCGCTTTTCCTTGAGGTGCCACAGGGCTGTCACACGTGCCACCATGGTGTGATTCGATGTTCGGGGTGACCGTCGAGGCAGGGCGGGGAAATCAGGTTCACCTGGAGTGGAATGAGACATTTGGGGATCTTTTGGAATGGTGGAACGACCCCTGGTGATCCTCTTGACTTTCCTGTTGAGAGCACATCCTCTTGCTGTGCGATGGGAACACCAGAATCCTTTCCCAATGAAGCAGGGAAAGGATCCCTCATCTGGAGGGGAGGAGGCAGAAAGGGGGCTCCTCTTGAGTTGTGGTGGGACCCTCAGTTTTCCTCTCGAGTGGAGCTGGGTATGTTGGGGGAACTTCTTGAGTTGCAGCAAGGGTGTGAAGGACTCTTTGAGGTTCAGGAGGGAAGGCGTGATTTCTCTCAAAATATCGCAGCAGAAAACGGCCTCATCTCCCCTGGAGCGGAGTACCTCGTGGTTTTTCTCGAGTTGCAGCAGGTCCCTCTTGAGTTATGACGGGGACCTCAGGGACCTGCTCTTGTGGCCTCAGGAAAGGCCAGTCTCCATGCGAGTTGCGATGGGCCCCTCGTGATTGCTCTCAAGTCGGTGCCGGGTCCTAAGGCCCCATCTGGAGCCAAAGCTGGAACCTGAGGTTTCCTCTCCAGTGCTGGCATGGAACTTGGGGTTCCTCTTTAGTCTCCCCAGGGAAGTCAGGCCTCGTCTCCTGTGGTTGCACGCACATCCGCTTTCCTCCCGAGCTGTAGCAGCAGTGTCAGGCTTCCCGTCGAGTTGACCCAGGGATCTCTGTCTTTCCCTCGAGATGCCACAGGGCTGTGGCATGAGCCACCGTGGTGTGAGGTGATACGCGGGTGACACTCAACTTAGTGCAGGGAAATCAGTTCATCTGGAGTGGACTGAGGCATCTGGGGTCTTTTAGTATGTTGGCACGATCCCTGGAGATCTCGGCTTTCCTGTTGAGAGCACCAGCTCTTGAGATGCGATGGCAATGGAGGGAATCCTTTCCCAGTGAATCAGCAAAAAGGACCCTCATCTCGAGCTCACGAGGGGCAAACTGGACACCTCCTGAGTTGTGCCGGGACCCTCCATGTTCCTCCCGTGTGGGGACGTGTATGTCAGGGAACTTCTTGAGTTGCAGCAAGGGTGGAAAGGACCCTTGCGAGGTTCAAGAGTGAAGGCGTGATTTCTTTCAAGATGCCGGAGCAGAAAAAGACCTCATCTCACCTGCATGGGAGAACTGTCTGGTTTTACTTGAGCTGCGGCAGGTCCCTCTTGAGTTACGACAGGGACCTCAGGGATCCGTTGGCATGGCTTCAGGAAAGACCAGTATCCTTGCAAGTTGCGAGTGGCCATTTGGGATTCCTCTCCAGTCAGTGTCGGGTCCTTTGTCCTTATCTGGAACTGCGGCCAGGATCTGAGGTTTCCTCTCCAGTGCAGGCATGGAACTTGGTGTTCCTCTGCAGTCTCCCCAGGGGAGTCAGGCCTCATCTCCTGTGGTTACATGCATGTCCGCTTTCCTCCCGAGCTGTAGCATCAGTGTCAGACTTCCGGACGGGTTGATCCAGCGATCTCTGTCTTTCCCTCGAGTTGCCTCAGGGCTGTTGCACGACCCACCGTGGGGTGATTTGATTCTCGGGGTGACCTTTGAGGCAGGGAAGGGAAATCCGGTTCATCTGGAGTGGACTGAGACATTTGGGGGTCTTTTGGGATGGTGGTATGATCCCAGGAGGTCCTCTCGAATTTCCTGTTGAGAGCACGTCCTCTTGCTGTGCGACTGGAACGCCAGAATCCTTTCCCGAAGAAGCAGGGAAAGGAACCCTCATCTCGAGTGGAAGAGGGGGAAAGGGGCCTGCTCTTGAGCTGTGGTGGGACCCTCAGTGTTCCTCTCGAGCAGAGACGGGTATGTCGAGGTAATTCTTGAGTTGCAGCAAGGGTTTGAAGGACCCTGTGAGGTTCAGGAGGGAAGGTGTGATTTCTCTCGGGATGCAGCAGCAGAAAACGGCCTCATCTCACCTGCAGGGGAGAACCTCCTAGTTTTTCTTGAGTTGCGGCTAGTCCCTCTCCAATGATGACAGGAAACTCAGGGACCCACTGGTGTGGCCTCAGGAAAGAGCAGTCTCCATGCGAGTTGCGAGGGGCCCCTCAGGATTTCTCTCCAGTCAGTTTTGGGTCCTAGGTCCTCGTCTAGAACTTCAGCCAAAACCTGAGGTTTCCTCTCCAGTGCTCACATGGATCTTGGGGTTCCTCTGGAGTCTCCACAGGAGAGTCAGGACTCTTCTCAAGTGGAGACATACACGTCCGTTTTCCTCCCGAGCTGTAGCAGCAGTGCCAGTCTTCCCAACGAGTTGACACACGGTTCTGTTTCTTTCCCTTGGGGTGCCACAGGGCTGTCGCACGTGCCACCGTGGTGTGATTTGATGCACGGGGTGACCTTCAAGGCAGGGCAGGGAAATCAGGTTCATCTGGAGTGAACTGAGACATTTGGGGGTCTTTCAGAATGGTGGCACGTACCCTGGAGTTCGTCTAAACTTTCCTGTTGAGAGCACGTCCTCTTGCTGTGTGACGGGAATGCCAGAATCCTTTCCTGATGAAGCAGGGAAAGGAACCCTCATCTGGAGCGGAGGAGGGGGAAAGGGGGCTCCTCTTGAGTTGCAGTGGGACCCTCAGTGTTCCTCTCGAGTGGAGACGGGTATGTTGGGGAACTTCTTGAGTTGAAGCAAGGGTGTGAAGGACCCTTGCCAGGTTCAAGAGGGAAGGCTTGATTTCCCTCAAGTCACCGCAACAGAAAAGGGCCTCACCTCGCCTGCAGGGAAGAACCTCCTGGTTTTCTCGAGTTCCAGGAGGTCTCTCTCGAGTTACGACGGGGATCTCAGGGACCCGCTAGCGTGGCCTCAGCAAAGACCAGTCTCCATGCGAGTTGCGAGGGGCCCCTCGGAATTCCTCTCCAGTCAGTGTCGGGTCTTGGTCCTCATCTGGAACTGTGGCCAGAACCTGAGTTTTCCTCTCCAGTGCTGACTTGGATCTTGGGGTTCCTCTGGAGTCTCCACAGGAGAGTCAGGACTCTTCTCGAGTGGAGACATACACGTCTGTTTTCCTCCCAAGCTGTAGCAGTAGTGTCAGTCTTCCTGACGAGTTGACACAGGGATCTGTGGCTTTGCCTCGAGGTGCCACAGGGCTGTCTCACGTGTCACCGTGTTGTGATTCAATGCTCGGGGTGACCTTCGAGGCAGGGCAGGAAAATCAGCTTCATATGGAGTGGACTGGAACATTTATGGGTCTTTTGGAATGGTGCCAGGACCCCTGGAGTTCTTCTCGACATTCCTGTTGAGAGCACGTCCTCTTGCTGTGCGACTGAAACACGAGAATCCTTTCCCGATGAAGCAGGAAAAGGAACCCTCATCTGAAGCAAAGGAGAGGGAAAGGAGGACCCTCTTGAGTTGTGGTGGGACGCTCAGTGTTCCTTTCAAGTGGAGACCGGTATATCGGGGAACTTCTTAAGTTGCAGCAAGGGTGTGAAGGACCCTTTGAGTTTCAGGAGGGAAGGCGTGATTTCTCTAGGGATGCAGCAGCAGAAAATGGCCTCATCTCGCCTGGAGGGGAGAACCTCCTTGTTTTTCTCGAGTTGCGGCAGGTCCCTCTCGATTTACGAGGGGGGCCTCAGGGACCTGCACACGTGGCCTCAGGAAAGGCCAGTCTCCGTGCGATTTGAGTGGGGCCCCTCACGATTCCTCTCCAGTCGGTGCCTGGTCCTAAGTCCCGTCTGGAGCTGAAGCTGGAACCTGAGGTTTCCTCTCCAGCGCTGGCATGGATCTTGGGGATCCACTGGAGTCTCTCCAGGGGAGTCAGGCCTCGTCTCCTGTGGTTACATGCACGTCCACTTTCCTCCCAAGCTGTAGCAACAGTGTCAGTCTTCCCGTCGAGTTGACCCAGGGATTTCTGTCTTTCCCTCTAGAAGCCACAGGGCTGTGGCACGAGCCACCATGGTGTGTGGCGATACGCGAGTGGCACTCGAGGCAGGGCATGGAAATCAGGTTCATCTGGAGTGGACTGAGACTTCTGGGGGACTTTTAGTATGTTGGTATGACCCCTGGAGATCTCGGCTTTCCTGTTGAGAGAGCCACCTCTTGAGATGTGACGGGAACAGCAGGAATCTTTTCCCGATGAAGCAGGGAAAGGGACCCTCATCTCGAGGTCACAAGGGGGAAACGGGGCTCCTCCTGAGTTATGCTGGGACCCTCTGTGTTCCTCCTGCATGGGGACGGGTATGTCAGGGAACTTCTTGAGTTGCAGCAAAGGGTGGGAAGGACCCTTGCAAGGTTCAAGAGGGAAGGCGAGATTTCCCTCGAGACGCCGCAGCAGAAAAGGGCCTCATCTCGCCTGCAGGGGAGAACCTCCTGGTATTTCTTGAATTGCGGCAGGTCCCTCTCGAGTTACAATGGGGACTTCAGGTACCCACTGGCATGGCCTCAGGAAAGACCAGTCTCCATGCGAGTTGCGAGGGGCCCCTCGCGATTCCTCTCCAGTCACTGTCGGCTCCTCGGTCTTTGTCTGGAAATGCGGCTAGAACCTGAGGTTTTCTCTCCAGTGCTGACATGGAACTTGGGCTTCCTCTGGAGTCTCTATAGGAGAGTCAAGACTCTTCTCGAGTGGAGACATACACGTCCATTTTCCACCCGAGCTGTAGCAGCAGTGTCAGGATTCCCAATGAGTGGACAGAGGGATCTGTGGCTTTCCTTTGAGGTCCCACAGGGCTGTCGCACGTGCCACCGTGGTGTGCTTTTATGCTCGGGGTGACCTTCCAGGCAGAGCAGGGAAATCAGGTTCATCTGGAGTGGACTGAGACATTTGGGGGTCTTTTGGAATGGTGGCACGACCCCTGGAATTCCTCTCGTCTTTCCGGTTGAGACCACGTCATCTTGCTGTGCGACAGGAATGCCAGAACACTTTCCCGCCAAAGCAGGGAAAGAAACTCTCATCTGGAGTGGAGGAGGGGTAAAGGAGGCCCCTCTTGAGTTGTGGTGGGACCCTTAGGTTTCCTCTCGAGTGGAGACGGGTATGTTGGGGAACTTTTTGAGTTGCAGCCAGGATGTGAAGGACCCTGTGAGGTTCAGGAGCGAAGGCGTGATTTCTCTCAGGATGTGGCAGCAGAAAACGGCCTCATCTCGCCTGGACGATGCCTGGTTTTTCTCGAGTTGTGGCAGGTCACTCTAGAGTTACGTCGGGGACCTCAGGGACCTGCTCGCATGGCCTCAGGAAAGGCCAGTCTCCTTGCGAGTTGAGAGGGTCCACTCGGGATTCCTCTCCAGTCGTTTACAGGTCCTAAGTCACCGTCTGGAGCTGAAGCTGGAACCTGAGGATACCTTTCCAGTGCTGGCATGGATCTTGGGTTCCTCTGTAGTCTGCCCAGGGGAGTCAGGCCTCGTCTCCGCTGGTTACATGCACGTCCACTTTCCTCCCGAGCCGGAGGAACAGTGTAAGGCTTCCCATCCAGTTGACCCAGGGATCTCGGTCTTTCCCTCGAGATGCCACAGGGATGTGGCATGAGCCACCATGGTGTGAGGGGATACTCGTGTGACATTCGAGGTAGTGCAGGAAATTCAGGTTCAGCTGGAGTGGAATGAGACTTTGGGGGGACTTATAGTATGTTGGCATGACCCCTGGAGATCTCGGCTTTCCTGTTGAGAGTGCCACCTCTTGAGATGCAATGGGAACGGCAGGAATCCTTTCCCGATGAAGCAGGGTAAGGGACCCTCATCTCGAGCTCACAAGGGGTAAACGGAGTTGTGCCTGGAACCACGGTGTTCCTCCCGCATGGGGACGGGTACGTGGGGTAACTTCTTGAGTTGCAGCAAGGGTGGGAAGGACCCTTGTGAGGTTCAAGAGGGAAGGCGTGATTTCCCTCGAGACGCCACAGCAGAAAAGGGCCTTATCTCGCCTTCAGAGGAGAACCTCCTGGTTTTTCTCGAGTTGCGGAAGTTCCCTCTCGAGTTACGACGGAGACGTCAGGGACCTGCTGGTGTGGCCTCAGGAAAGACCAGTCTCCATGCGAGTTGTGAGGGGCCCCTCAGGCTTCCTCTCCAGTCAGTGTAGGGTTCTAGGTCCTCGTCTGGAACTGCGGCATGATCCTGAGTTTTTCTCTCCAGTGCTGACATGGATCTTGGGGTTCCTCTGCAGTCTCCACAGGAGAGTAATGACTCTTCTCGAGTACAGATATACACGTCCGTTTTCCTCCCGAGCAGTAGCAGCAGTGTCAGGCTTCCCCACGGGTTGACACAGGGATCTGTGACTTTCTTTTGAGGTGCCCCAGGGCTGTTGCATATGCCACCGTGGTGTGATTCGATGCTCGGAGTGACCTTCGAGGCAGGTCAGGGAAATCAGGTTCATCTGATGTGGACTGAGACATTTGGGGGTCTTTTGGAATGGTGGCACAATCCCTGGAGTTCCTCTCCACTTTCCTGTTGAGAGCACGTCCTTTTGCTGTGCTACGTGAATGCCAGAATCCTTTCCCGGCGATGCAGGGAAGGAACCCTCATCTGGAACAGAGGAGCGGGCAAGGGGGACCTTCTTGAGTTGTGGTGGGACCCTCAGTGTTCTTCTCGAGTTGAGACATGTATGTCGGGGAACTTCTTGAGTTGCAGCAAGGGTATGAAGCACCCTTTGAGGTTCAGGAGGGAAGGCTTGATTTCTCTCAGGATGCCCCAGCAGAAAACGAACTCATCTTGCCTGGACGGGAGAACCTCCTGATTTTTCTCGAGTTGTGGCAGGTCCCTCTCGAGTTATGATGGGGACCTCAGGGACCCACTCACATGACCTCAGGAAAGGCCAGTCTCCGTGCAAGTTGAGAGGGGCCCCTCGGGATTCCTCTCCAATCAGTGAGCGGTCCTAAGTCCTCGTCTGGAGCCGAAGCTGGAACCTGAGGTGTCCTATCCAGTGATGACATAAATCTTGGGGTTCCTCTGGAGTCTCCCCAGGGGAGTCAGGCCTCGTCTCCTGTGGTTACATGTACGTCCACTTTCCTCCTGAGCTGTAGCAGCAGTGTCAGGCTTCCCGACGAGTTGACACAGGGATCTCTGTGTTTCCCTCGAGAGGCCTCTGGGCTGTGGCACGAGCCACTGTGGTGTGAGGCGAAACACGGGTGACACTCGAGGTAGTGCAGGGAAATCAGGTTCATCTGGGGTGGACTGAGACATCTGGGGGACTTTTAGTATGTTGGCATGACCCCTGGAGATCTCGGCTTTCCTGTTGAGAGCACAACCTCTTGAGATGTGACGGGAACGGCGCGAATTCTTTCTCGACGGAGCAGGGAAAGGGACCCTCATCTCGAGCTCACTAGGGGGAAACGGGGCTCCTCCTGAGTTGTGCCGGGACCCTCTGTGATCCTCCCATGTGGGGACGGGTATGTCGGGGAACTTCTTGAATTGCAGCAAGGGTGGGAAGGACCCTTGCGAGGTTCAAGAGGGAAGGCGTGATTTGCCTCGAGACACCGCAGCAGAAAAGGGCCTCATCTCGCCTGGAGGGGAGAACCTCCTGGTTTTTCTCAAGTTGCGGCAGGTCCCTCTCAAGTTACGTCAGAGACCTCAGGGACCCGTTCGTGTGGCCTCAGGAAAGACTAGTCTCCGTTTGAGTTGCGAGGGGCCCCACGGGATTTCTCTCCAGTCAGTGTTGGGTCCTAGGTCCTCGTCTGAAACTGCAGCCAGAAACTGAGGTTTCCTCTCCAGTGCTGACATGGATCTTGGGGTTCCTCTGGAGTCTCCCCAGGGGAGTCAGGCCTCATCTTCTGTGGTTCCATGCACGTCCGCTTTCCTCCCGAGCTGTTGCAGCAGTGTCAGGCTTTCCCTCGAGTTGACCCAGGGATCTCTGTCTTTCCCTCGAGATTCCACATGGCTGTGGCATGAGCCACCGTGGTGTGAGGCGATATGCTGGTGACTTTCGAAGCAGGGCAGGGAAATCAGGTTCATCTGGACGGGACTGAGACATCTGGGGGAATTTTAGTATGTTGGCACGACCCCTGGAGATCTCGGCTTTCCTGTTGAGAGCGCCACCTCTTGAGATGTGACGGGAACGGCGGGAATAATTTCCCGACGAAGCAGGGCAAGGGACCCACATCTCAAGCTCAAGAGGGGGAAACGGGGCTCCTCCTGAGTTGTGCCGGGACCCTCAGTGGTCCTCCCACGTGGGGATTTCTATGTCGGGGAACTTCTTGAGTTGCAGCAAGGGTGGGAAGGACCCTTGCGAGGTTCAAGAGGGAAGGCGTGATTTCCCTCGAGACGCCACAGCAGAAAAGGGCCTCATCTCGCCTGGAGGGGAGAACCTTCTGGTTTTTCTCGAGTTACAGAAGGTCCCTCTCAAGTTACGACAGGGACTTCAGGGACCCGCTGGCGTGTCCTCAGGAAAGACCAGTCTCCATGTGAGTTGCGAGGGGCCCCTTGGGATTCCTCTACAGTCAGTGTCGGGTCCTAGGTCCTCATCTGGAACCACGGCCAGAAACTGAGGTTTCCTCTCCAGTGCTGACATGGGTCTTGAGGTTTCTCTGGAGTCTCCACAGGAGAGTCAGGACTCTTCTCGAGTGGAGACACACACGTCCATTTTCCTCCCAAGCTGTAGCAGCAGTGTCATGCATCCCGACGAGTTGACACACGGATCTGTGGCTTTCCCTTGAGATGCTACAGGGCTGTTGCACGTGCCACCACAGTGTCATTTAATGACCGTGGTGACCTTCCAGGCAAAGCAGGGAAATTAGGTTCATCTTGAGTGGACTGAGACATTTGAGGGTCTTTTAGAATGGTGGCACAATGCCTGGAGTTCCTCTCAACTTTACTGTTGAGAACACGTCCTCTTGCTCTGTGATGGGAAGGCCAGAATCCTTTCCCGATGAAGCAGGGAAAGGAACCCTCATCAAAAGCGGAGGAGGGGGAAAGAAGGCACCTCTTGAGTTGTGGTGGGACCCTCAGTGTTCCTTTCGAGTAGAAACCGGTATATCGGGGAACTTCTTACATTGCAGCAAGGGTGTGAAGGACCCTTTGAGTTTCAGGAGGGAAGGCATGATTTCTCTCTGGATGTGGCTGCAGAAAACGGCTTCATCTCGCCTAGAGGGGAGAACCTCCTGGTTTTTCTCGAGTTGTGGCAGGTCCCTCTTGATTTGCGATGGGGACCTCAGGGACACGCTGGCATGGCTTCAGGAAAGGCCAATCTCTGTGCGATTTGAGAGGGGCCCCTCGGGATTCCTCTCCAGTTGGTGCCTGGTCCTAAGTCCCCATCTGGAGCCGAAACTGGAACCTGAGGTTTCCTCTCCAGTGCAGGCATGGATCTTGGGGATCCACTGGAGTTTCCCCAGGGGAGTCAGGGCTCGTCTCCTGTGGTTACATGCACGTCCACTTTCCTCCCAAGCAGTAGCAGCAGTGTCACTCTTCCCGTCAAGTTGACCCAGGGATCTCTGTCTTTCCCTCTAGATGCCACAGGGCTGTGGCACGAGCCACTGTGGTGTGAGGCGATACGCGAGTGGCACTCGAGGCAGGGCAGGGAAATCAGGTTCATCTGGAGTGGACTGAGACATTTGGGGGTCTTTTGGAATGGTGGCACGACCCCTGGAGTTCCTCTCGTTTTTCCTGTTGAGACCATGTCACGTTGCTGAGTGACAGGAACGCCAGAATACTTTCCCACCGAAGCTGGGAAAGGAACCCTCATCTGGAGCAGGGGAGGGGTAAAGAAAACCCCTCTTGAGTTTTGATGGGACCTTTAGGTTTCCTCTCAAGTGGAGACGGATATGTCGGGGAACTTCTCGAGTTGCAGCCAGGATGTGAAGGACCCTGTGAGGTTCAGGAGCGAAGGCGTGATTTCTCTAAAGATGTGGCAGCAGAAAATGGCCTTATCTCGCCTGGACAATGCCTGGCTTTTCTCTAGTTGCAGCAGTTCCCTCTGGAGTTACGTCGGGGACCTCAGGGATGCGCTCACGTGGCCTCAGGAAATGCCAGTCTCCGTGCGAGTTGAGAAGGGCTCCTCAGGATTCCTCTCCAGTTGGTGCCTGGTCCTAAGTCCCCGTCTGGAGCCGAAGCTGGAACCTGAGGATTCCTCTCCAGTGCTGGCATGGATCTTGGGTTCCTCTGTAGTCTGCCCAGGGGAGTCAGGCCTCGTCTCCTCTGGTTACATGCACGTCCACTTTCCTCCCGAGCCAGAGGAACAGTGTAAGGCTTCCCGTCCAGTTGACCCAGGGATCTCGGTCTTTCCCTCGAGATGCCACAGGGCTGTGGCATAAGCCACCATGGTGTGAGGGGATACTCGTGTGACACTCGAGGTAGTGCAGGAAATTCAGGTTCAGCTGGAGTGGAATGAGACTTTTGGGGTACTTTTAGTATGTTGGCATGACCCCTGGAGATCTCGGCTTTCCTGTTGAGAGTGCCACCTCTTGAGATGCGATGGGAAGAGCAGGAATCCTTTCCCAACGAAGCAGGGTAAGGGACCCTCATCTCGAGCTCACAAGGGGTAAACGGAGCTCCTCCTGAGTTGTGCCAGGAACCACGGTGTTCCTCCCGCATGGGGACGTGTATGTGGGGTAACTTCTTGAGTTGCAGCAAGGGTGGGAAGGACCCTTGTGAGGTTCAAGAGGGAAGGCGTGATTTCCCTTGAGACGCCACAGCAGAAAAGGGCTTCATCTCGCCTGCAGGGGAGAACCTCCTGGTTTTTCTCGAGTTGTGGAAGTTCCCTCTCGAGTTACGATGGAGACCTCAGGGACCCGCTGGCGTGGTCTCAGGAAAGACCAGTCTCCATGTGAGTTGCGAGGGGCCCCTCGGTCTTCCTCTCCAGTCAGTGTAGGGTCCTAAGTCCTCGTCTGGAACTGTGGCATGATCCTGAGGTTTCCTCCAGTGCTGACATGGATCTTGGGGTTCCTCTGGAGTATCCACAGGAGAGTAATGACTCTTCTCGAGTGCAGACATACACGTCTGTTTTCCTCCCAAGCTGTAGCAGCAGTGTCAGGCCTCCCCACGGGTTGACACAGGGATCTGTGGCTTTCTTTCAAGGTGCCCCAGGGCTTTCGCATGTGCCACCGTGGTGTGATTCAATGCTCGGAGTGACCTTCGAGGCAGGTCAGGGAAATCAGGTTCATTTGGAGTGGACTGAGACATTTGGGGGTCTTTTGGAATGGTGGCAAATCCTTGGAGTTCCTCTCGACATTCCTGTTGAGAGCACGTCCTCTTGCTGTGCTACGGGAACGCCAGAATCCTTTCCCAGTGATGCAGGGAAAGAACCCTCATCTGGAACAGAAGAGCGGGAAAGGGGGACCTTCTTGAGTTGTGGTGGGACCATCAGTGTTCTTCTCGAGTTTAGACGTGTATGTCAGGGAACTTCTTGAGTTGCAGCAAGGGTGTGAAGCACCCTTTGAGGTTCAGGAGGGAAGGCATGATTTCTCTCAGGATGCCGCAGCAGAAAACGAACTCATCTCGCCTGGACAGGAGAACCTCCTGATTTTTCTCGAGTTGCGGCAGGTCCCTCTTGAGTTATGACGGAGACTTCAGGGACCCACTTGTGTGGCCTCAGGAAAGACTAGTCTCTGTTTGAGTTGCGAGGGGCCCCACGAGGTTTCTCTCCAGTCATTGCTGGGTCGTAGGTCCTCGTCTGAAACTGCAGCCAGAACCTGAGATTTCCTCTCCAGTGCTGTCATGGATCTTGGGGTTCATCTGGACTTTCCACAGGAGAATCAGCACTCTTCTTGAGTGGAGACATACACGTCCGTTTGCCTCCCGAGCTGTAGCAGCAGTGTCAGGCTTCCCCACGGATTGACACAGGGATCTGTGGCTTTCCTCTAGGTGCCACTGGGCTGTCGCATGTGCCACTGTTGTGTGATTTGATGCTCGGCATGACCTTCGAGGCAGGGAAGGGAAATCAGGTACATCTCGAGTGGACTGAGACATTTTGGGGTCTTTTGGAATGGTGGCATGACCCCTGAATTTTCTGTCGACTTTCCTGTTGAGAGCACGTCCTCTTGCTGTGCAAAGGGAATGCCAGAATCCTTTCCCGATGAAGCAGGGAAAGCAACCCTCATCTGGAGAGTAGGAGGGGCAAAGGGGTCCCCTCTTGAGTTGTGGTGGGACCCTCAGTGTTCCTCTCGAGTGGAGAAGGGTATGTCGGGAAACTTCTTAAATGGCAGCAAGTGTGTGTAGGATCCTTTGAGGTTCAGGAGGGAAAGCGTGATTTCTTTCAGGATGTCGCAACAGAAAACGGCCTCATGTCGCCTGGAGGGGAGAACCTCCTGGTTTTTCTCGAGTTGCGGCAGGTCCCTCTTGAGTTACGACAGGTACCTCAGGAACCCACTCACGTGTGTCAGGAAAGGCCAGTCTCCATGCGAGTTGAGAGTGGCCCCTTGGGATTCCTCTCAAGTCAGTGCTGGGTCCTAAGTCTCTGTCTGGAGCCAAAGCTGGAACCTGAGGTTTCCTCTCCAGTGCTGGCATGGATCTTGGGGTTCCTCCGGAGTCTCCGCAGGGGACTTAGACCTCGTCTCCTGTGGGTACATGCATGTCCGCTTTCCTCCTGAGCTGTAGCAGCAGTGCCAGGCTTCCCGTCGAGTTGACCCAGGGATCTCTGTCTTTCCCTCGAGATGCAACAGGGCTTTGGCACGATCCACCATGGTGTTAGGCAATACGTGGGTGACACTTGAGGTAGTGCAGGGAAATCAGGTTCATCCGGATTGGATTGGGACATCTGGGGGACTTTTACTATGTTCTCATGACCCCTGGAGATCTCGGCTTTCCTGTTGAGAGCGCCACCTCTTGAGATGTGATGGGAATGGCAGGAATCCTTTCCCGACGAAGCAGGGAAAGGGACCCTCATCTCGAGCTCATGAGGTGAAAACGGGACTCCTCCTGAGTTGTGCCAGGAACCTCACTGTTTCTACCGTGTGGGGACTGGTATGTTTGGAAAATTCTTGAGTTGCAGCAAGGGTTGGAAGGACCCTTGCGAGGTTCAAGAAGGAAGGCGTGACTTCCCTCGAGATGCTGCAGGAGAAAACGGCCTCATGTCGCCTGGAGGGGAGAACCTCCTGGTTTTTCTCGAGTTGCGGCAGGTCCTTCTCGAGTTACGACGGGGATCTCAGGGACCCGCTTGCGTGGCCTCAGGAAAGGCCAATGTCCATGCAATTTGAGAGGGGCCCCTCGGGTTTCCTCTCCAGTTGGTGCCAGATCCTAAGTCCCTGTCTGGATCCGAAGCTGGAAACTGAGGTTTCCTCTACTGTGGTGGCATGGATCTTGGGTTTCCACTGGGGTCTCTCCAGGGGAGTCAGGCCTCGTCTCCTGTGGTTATGTGCACGTCCGCTTTCCTCCCGAGCTGTAGCAGCAGTGTCAGGCTTCCCGTCGAGTTCATCCTGGGATCTCTGTCTTTTGCTCGAGATGCCACAGGGCTGTGACATGAGCCAACGTGGTGTGAGGCAACACGCGGGTGACACTCGAGGTAGTGCAGGGAAATCAGGGTCATCTGGAGTGGACTGAGACATCTGGGGGACTTTTAGTATGTTGGCATGACCCCTGGAGTGCTCGGCTTTCGTGTTGAGAGCACTATCTCTAGAAAGGTGACGGGAATGGCAGGAATACTTTCCCAATGAATCAGGGAAAGGGACCCTCATCTCGAGCTCATGAGTGGGAAACGGGGCTCCTCCTGAGTTGTGCTGCGAACCTCGGTGTTCCTCTCGTGTGGGGATGGGTATGTCGGGGAACTTATTGAGTTGCAGCAAGGGTGGGAAGGACCCTTGCGAGGTTCAAGAGGGAAGGTGTGATTTCCCTCAAGACGCCACAGCAGAAAATGGCCTCATCTTGCCAGCAGGGGAGAACTTCCTGGTTTTTCTTGAGTTGCAGCAGGTCCCTCTCGAGATAAGACGGGGACCTCAGGGAACCGCTCTCGTGGCCTCAAGAAAGACAAGTCTTCATGCGAGAAGCGAGGGGCCCCTCAGGATTCCTCTCCAGTCAGTGTTGGGTCCTAGGACCTCAACTGGAATTACAGCCAGAATCTGAGGTCTCTTCTCCAGTGCTGACATGGATCTTGGGGTTCCTCTGGAGTCTCCACAGGAGAGTCAGGACTCTACTCGAGTGGAGACATACACGTCCCTTGTCCTCCCGAGCTGTAGCAGCAGTGTCAGGCTTCCCGAATGATTGACACAGGGATCTGTGGCTTTCCCTCGACCTTCGAGGCAGGGCAGGGAAATCAGGTTCACCCGAAGTGGACTGAGATATCTGGGACTTTTGGAATTGTGGAATGACCCCTGGAGTTCTTCTGGACTTTCCTGTTGAGAGCACGTCCACTTGGTGTGTGACTGGAATGCAAGAATCCTTTCCTGATGAAACAGGGAAAGGAAATTTCATCTGAAGTGAAGGAGGGGGAAAGGGGGCCACTCTTGAGTTGTGGTGGAACCCTCAGTCTTCCTCTCGAGTGAAGAAGGGTATGTCGGGGAACTTTTTCAGTTGCAGCAAGGGTTGGCAGGACCCTTTGAGATTAAGAAGGGAAGGCATGATGTCTCTCATGATGCCACAGCAGAGAACGGCCACATCTCACCTGGAGGGGAGAACCTCCTGGTTTTTCTCAAGTTGTGGAAAGTCCCTCTCGAGTTACAATGGGGACCTCAGGGACGCGCTGGCATGGCTTCAGGAAAGGCCAATCTCTGTGCGATTTGAGAGGGGCCCCTCGGGATTTCTCTCCAATAGGTGCCAGGTCCTAAGTCCCTGTCTGTAGCCGAAGCTGGAACCTGAGGTTTCCTTTCCAGTGCTGGCATGAATCTTGGGGTTGCTCTGGAGTCTCTCCAGGGGAGTCAGGCCTCGTCTTCTGTGGTTACGTGCACGTTTGCTTTCCTCCCGAGTTGTAGCAGCAGTGTCAGACTTCCCGTCGAGTTGACCCAGGGATCTCTGTCTTTCCCTCGAGGTACCAAGGGCTGTTGCATAGGCCACCGTGGTGTGATTGAATGCTCTGGTTGACCTTCGAGGCAGGGCAGGGAAATCAGGTTCATCTGGAGTGGACTGAGACATTTGTGGGTCTTCAGGAATGGTGGCATGACCCCTGGAGTTCCTCTCGACTTTCCTGTTGAGAGCACATCCTCTTGCTGTGCAACGAGAAAGCCAGAATCCTTTCCTGACGAAGCAGGGAAAGGAACCCTCAACTGGAGCAGAGGAGGGGGAAAGGGGGCTCCTCTTGAGTTGTGATGGGACCCTCAGTGTTCCTCTCGAGTGGAGACAGGTATGTCGGGGAACTTCTTGAGTTGCAGCAAGGGTGTGAAGGACCCTTTGAGGTTCAGGAGGGAAGGCGTGATTTCTCTCCGGATGCTGCAGCAGAAAACGGCCTCATCTGGCCTGGAGTGGAGAATCTCCTAGTTTTTCTCGAGTTGCGGCAGGTCCCTCTCAAGTTACAACGGGGACTTCAGGGACCCGCTCGCACGGCCTCAGGAAGGGCCAGTCTCTGTGCGAGTTTCGAGGGGCCCCTCGGGATTCCTCTCCATTCGGTGCCGGGGCCTAATTACCCATCTGGAGCTAAAGCTGGAACCTGAGGTTTCCTCTCCAGTGCTGCCATGGATCATGGGGATCCTCTGGAGTCTCCCCAGGGGATTCAGTCCTCCACTCCTGTGGTTACATGCACGTCCGCTTTCCTCCCGAGCTGTAGCAGCAGTGTCAGGCTTCCCGTCGAGTTGACCCAGGGATCTCTGTCTTTCCCTCGAGATGCCACAGGGCTGTGTCATGAGCCACTGTGGTGTGAGGCGATACACGGGTGACACTCGAGGTAGTGCAGGGAAATCAGGTTCATCTGGAGTGGACTGAGACATCTGGGGGACTTTTAGTATGTTACCACGGTCCCTGGAGATCTCGGTTTTCTTGTTGAGAGTGCCACCTCTTGAGATGTGACGGGAACAGCGAGAATCCTTTCCTGGCGAAGCAGGGAAAGGGACCCTCATCTCGAGCTCATGAGGGGGGAAACGGAGCTCCTCCTGAATTGTGCCGGGACCCTCGGTATTTCTCTCGTGTGGGGACAGTTATGTTTGGTAAATTCTCGAGTTGCAGCAAAGGGTGTGTAGGATCCTTGCCTGTTTCAGGAGGGAAGGCTTGATTTCCCTCGAGACTCCGCAGAAAAGGGTCTCATCTCGCCTGCAGGGGAGAACCTCCTGGTTTTTCTCGAGTTGCGTCAGGTCACTCTCGAGTTAAGATGGGGACCTCAGGGAACCGCTCGCGTGGCCTCAGGAAAGACCAGTCTCCATGCGAGAAGTGAAGGGCCCCTCGGGATTCCTCTCCAGTCAGTGTCGGGTCCTAGGACCTCGTCTGGAATTACGGCCAGAATCTGAGGTTTCCGCTCCAGTGCTAACATGGATCTTGGGGTTCCTCTGGAGTCTCCACAGGAGAGTCAGGACTCTTGTCGAGTGGAGACATACACGTTCCTTGTCCTCCCGAGCTGTAGCAGCAGTGTCAGGCTTCCCGACGGATTGACACAGGGATCTGTGGCTTTCCCTCGAGGCACCACAGGGTGGTCGCACGTGCCACCGTGGTGTGATTCGATACTCGGGGTGATCTTCGAGGCAGGGCAGGGAAATCAGGTTCAGCTGAAGTGGACTGAGCTTTTTGGGACTTTTGGAATGGTGGAATGACCCCTGGAGTTCCTCTCGACTTTCCTGTTGAGAGCATGTCCTCTTGTTGTGCGACTGGAACGCCAGAATCCTTTCCTGATGAAACAGGTAAAGGAAATCTCATCTGGAGCAGAAGAAGGGGAAAGGGGGCCACTCCTGAGTTGTGGTGGGACCCTCAGTGCTCCTCTTGAGTGGAGATGGGTATATCAGGGAACTTCTTGAGTTGCAGCAAGGGTTGGCAGGACCCTTTGAGGTTCAGGAGGGAAGACGTGAATTCTCTCATGATGCTTCAGCAGAGAACGGCCTCATCTCACCTGGAAGGGAGAATCTCCTGATTTTTCTCGAGTTGTGGCAGGTCCCTCTGGAGTTACGATGCAGAACTCAGGGACCCGCTCGCATGGCCTCAGGAAAGGCCAGTCTCCGTGCGAGTTGAGAGGGGCCCCTTAGGATTCCTCTCCAGTCAGTGCTGGGTCCTAAGTCCCCGTTGGGAGCCGAAGCTGAAGCCTGAGGTTTCCTCTCCAGGTCTGGCATGGATCTTGGTGTTCCTCTGGAGTCTCCCCAGGGGAGTCAGGCCTCGTCTCCTGTGGTTACATGCACGTCAGCTTTCCTCCCGAGCTGTAGCAGCAGTGTCAGGCTTCCCATCGAGTTGACCCAGGGATCTCTGTCTTTCCCTCGAGATGCCACAGAGCTGTGGCCCGAGCCACCATGGTGCGATGAGATGCGTGGGTGACACTCGAGGTTGTGCAGGCAAATAAGATTCATCTGGACTGGACTGAGACATCTGGGGGACTTTTCATATCTTGGCACAACCCCTGGAGATCTCGGCTTTCCTGTTGTGAGGGCCACCACTTGAGATGCGACGGGAATGGCGGGATACTTTCCCGACGAAGCAGGGAAACTGACCATCATCTCGAGCTCACGAGGGGGAAACGGGACTCCTCCTGAGTTGTGCCGGGACCCTCTGTGTTCCTCCCGCGTGGGGACGGGTATGTCGGGGAACTTCTTGTGTTGCAGGAAGGGTGGGAAGGACCCTTGAGAGGTTCATGAGGGAAGGTGTGATTTCCCTTGAGACGCCGCAGCAGAAAATGGCCTCATCTCACCTGCAGGGTAGAACCTCCTGGTTTTTCTTGAGTTGCGGCATGTCCCTCTCGAGACACGATGGAGACCTCAGGGACCCGATGGCATGGCCTCAGGAAAGACCAATCTCCATGCCAGTTGTGAGGGGCCCCTCGGGATTTCTCTCCAGTCAGTGTCGGGTCCAGGTCCTCATCTGGAAATGTGGCCAAACTTGTGGTTTCCTCTCCAGTGCTGACATGGATCTTGGGGTTCCTCAGGAGTCTCCACAGGAGAGTCAGAACTCTTCTCGAGAGGAGACATACACGTCCGTTTTCCTCCCGAGCTGTAGCAACAGTGTCAGGCTTCCCGATTAGTTGACACAGGGATCTGTGGCTTTCCCTCGAGGTGCCACAGGGCTGTCGCACATACCACCATGGTGTGATTCGATGCTTGGTGTGATCTTCGAGTCAGGGCAGGGAAATCAGGTTCATCTGGAGTGGACTGAGACATTTGGGGGTCTTTCGGAATGGTGGCATGACCCTTGGAGTTCCTCTCAACTTTCCTGTTGAGAGCATGTCCTCTTGCTGTGTGACGGCAATGCCAGAATCCTTTCCCGACGAAGCAGGATAAGGAACCCTGATCTGGAGCGGAGAAGTGGGAAAGGGGGCCCCTCTTCAGTTGTGGTGGAACCCTCAGTTTCCTCTCGAGTGGAGACGTGTATGTCCCAGAACTTCTTGAGTTGCAGCAAGGGTGTGAAGGACCCTTTGAAGTTCAGGAGGGAAAGCGTGATTTCCCTCGAGATGTCACAGCAGAAAAGGGCCTCATCTCGCCTGCAGGGGAGAGTCTCCTGGTTTTTCTCGAGTTGCAGCAGGTCCCTCTTGAGTAACGACGGGGACCTCCCGGACGCACTGGTGTGGCTTCAGGAAAGGCCAATCTGTGCGATTTGAGAGGGGCCCCTTGGGATTCCTCTCCAATAGGTGCCAGGTCCTAAGTCCCTGTCTGTAGCTGAAGCTGGAACCTGAGGTTTCCTTTCCAGTGCTGGCATGGATCTTGGGGTTGCTCTGGAGTCTCTCCAGGGGAGTCAGGCCTTGTCTCCTGTGGTTATATGCACATTTGCTTTCCTCTCGAGCTGTAGCAGCAGTGTCAGACTTCCCGTCGAGTTGACCCAGGGATCTCTGTCTTTCCCTCAATGTGCCACAGGGCTGTTGCGTGGGCCACCATGCTGTGATTCGATGCTCTGGGTGACCTTCGAGGCAGGGCAGGGAAATCAGGTTCATCTGGAGTGGACTGAGACATTTGTGGGTCTTCTGGAATGGTGGCACGACCCCTGGAGTTCCTCTCTTCTTGCTGTGCAATGAGAAAGCCAGAATCCTTTCCTGACGAAGCAGGGAAAGGAACCCTCAGCTGGAGCAGAGGAGAGGGAAAGGGGGCTCCTCTTGAGTTGTGATGGGACCCTCAGTGTTCCTCTCGAGTGGAGACAGGTATGTCGGGGAACTTCTTGAGTTGCAGCAAGGGTGTGAAGGACCCTTTGAGGTTCAGGAGAGAAGGCGTGATTTCTCTCAGGATGCTGCAGCAGAAAACGGCCTCATCTGGCCTGGAGTGGAGAATCTCTTGGTTTTCTCGAGTTGCGGCAGGCCCCTCTTGAGTTATGACGGGGACCTCAAGGTCCCGCTCGCGTAGCCTCAGGAAAGGCCAGTCTCTGTGTGAGTTGCAAGGGGCCCCTCGGGATTCCTCTCCAGTCGGTGCCGGGGCCTAATTCCTCATCTGCAGCTGAAGCTGGAACCTGAGGTTTCCTCTCCAGTGCTGGCATGGATCTTGGGGTTCCTCTGGAGTCTCCCCAGGGGAGTNTTGCAAGGGGCCCCTCGGGATTCCTCTCCAGTCGGTGCCGGGGCCTAATTCCTCATCTGCAGCTGAAGCTGGAACCTGAGGTTTCCTCTCCAGTGCTGGCATGGATCTTGGGGTTCCTCTGGAGTCTCCCCAGGGGAGTCAGTCCTCGTCTCCTGTGGCTACATGCATGTCCGCTTTCCTACCATGCTGTAGCAGCAGTGTCAGGCTTCCCGTCGAGTTGACCCAGGGATCTCTGTCTTTCCCTCGAGATGCCACAGGGCTGTGTCACGAGCCACCGTGGTGTGAGGCGATACGCGGGTGACACTCGAGGTAGTGCAGGGAAATCAGGTTCATCTGGAGTGGACTGAGACATCTGGGGGACTTTTAGTATGTTTGCACAATCCCTGGAGATCTCGGTTTTCTTGTTGAGAGTGCCACCTCTTGAGATGCGACGTGAACGGCGAGAATCCTTTCCTGGCGAATCAGGGAAAGGGACCCTCATCTCGAGCTCACGAGGGGGAAACGGAGCTCCTCCTGAATTGTGCCGGGACCCTCGGTATTTCTCTCGTGTGGGGACAGTTATGTTTGGTAAATTCTCGAGTTGCAGCAAAGGGTGTGTAGGATCCTTGCCTGTTTCAGGAGGGAAGGCTTGATTTCCCTCGAGACTCCGCAGAAAAGGGTCTCATCTCGCCTGCAGGGGAGAACCTCCTGGTTTTTCTCGAGTTGCGTCAGGTCACTCTCGAGTTAAGATGGGGACCTCAGGGAACCGCTCGCGTGGCCTCAGGAAAGACCAGTCTCCATGCGAGAAGTGAAGGGCCCCTCGGTTCTCGCCTGCAGGGGAGAACCTCCTGGTTTTTCTCGAGTTGCGGCAGGTCGCTCTCGAGTTAAGATGGGGACCTCAGGGAACCGCTCGCGTGGCCTCAGGAAAGACCAGTCTCCATGCGAGAAGCGAAGGGCCCCTCGGGATTCCTCTCCAGTCAATGTCAGGTCCTAGGACCTCGTCTGGAATTACGGCCAGAATCTGAGGTTTCCGCTCCAGTGCTGACATGGATCTTGGGGTTCCTCTGGAGTCCCACAGGAGAGTCAGGACTCTTGTCGAGTGGAGACATACACGTTCCTTGTCCTCCCGAGCTGTAGCAGCAGTGTCAGGCTTCCCGACGGATTGACACAGGGATCTGTGGCTTTCCCTCGAGGCACCACAGGGTGGTCGCATTTGCCACCGTGGTGTGATTCGATACTCGGGGTGACCTTCGAGGCAGGGCAGGGAAATCAGGTTCAGCTGAAGTGGACTGAGCTTTTGGGGACTTTTGGAATGGTGGAATGACCCCTGGAGTTCCTCTCGACTTTCCTGTTGAGAGCATGTCCTCTTGTTGTGCGACTGGAACGCCAGAATCCTTTCCTGATGAAACAGGTAAAGGAAATCTCATCTGGAGCAGAAGAAGGGGAAAGGGGGCCACTCCTGAGTTGTGGTGGGACCCTCAGTGCTCCTCTCGAGTGGAGACGGGTATGTCGGGGAACTTCTTGAGTTGCAGCAAGTGTTGGCAGGACCCTTTGAGGTTCAGGAGGGAAGACGTGATTCTCTCATGATGCTTCAGCAGAGAACGGCCTCATCTCGCCTGGAAGGGAGAATCTCCTGGTTTTTCTCGAGTTGCGGCAGGTCCCTCTGGAGTTACGATGCAGAACTCAGGGACCCGCCCGCATGTCCTCAGGAAAGGCCAGTCTCCGTGCGAGTTGAGAGGGGCCCCTTGGGATTCCTCTCTAGTCAGTGCCGGGTCCTAAGTCCCCATTGGGAGCCGAAGCTGGAACCTGAGGTTTCCTCTCCAGGTCTGGCATGGATCTTGGTGTTCCTCTGGAGTCTCCCCAGGGGAGTCAGGCCTCGTCTTCTGTGGTTACATGCACGTCAGCTTTCCTCCCGAGCTGTAGCAGCAGTGTCAGGCTTCCCGTCGAGTTGACCCAGGGATCTCTCTTTCCCTCGAGATGCCACAGAGCTGTGGCCCGAGCCACCATGGTGCAAGGAGATGCGTGGGTGACACTCGAGGTTGTGCAGGCAAATAAGATTCATCTGGACTGGACTGAGACATCTGGGGGACTTTTCATATCTTGGCACGACCCCTGGAGATCTCGGCTTTCCTGTTGTGAGGGCCACCACTTGAGATGCGATGGGAATGGCGGGATACTTTCCCGACGAAGCAGGGAAACTGACCATCATCTCGAGCTCACGAGGGGGAAACAGGACTCCTCCTGAGTTATGCTTGTGACCTTCGAGGCAGGGCAGGGAAATCAGGTTCATCTGGAGTGGACTGAGACATTTGGGGGTCTTTTGGAATGGTGGCACGACCCCTGGAGTTCCTCTCAACTTTCCTGTTGAGAGCATGTCCTCTTGCTGTGTGACGGCAATGCCAGAATCCTTTCCTAACGAAGCAGGATAAGAAACCGTCATCTGGAGCGGAGAAGTGGGAAAGGGGGCCCCTCTTCAGTTGTGGTGGAACCCTCAGTTTCCTCTCGAGTGGAGACATGTATGTCCCGGAACTTCTTGAGTTGCAGCAAGGGTGTGAAGGACCCTTTGAAGTTCAGGAGGGAAAGCGTGATTTCCCTCGAGACGTCGCAGCAGAAAAGGGCCTCTAGGGGGAAACGGGTCTCCTCTTGAGTTGTGCTTGGACCCTTGGTGTTCCTCCCACGTGGAGACGGGTATGCCGGGGAACTTCTTTAGTTGCAGAGTGGGTTGGAAGGACCTTTGCCAGGTTCAAGAGGGAAGGCATGATTTCCCTCGAGACGCCGCAGCAGAAAAGGGCCTTATCTCGCCTGCAGGGGAGAACCTCCTGGTTTTTCTCGAGTTGCGGCAGGTCCCTCTTGAGTAACGACGGGGACCTCCGGGACGCGCTGGTGTGGCTTCAGGAAAGGCCAATCTGTGCGATTTGAGAGGGGCCCCTTGGGATTCCTCTCCAATAGGTGCCAGGTCCTAAGTCCCTGTCTGTAGCTGAAGCTGGAACCTGAGGTTTCCTTTCCAGTGCTGACATGGATCTTGGGGTTGCTCTGGATTCTCTCCAGGGGAGTCAGGCCTCGTCTCCTGTGGTTACATGCACATTTGCTTTCCTCTCGAGCTGTAGCAGCAGTATCAGACTTCCCATCGAGTTGACCCAGGGATCTCTGTCTTTCCCTCAAAGTGCCACAGGGCTGTCACACGGGCCACCATGCTGTGATTCGATGCTCTGGGTGACCTTCGAGGCAGGGCAGGGAAATCAGGTTCATCTGGAGTGGACTGAGACATTTGTGGGTCTTCTGGAATGGTGGCATGACCCCTGGAGTTCCTCTCGACTTTCCTGTTGAGAGCACATCCTCTTGCTGTGCAACGATACAGCCAGAATCCTTTCCTGACGAAGCAGGGAAAGGAACCCTCAACTGGAGCAGAGGAGAGGGAAAGGGGGCTCCTCTTGAGTTGTGATGGGACCCTCAGTGTTCCTCTCGAGTGGAGACAGGTATGTCGGGGAACTTCTTGAGTTGCAGCAAGGGTGTGAAGGACCCTTTGAGGTTCAGGAGGGAAGGCGTGATTTCTCTTGGGATGCTGCAGCAGAAAACGGCCTCATCTGGCCTGGAGTGGAGAATCTCTTGGTTTTCTCGAGTTGTGGCAGGTCCCTCTTGAGTTATGATGGGGACCTCAGGGTCCCGCTCGCGTAGCCTCAGGAAAGGCCAGTCTCTGTGCGAGTTGCGAGGGGCCCCTCGGGATTCCTCTCCAGTCGGTGCCGGGGCCTAATTCCACATCTGGAGCTGAAGCTGGAACCTGGGGTTTCCTCTCCAGTTCTGGCATGGATCTTGGGGTTCCTCTGGAGTCTCCCCAGGGGAGTCAGTCCTCGTCTCCTGTGGTTACGATCACGTCTGCTTTCCTCCTGAGCTGTAGCAGCAGTGTCAGGCTTCCCGTTGAGTTGACCCAGGGATCTCTGTCTTTCCCTCGAGATGCCACAGGGCTGTGTAACGAGCCGCCATGGTGTGAGGTGATATGCGGGTGACACTCGAGGTAGTGCAGGGAAATCAGGTTCATCTGGAGTGGACTGAGACATCTGGGGACTTTTAGTATGTTTGCATGACCCCTGGAGATCTCAGCTTTCTTGTTGATAGTGCCACCTCTTGAGATGCGACAGGAACGGCGAGAATCCTTTCCCGACGAAGCAGGGAAAGGGACCCTCATCTCGAGCTCATGAGGGGGCAAAGGGGCTCCTCCTGAATTGTGTCGGGACCCTCGATATTTCTCTCGCGTGGGGATGGTTATGTTTGGTAAATTCTTGAGTTGCAACAAAAGGTGTGTAGGATCCTTGCCCGGTTCAGGAGAGAAGGCATGATTTCCCTCAAGACTCCGCAGCAGAAAAGGGTCTCATCTCGCCTGCAGGGTAGAATCTCCTGGTTTTTCTCGAGTTGCAGCAGGTCGCTCTCAAGTTAAGATGGGGACCTCAGGGAACCGCTTGCGTGGCCTCAGGAAAGACCAGTCTCCATGCGAGAAGCGAAGGGCCCCTCGGGATTCCTCTCCAGTCAGTGTCGGGTCCTAGGACCTCATCTGGAATTATGGCCAGAATCTGAGGTTTCTGCTCCAGTGCTGACATGGATCTTGGGGTTCATCTGAAGTCTCCACAGGAGAGTCAGGACTCTTGTCGAGTGGAGACATACATGTCCCTTGTCCTCCCGAGCTGTAGCAGCAGTGTCAGGCTTCCCGACAGATTGACACAGGGATCTGTGGCTTTCCCTCGAAATGCCACAGGGTGGTTGCACGTGCCACCGTGGTGTGATTAGATACTCGTGGTGACCTTTGAGGCAGGGCAGGGAAATCAGGTTCAGCTGAAGTGGACTGAGATATTTGGAACTTTTGAAATGGTGGAATGACCCCTGGAGTTCCTCTCGACATTCCTGTTGAGAGCACTTCCTGGTGCTGTGCGACCAGAACGCCAGAATCCTTTCCTGACGAAACAGGTAAAGGAAATCTCATCTGGAGTGGAGGAGGGGGAAAGGGGGCCACTCCTGAGTTGTGGTGGGACCCTCAGTGCTCCTCTCGAGTGGAGGCGGGTATGTCGGGGAACTTCTTGAGTTGCAGCAAGGGTTGGCAGGACCCTTTGAGGTTCAGGAGGGAAGGCGTGATTTCTCTCATGATGCCGCAGCAGAGAACGGCCTCATCTAGCCTGGAGGCGAGAATCTCCTGGTGTTCTTCGAGTTGCGGCAGGTCCCTCTCGAGTTACGACAGGGACCTCAGGGACCCGCTCACGTGGCCTCAGGAAAAGCCAGTCTCCGTGCGAGTTTAGAGGGGCCCCTCGGGTTTCCTCTCCAGTCAGTGCCGGGTCCTAAGTCCCCTTCGGAAGCCGAAGCTGGAACCTGAGTTTTCCTCTCCAAGTCTGGCATGGATCTTGGGGTTCCTTTGGAGTCTCCACAGGAGAGTCAGGTCTCTATTTGAGGGGAGACAAACAGGTCCCTTTTCCTTCCGAGCTGTAGCAGCAGTGTCAGGCTTCCTGAAGAGTTGACACAGGGATCTGTGACTTTCCCTCGAGTTGCCACAGGGCTGTCGCACATGCCACCATGGTGTAATTCGAAGGTCGCTGTGAACTTCGAGGCATGACAAGGAAATCAGGTTCATCTGGTGTGTACTGAGATATCTGGGGGACTTTTCATATGTTGGCACGACCCCTGGAGTTCTCGGCTTTCCTGTTGAGAGTGCCACCTCTTGAGATGCGACGGGAATGGCGGGAATCCTTTCCTGATGAAGCAGGGAAAGGGACCCTCATCTTGATCTCACGAGGGGAAAACGGGGCTCCTTCTGAGTTGTGCCAGGACCAGCGGTGTTCCTCCCGCATAGGGACGGGTATGTCGGGGAACTTCTTGAGTTGCAGCAAGGTTTGGAAGACCCTTGCAAGTTTCAAGAGGGAAGGAGTGATTTCCCTCGAGTCGCCGCAGCAGAAAAGGGCCTTGTCTCGCCTGCAGGGGAAAACCTCCTGGTTTTTCTCGAGTTGCGGCAAGTCCCTCCGAGTTGTGACGGGAATCTAGGGAACCGGTGTTGTGGCCTGAGGAATGACGAGTCTCCATTTGAGTTGCGAGGGATCCCACGGAATTCCTTTCCAGTCAATGTCGGGTCCTAAGTCTTCATCTGGAACTGCGGCCAGAACCTGAGGTTTCCTTTCTAGTGCTGACATGGATCTTGGGGTTCATCTGAAGTCTCCACAGGAGAGTCAGGACTCTTCTCGAGAGGAGACATACATGTCCGTTTTCCTCCCGAGCAGTAGCAGCAGTGTCAGACTTCCTGATGAGTTGACACAGTGATCTGTGGCTTTCCCTCGAGGTGCCACAGGGCTGTTGCACGTGCCACCGTGGTGTGATTCAATGCTCAGGGTGACTGTCGAGGCAGGGCGGGGAAATCAGGTTCACCTGGAGTGGAATGAGACTTCTGGGGGTCTTTTAGAATGGTGGCACTACCCCTTGATTTCCTCTTGACTTTCCTGTTGAGAGCACGTCCTCTTGCTGTGCGACAGGAGCGCCAGATTCCTTTCCCAATGAAACAGGGAAAGGAACCCTCATCTGGAGCAGATGAGGAGGAAATGTGGCTCCTGCTGAGTTGTTCCTGGCCCCTCGGTGTTCCTCCCGCGTGGGGATGGGTATGTCAGGGAACTTCTTGAGTTGCAGCAAGGGTGGGATGGACCCTTGCGTGGTTCAAGAGGGAAGGCATGATTTCCCTCGAGATGCCACAGCAGAATAGGGCCTCATCTAACCTGCAGGGGAGAACCTCCTGGTTTTTCTCGAGTTGCAACGGGGACCTCAGGAACCCGCTGGCGTGGCCTCAGGAAAGACAAGTCTCCATGAAAGTTTCGAGGGGCCCCTGGGGATTCTTCTCCCGTCAGTGTCGAGTCCTAGGTCCTCATCTGGAACTGCTGCCATTAACTAAGGTTTCCTCTCCAGTGCTGACATGCATCTTGGCGTTCCTCTGGAGTCTCCACAGGAGAGTCAGATTTCTTCTCGAGCAGAGACATACACGTCCGTTTTCCTCCCGAGCTGTAGCAGCAGTGTCAGTCTTCCTGAAGAGTTGACACAGTGATCTGTTGCTATCCCTCGAAGTGTCACAGGGCTGTCACACATGCCACTGTGGTGTGATTCGATGCTCGGGGTGACCGTCGAGGCAGGGCGGGGAAATCAGGTTCACCTGGAGTGGACTGAGACATTTGGGGGTCTTTTGGAATGAATGGTGGCACGACCCCTTGAGTTCCTCTCGACTTTCCTGTTGAGAGCACGACCTTTTGACGTGCGAAGGGAACGCCAGAATCCTTTCCCGATGAAGCAGGGAAAGGAACCCTCATCTGGAGCAGAGGAGGTGGAAAGGGGGCTCCTCTTGAGTTGTGGGACTCTCAGTGTTCCTCTCGAGTGGAGACGGGTATATTGGGTAACTTCTTGAGTTGCAGCAAGGGAGTGAAGGACCCTTTGAGGTTCAGGAGGGAAGGCGTGATTTCACTCGGGATGCCACAGCAGAAAACGGCCTCATCTCCCCTGGAGCGGAGAACCTCCTGGTTTTTCTCGAGTTGTGGCAGGTCCCTCTCGAGTTATGACGGGGAACTCAGGGACCCACTCACGTGGCCTCAGGAAAAGCCAGACTCCATGTGAGGTGCAAGAGGCCCCTCGGGATTCCTCTCCAGTCGGTGCTGGGGCATAAGTCCCCGTCTGGACCTGAAGCTGCAACCTGAGTTTTCCTCTCCAGTGCTGGCATGGATCTTGGCATTCCTCTGGAGTCTCCCCAGTGGAGTCAGACCTCATCTCCTGTGGTTGCACGCACATCCGCTTTCCTCCCGGGCTGTAGCAGCAATGTCAGGCTTCCTGTCGAGTTGACCCAGGGTTCTCTGTCTTTCCCTCGAGATGCCACAGGGCTGTGGCATGAGCCACCATGGTGTGAGGCGATACGCGGGTGACACTCGAGGTCATGCAGGGAAATCAGGTTCACCTGCAGTGGACTGAGACATCTGGGGAACTTTTAGTATGTTGGCACAACCCCTGGAGATCTCAGCTTTCCTGTTGAGAGCACCACCTCTTGAGATGCGAAGGGAATGGCAGGAATCATTTCCTGGCGAATCAGCAAAAAGGACCCTCATCTCGAGCTCACGAGGGCAAACTGGACTCTTCCTGAGTTGTGCCGGGACCCTCGGTGTTCCTCCCGTGTGGGGACGTGTATGTCGGGGAACTTCTTGAGTTGCAGCAAGGGTGGGAAGGACCCTTGTGACGTTCAAGAGGGAAGGCATGATTTCCCTCTAGACGCCGCAGCAGAAAAAGACCTCATCTCGCCTGCATGGGAGAACCTCCTGGTTTTACTCGACCTGCGGCAGTTCCCTCTTGAGTTATGACGGGGACCTCAGGGATCCGTTGGCATGGCCTCAAGAAAGACCAGTATCCTTGCGAGTTGCGAGTGGCCCCTCAGGATTCCTCTCCAGTCAGTGTCAGGTCCTATGTCTTCATCTGGAATTGCAGCCAGGACCTGAGGTTTCCTCTTCAGTGCAGGCATGTATCTTGGTGTTCCTCTGGAGTCTCCCCAAGGAAGTCAGGCCTCGTCTCCTGTGGTTACATGCATGTCCGCCTTCCTCCCGAGCTGTAACAGCAGTGTCAGGCTTCCCGACGGGTTGACCCAGGGATCTATATCTTTCCCTCGAGTTGCCTCAGGGCTGTTGCACGTGCCACCGTGCGGTGATTCGATTCTCGTGGTGACCTTCAAGGCAGGGAAGGGAAATCATGTTCATCTGAAGTGGACTGAGACATTTGGGGGTCTTTTGGGATGGTGGCACGATCCCTGGAGGTCCTCACGACTTTCCTGTTGAGAGCACGTCCTCTTGCTGTGCTACAGGAACGCCAGAATCCTTTCCTAAGGACGAAGGGAAAGGAACCCTTATCTGGAGTGGAAGAGAGGGAAAGGCGCCTGCTCTTGAGCTGTGGTGGGACCCTCAGTGTTCCTCTCGAGTGGAGACAGGCATGTTGGGGCACTACTTGAGTTGCAGCAAGAGTGGGAAGGACCCTTGCAAGGTTCAAGAGGGAAGCTGTGATTTCCCTTGAGACACTGCAGAAAAAAGGGCCTCATCTCGCCTGCATGGGAGAACCTCCTGGTTTTTCTCGAGTTGTGGAAGGCCCCTCTCGAGTTATGACCAGGACCTCAGGGACCCGCTGGCGTCGCCTCAGTAAAGACCAGTCTCCATGCGAGTTACAAGGGGCCCCTCGGGATTCCTCTCCAGTCAGTGTAGGGTCATAGGTCTTTGTCTGGAACTGCGGCCAGAACCTGTGGTTACCTCTTCAGTGCTGACATGGATCTTGGGGTTCCTCTGGAGCCTACAAGGAGAGTCAGGAAGCTTCTCGAGTGGAGACATACACATCAGTTTTCCTCCCGAGCTGTAGCAGCAGTGTCAGACATCCTGACGACTTGACACAGGGATCTGTGGCTTTCCCTCGAGGTGCCACAGGGCTGTCAATGTGCCACCATGGTGTAACTCGATGCTCGGGGTGACCTTCGAGGCAGGGCAGGGAAATCAGGTTCATATGGAATGAAGTGAGACATTTGGGGGTCATTTGGAATGGTGGCACATCCCCTGGAGTTCGTCTCAACTTTCCTGTTGAGAGCACGTCCTCTTGCTGTGTGACGGGAACGCCAGAATCCTTTCCCAAAGAAGCAGGGAAAGGAACCCTCATCTGGAGCGGAGGAGGGGGAAATGGGTCTGCTCTTGAGTTGTGGTAGGACCCTCAGTGTTCCTCTCGAGTGGAGACGGGTATGTCGGGGAACTTCTTGAGTTGCAGAAATTGTGTGAGGGACCCTTTGAGGTTCAGGAGGGAAGGCGTGATTTCTTTCGGGATCCCACAGCAGAAAACAGCCTCATCTCACCTGGAGGAAAGAACCTCCTGGTTTTTCTCGAGTTGTGGCAGGTCCCTATCGAGTTATGACGGGCACCTCAGGGAACCACTCACGTGGTGTCAGGAAAGGCCAGTCTCCATGCGAGTTGAAAGTGGCCCCTCGGGATTCCTCCCCAGTCAGTTCCGAGTCCTAAGTCACCGTCTGGAGCCGAAGCTGGAACCTGAGGTTTCCTCTCCAATGCTGGCATGGATCTTGGGGTTCCTCTGGAATCTCCCCAGGGGAGACAGACCTCATCTCCTGTGGTTACACGCACATCCGCTTTCCTCCCGAACTGTAGCAGCAGTGTCACGCTTTCCGTTGAGTTGACCCAGAGACCTCTGTCTTTCCCTCGAAATGCCACAGGGCTGTGGCATGAGCCACCGTGGTGTGAGGCGATACGCGGGTGACACTCGAGGTAGTGCAGGGAAATCAGGTTCATCTGGAGTGGACTAAGACATCTGGGGGACTTTTAGTATGTTGGCATGACCCCTGGAGATCTCGGCTTTCCTGTTGAGAGCGCCACCTCTTGAGATATGACGAGGATGGCGGGAATCCTTTCCCCACGAAGCAGGGAAAGGGACCCTCATCTCAAGCACATGAGGGGGAAACGGGCCTCCTCCTGAGTTGTGCCTGGACCCTCGGTGTTCCTTCCACATGGGGACAGATATGTCGAGGAACTTATTGAGTGGCGGCAAGGGTGGGAAGGACCCTTCCGAGGTTCAAGAGTGAAGGCGTGATTTCCCTCGAGACGCCGCAGCAGAAAAGGGCCTCATCGCGCCTGCAAGGAAAGAACCTCATGGTTTTTCTCGAGTTGTGGCAGGTCCCTCTCGAGTTATGACAGGGTCCTCAGGGACCCGCTCGAGAGGCCTCAGGAAAGGCCAGTCTCCGTGTGAGTTGAGAGAGGCCCTTCGAGATTCCTCTCCAGTCAGTGCCAGGTCGTAACTCCCCATCTGGAGTCGAAACTGGAACCTGAGGTTTCCTCTCCAGTGCTGGCATGGATCTTGGGGTTCCTTTGGGGTCTCCCCAGGGGAGTCAGTCCTCGTCTCCCATGGTTACATGCACGTCTGCTTTCCTCCTGAGCTGTAGCAGCAATGTCAGTATTCCCGTCGAGTTGACTAAGGGATCTCTGTCTTTCCCTTGAGATGACACAGGGCTGTGGCAGGAGCCACTGTGGTGTGAGGTGATACGCGGGTGACACTCGAGGTAGTGCAGGGAAATCAGGTTCATCTGGAGTGGACTGAGACATCTGGGGGAGTTTTAGTATGTTGGCACGACCCCTGGAGATTTTGGCTTTCTTGTTGAGAGCGCCACCTCTTGAGATGTGACGGGAACAGCTGGTTATCCTCTCCCGACAATGCAGTAAAAGGGACCCTCATCTCGAGCTCACGAGGGGGAAACGGGGCTCCTCCTGAGTTGTGCCGGGATGCTAGGTGTTTCTCCCGCGTGGGGACGGATATGTTGGGGAACTTCTTGAGTTGCAGCAAGGGTGGAAATGACCCTTGCGAGACTCAAGAGGGAAGGCGTGATTTCCCTCGAGAAGCCACAGCAGAAAAGGGCCTCATGTTGCCTGCAGGGAAACATCATGGTTTTTCTCGAGTTGTGGCAGGTCCCTCTCCAGTTATGACGGGGAACTCAGGGACCCACTGGCGTGGTCTCAGGAAAAACCAGTCTCCATGCAAGTTGCGAGGGGCCCCTCGGGATTCCTCTCCAGTCAATGTCGGGTCCTAGGTCCTCGACTGGAACTGCGGCCAGAACCTGAGGTTTTCTCTCCAGTGCTGACATGGATTGTCGGGTTCCTCTGGAGTCTCCACAGGAGAGTCAGGACTCATCTCGAGTGGAGACATACACATCCGTTATCCTCCACAGCCACAGCTGAAGCAGCAGTGTCAGTCTTCCCGACGGGTTGACACATGGACCTGTGGCTTTCCCTCAAGGTGCCACAGGTCTGTCACACGTGCCACCATGGTGTGATTCGATGCTTGGGGTGACCTTCGAGGCAGGGCAGGGAAATCAGGTTCATCTGGAATGGAATGAGACATTTGGGGGTCTTTTAGAATGGTTTAACCACCCCTGGAGTTCCTCTCAACTTTCATGTTGAGAGCACGTCTTCTTGCTGTGCGACGGAAACACCAGAAACTTTTCCCGACGAAGCAGGGAAAGGAACCCTCATCTGGAGCGGAGGAGAGGGAAAGGGGGCCCGTCTTGAGTTGTGTTTGGACCCTCAGTGTTCCTCTCGATTGGAGACGGGTATATCGGGGAACTTCTTGAGTTGCAGCAAGGGTGTGAAGGACCCTTGGTGGTTCTGGAGGGAGGACATAATGTCTCTCGGGATGCCACAGAAGAAAACGGCCTCATCTCGCCTGGAGGGGAGAACCTCCTGGTTTTTCTCGAGTTACGGCCGGTCCCTCTCGAGTTACGATGGGGACTTCAGGGACCCGCTCGCATGGCCTCAGAAAAGGCCAGACTCCGTGCGGTTTGAGAGTGGCCCTTTGGGATTCCTCTCCAGTCGTTGCCAGGTCCTAAGTGCTCATCTCGAGTTGAAGATGGAACCTGAAGTTTCCTCTCCAGTGCTGACATGGATCTTGGTGTTCCTCTGGAGTCTCCCCAGGGGAGTCAGGCCTCGTCTCCTGTGGGTACATGCACGTCTGCTTTCCTCCCGAGCTGTAGCAGCAGTGTCAGGCTTCCCGTCGAGTTGACCCAGGGATCTCTGTCTTTCCCTCGAGATGCCACAGGGTTGTGACACAAGCCACCATGGTATGAAGTGATACGTGGTGACACTCGAGGTAGTGCAGGGAAATCAAGTTCATCTGGAGTGGACTGAGACAACTGGGGGAATTTTAGTATGTTGGAATGATCCCTGGACATCTCGGCTTTTCTGTTGAGAGTGCCACCTCTTGAGATGCGATGGGAACGGCGGGATTCCTTTTCCTATGAAGCAGGGAAAGGACCCTCATCTCGAGCTCATGAGAGAGAAACAGAGCTCCTCCTGAGTTGTGCCGGGATACTCAGTGTTCCTCCCACCTGGGGACGGGTATGTCAGGAAACTTCTTGAGTTGCAGAAAGGGTAGGAAGCACCCTTGCAAGGTTCAAGAGGGAAGGCGTGATTTCCCTTGAGATACCGCAGCAGAAAAGGGCCTCATTTCGACTGTAGGGGAGAACCTCCTGGTTTTTCTTGAGGTGAAGCAAGTCCCTCTCGAGTTATGACAGGGACCTCAGGGACACGCTGGCGTATCCTAAATAAAGACCAGTCTCCATGCGAGTTGAGAGGGGCCCCTTGGGATTCCTCTCCTGTCTGTATCGGATCCTTGGTCCTCACCTGGAACTGCGGCCAGAACCTGAGGTTTCCTCTCCAGTGCTGACATGGATTATGGGGTTCCTCTGGAGTCTCCACAGGACAGTCAGAACTCTATTTGATGGAGAAATACACGTCCATTTTCCTCCCGAGCTGTAGCAGCAGTGTCAGGCTTCCTGACATCTTGACACAGGGATCTGTGGCTTTCCCTCAAGGTGCCACAGTGCTGTCGCATGTACCACCATGATGTGATTTGAGACTCAGGGTCACCTTTGTGGCAGGGCAGAGAAATCAGGTTCATCTGGAGTGGACTGAGACATTTGAGGATCTTTTGGAATGGTGGTACCACCCCTGTAGTTCCTCTCGACTTTCCTGTTGAGAGCACGTCCTCTTGCTGTGCGATGGGAATGCCAGAATCCTTTCCTGATTAAGCAGGGAAAGGATCCCTCATCTGGAGCGGAGGAGGGGGATCAGGGGCCCCTCTTGAGTTGTGGTGGGACCCTCAGTGTTCCGCCAGTTTTGAGATGGGTATCTCGAGGAATTTCTTGAGATGTAGTAAAGGTGTGAAGGGCCCTTTGAGGTTCAGGAGGGAAGGCGTGATTTCTCTCGGGATGCCGAAGCAGAAAATGGCCTCAGCTCGCCTGGAGGGGAGAACCTCCTGGTTTTTCTCGAGTTGCGGCAGGTCCCTCTTGAGTTATGATGGGGACCCCAGGGACCCACTCACGTGGCCTCAGGAAAGGCCAGTCTCCATGCGAGTTGAGAGGGGCTCTTCGGGGTTCCTCTCCATACGGTGCCAGATCCTAAGTCCCTGTCTGGAGCCAAAGTTGGAACCTGAGTTTTCCTCTCCAGTGCTGGCGTGGATCTTGGGGTTCCTCTGGAGTCTCCCCAGGGAAGTCAGGCCTCATCTCCTGTGGTTACATGCACGTCCGCTTTCCTCCCAGTCACTGTAGCAGCAGTGTCAGTCTTCCCGTCGAGTTGACCCAGGGATCTCTGTCTATCCCTCAAGATGTCACAGGGCTGTGGCATTAGCCACCGTGGTGTGAGGCAATACGCACATGACACCCGAGATAGAGAAGGGAAATCAGTTTCATCTGGAGTGGACTGAGACTTCTGGGGGACTTTTAGTATGTTGGCACGACCCCTGGAGATTGTGGCTTTCCTGTTGAGATTGCCACCTCTTGAAATGCGACGGGAACGACGGGAAACCTTTCCCCATGAAACAGGGAAAGGGACCCTCATCTCGAGCTCACATGGGGAAACAGAGCTCCTCCTGAGTTGTGCTGGGACCCTCGGTGATCCACCCGCGTGGAGACGGGTATGTCGGGAAACTTCTTGAGTTGCAGCAAGGGTGGGAAGGACCCTTGCCAGTTTCAAGAGGGAAGGCGTGATTTCCCTCATGTCACCACAACAGAAAAGGGCCTCATCTCGCCTGCAGCGGAGACCCTCCTAGTTTTCTCGAGTTGCAGCAGGTCTCTCTCACGTTATGATGGGGACCTCAGGGACCCGCTGGCGTGGCCTCAGGAAAGACCAGTCTCCATGCGAGTTGCGAGGGGCCCCTCGGTATTCCTGTCCAGTCAGTATCGGGTCCTAGGTACCCATCTGGAACTGCAGCCAGAACCTGAGGTTTCCTCTCCAGTGCTGACATGGATCTTGGGATTTCTCTGGAGTCTCCACAGGAGAGTCAGGACCCTTTTCCAGGGGAGACATGCATGTCCGTTTTCCTCCCGAGCTGTAGCAGCAGTGTCAGGCTTACCGACGAGTTGAAACAAGGATCTGTGTCTTTCCTCCGAGGTGCCACAGGGCTGTCGCACGTTCCACCGTGGTGTGATTCAATGCTCGGGGTGACCTTAGAGGCAGGGCAGGGAAATCAGGTTCATCTGGAGTCGACTGAGACATTTGGGGGTCTTTTGGAATGGTGGCACGAACCCTGGATTTCCTCTCGACTTTCCTGTTGAGATCAGGTCCTCTTGCTGTGCGACAGGAACGCCAGAATCCTTTCCCGATGAAGCAGGGAAAGGAACCCTCATCTGGAGTGGAGGAGGGGAAAGAGGCCTCCTCTTGAGTTGTGGTGGGACACTCAGTGTTCCTCTCGAGTGGAGACGGGTATGTCGGGGAACGTCTTGAGTTGCAGCAAGGGTGTGAACAACCTTTTGTGGTTCAGGAGGGAAGGCGTGATTTCTCTCGGGACACCACAGCAGAAAATGGCCCCATCTCGCCTGAGGGGAGAATCTCCTGGTTTTTATCGAGTTGCAGCAGGTCCCTCTCGAATTATGACGGGGACCTCAGGGACCGGCTCTCCTGGCCTCAGGAAAGACGAGTCTTTGGGCGAGTTGAGGGGTGCCCTCAGGATGTCTCTCCAGTCAGTGTCGGGTTCTAAGAACCCATCTGGAGCCAAGTTGGAACCTGAGGCTTCCTCTCCAGTGCTGGCATGGATCTGGCGGTTCCTCTGGAGTCTCCCCAGGGAAGTCAGGCCTCGTCTCCTGTGGGCACATGCATGTCTGCTTTCCTCCCGAGCTGTAGCATCAGTGTCAGTCTTCCCGTCGAGTTGACCCAGGGATCTCTGTCTTTCCCTCGAGATGCCACATGACTGTGGCATGAGCCACCTTGGTGTGAGGCGATACACATGTGACACTCGTGGTAGTGCAGGGAAATCAGGTTCATCTGGAGTGGACTGAGACATCTGGGGGACTTTTAGTATGTTGGCACGACCCATGGAGATCTTGGCTTTCCTGTTAAGAGCGTCACCTCTTGAGATGCGACAGGAATGGCAGGAATCCTTTCCCCATGAAACAGGGAAAGTGACCCTCATCTCGAGCTCATGTGGGGGACACGGGGCTCCTCCTGAGTTGTGCCAAGACCCTCGATGTTCCTCCTGCATGGAGATGGGTATGTCGGGGAACTTCTTGAGTTGCAGCAAGGGTGGGAAGGCCCCTTGCGAGGTTCAAGAGCGAATGCGTGATTTCCTTGAAGACGCCGCAGCAGAAACGGGCCTTATCTCGCCTGCAGGGGAGAATCTCCTGGTTTTTCTCGAGTTGTGGCAGGTCCCGCTCGAGTTATGATGGGGACCTCAGGGACCCGCTGGCGTGGCCTCAGGAAAGACCAGTCTCCACGTGAGTTGCGAGAGGCCCCTCGGGATTCCTCTCCAGTCAGTGTCGGGTCCTAGGTCCTCGTCTGGAACTGCGGCCAGAACTTGAGGTTCTCTCCGGTGCTGACATGGATCTTGGGGTTCTTCTGCAGTCTCCACAGGAGATTCAGGAGTCTTCTCGAGTGGAGACATTCACATCCGTTTTCCTCCCTAGCTGTAGCCGAGGGTCAGGCTTCCTGACCAGTGGACACCTGGATCTGTGGCTTTTCCTCAAGGTGCCACATGGCTGTCGCACATGCCACCGTGGTGTGATTCGATGCTCGGGGTGACCTTCGAGGCAGGACAGGGAAATCACGTTCAGCTGGATTGGACTGAGATAATTTGGGGTCTTTTGGAATGGTGGCACAACCACTGGAGTTCTCCTGACTTTCCAGTTGAGAGCACGTTCTCTTGCTGCGCGACAGGAACGTCAATATCCTTTCCCGATGAAGCAGGGAAAGGAACCCTCATCTGGAGTGGAGGAGGGGGAAAGGGGGCCCCTCTTGAGTTGTGGTGGGACTCTCAGCGTTTCTCTCGAGTGGAGACGGGTATGTTGGGGAACTTCTTGAGTTGCAGCAAGGGTGTGAAGGACCCTTTGAGGTTCAGGATGGAAGACGTGATTTCTCTCGGTATCTCGCAGCAGAAAACGAACTCATCTCACCTGGCGAGGAGAACCTCCTGGCTTTTCTGGAGTTGTGGCAGGTCCCTCTTGAGTTACGATGCAGACCTCAGGGAACTGCTCGCGTGGCCTCAGGAAGGAACAGTCTCCATGCGAGTTGAGAGGGGCCTCTCCGGATTAGTCTCCAGTCAGTGCCGGGTCCTAAGTCTCCGTCTGGAGCTGAGCAGGAACCTGAGAATTCCTCTCCAGTGCTGGCATGGACCTTGGGGTTCCTCTGGAGTCTCCCGAGGGGAATCAGGCCACGCCTCCTGTGGTTACATACACGTCCACTTTCCTCCCGAGCCTTAGCAGCAGTGTCAGGCTTCCCATCGAGTTGACCCAGGGGTCTCTCATTCCCTCAAGATGCCACCAGACTGTGCAATTAGCCACCGTGTTGTGAGGTGATTCGCGGATGACACTCGAGGCAGTGCAGGGAAATCAGGTTCATCTGGAGTGGACTGAGACTTCTGGGGGACTTTTACTATGTTGGCATGACCCCTGGAGTTCTCGGCTTACCTTTTGAGAGCACCACCTTTTGAGATGTGACGGGAACGGCGGGAATGCTTTTTCGACGAAGCTGGGAAAGGGACCCTCATCTCGAGCTCACATGGGGGAAACGGAGCTCCTCCTGAGTTGTGTTGGGACCCTCGGTGATCCACCCATGTGAAGACGGGTATGTCGGGAAACTTCTTGAGTTGCAGCAAGGGTGGGAAGGACCCTTGCCAGTTTCAAGAGGGAAGGCGTGATTTCCCTCGTGTCACCGTAACAGAAAAGGGCCTCATCTCGCCTGCAAGGGAGAACCTCCTAGTTTTCTCGAGTTGCAGCAGGTCTCTCTCGAGTTATGATGGGACCTCAGGGATGCGCTGGCATGGCCTCAGGAAAGACCAGTCTCCATGTGAGTTGCGAGGGGCCCCTCGGGATTCCTGTCCAGTCAGTGTCGGGTCTTAGGTACTCGTCTGGAACTGCAGCCAGAACCTGAGGTTTCCTCTCCAGTGCTGACATGGATCTTGGGGTTCCTCTGGAGTCTCCACAGGAGAGTCAGGACCCTTTTCCGGGGAGACATGCATGTCTGTTTTCCTCCCAAGCGGTAGCAGCAGTGTCAGGCTTACCGACGAGTTGAAACAGGGATCTGTGTCTTTCCCTCGAGGTGCCACAGGCTGTCGCACGTTCCACCGTGGTGTGATTCGATGCTCGGGGTGACCTTCGAGGCAGGGCAGGGAAATCAGGTTCATCTGGAGTCGACTGAGACATTTGGGGGCCTTTTGGAATGGTGGCACGACCCCTGGATTTCAACTCGAGTATCCTGTTGAGATCAGGTCCTCTTGCTGTGCGACAGGAACGCCAGAATCCTTTCCCGATGAAGCAGGGAAAGGAATCCTCATCTGGAGCGGAGGAGGGGGAAAGAGGGCTCCTCTTGAGTTGTGGTGGGACACTCAGTGTTCCTCTTGAGTGGAGACGGGTATGTCGGGGAACGTCTTGAGTTGCAGCAAGGGTGTGAACAACCCTTTGTGGTTCAGGAGGGAAGGCGTGATTTCTCTCGGGACACCACAGCAGAAAATGGCCCCATCTCGCCTGAGGGGAGAATCTCCTGGTTTTTATCGAGTTGCAGCAGGTCCCTCTCGAATTATGACGGGGACCTCAGGGACCCGCTCGCTTGGCCTCAGGAAAGACGAGTCTTTGGGCGAGTTGAGGGGTGCCCTCAGGATATCTCTCCAGTCAGTGCCGGGTCCTAAGACCCCGTCTGGAGCCAAGTTGGAACCTGAGGTTTCCTCTCCAGTGCTGGCATGGATCTGGCGGTTCCTCTGGAGTCTCCCCAGGGGATTCAGACCTCGTCTCCTGTGGGTACATGCACGTCTGCTTTCCTCCCGAGATGTAGCATCAGTGTCAGTCTTCCCGTCGAGTTGACCCAGGGATCTCTGTCTTTCCCTCGAGATGCCACATGGCTGTGGCATGAGCCACCTTGGTGTGAGGCGATACGCGTGTGACACTCGTGGTAGTGGAGGGAAATCAGGTTCATCTGGAGTGGACTGAGACATCTGGGGGACTTTTAGTATGTTGGCACGACCCATGGAGATCTTGGCTTTCCTGTTAAGAGCGCCACCTCTTGAGATGCGACGGGAATGGCGGGAATCCTTTCCCAACGAAGCACGGAAAGTGACCCTCATCTCGAGCTCATGTGGGGCACAGGGGGCTCCTCCTGAGTTGTGCCAAGACCCTCGATGTTCCTCCTGCATGGGGATGGGTATGTCGGGGAACTTCTTGAGTTGCAGCAAGGGTGGGAAGGCCCCTTGCAAGGTTCAAGAGCGAATGCGTGATTTCCTTGAAGACGCCGCAGCAGAAACGGGCCTTATCTCGCCTGCAGGGGAGAATCTCCTGGTTTTCCTCGAGTTGCGGCAGGTCCCACTCGAGTTATGATGGGGACCTCAGGGACCCGCTGGCATGGCCTCAGGAAAGACCAGTCTCCATTTGAGTTGCGAGAGGCCCCTCGGGATTCCTCTCCAGTCAGTGTCGGGTCCTAGGTCCTCGTCTGGAACTGCGGCCAGAACTTGAGGTTCTCTCCGGTGCTGACATGGATCTTTGGGTTCTTCTGCAGTCTCCACAGGAGATTCAGGACTCTTCTCGAGTGAAGACATTCACATCCGTTTTCCTCCCTAGCTGTAGCCGAGGGTCAGGCTTCCTGACCAGTGGACACCTGGATCTGTGGCTTTCCCTCAAGGTGCCACAGGGCTGTCACACATCCCACCGTGGTGTGATTCGATGCTCGGGGTGATCTTCGAGGCAGGACAGGGAAATCACGTTCAGCTGGAGTGGACTGAGATATTTTGGGGTCTTTTGGAATGGTGGCACGACCACTGGAGTTCCTCACGACTTTCCTGTTGAGAGCAAGTTCTCTTGCTGCACGACGGGAACGTCAATATCCTTTCCCGACAAAGCAGGGAAAGGAACCCTCATCTGGAGTGGAGGAGGGGGAAAGGGGGCCCCTCTTGAGTTGTGGTGGGACTCTCAGTGTTTCTCTCGAGTGGAGACGGGTACGTTGAGGAACTTCTTGAGTTCCAGCAAGGGTGTGAAGGACCCTTTGAGGTTCAAGATGGAAGACGTGATTTCTCTCGGTATCTCGCAGCAGAAAATGGACTCATCTCAACTGGCGAGGAGAACCTCCTGGCTTTTCTGGAGTTGTGGCAGGTCCCTCTTGAGTTACGATGCAGACCTCAGGGAACTGCTCGCATGGCCTCAGGAAGGAACAATCTGCATGTGAGTTGAGAGGGGCCTCTCCGGATTAGTCTCCAGTCGATGCTGGGTCCTAATTCCCCGTCTGGAGCTGAGCAGGAACCTGAGAATTCCTCTCCAGTGCTGGCATGGACCTTGAGGTTCCTCTGGAGTCTCCCCAGGGGAGTCAGGCCTTGTCTCCTGTGGTTACATGCACGTCCGCTTTCCTCCCGAGCCTTAGCAGCAGTGTCAGGCTTCCCATCGAGTTGACCCAGGGGTCTCTGTCATTCCCTCGAGATGCCACCGGGCTTTGCAATTAGCCACCGTGGTGTGAGGTGACTCGTGGGTGACACTTGAGGTAGTGCAGGGAAATCAGTTTCATCTGGAGTGGACTGAGACCTCTGGGGGACTTTTAGTATGTTGGCATGACCCCTGGAGTTCTCGGCTTACCTTTTGAGAGCACTAGCTCTTGAGATGCGATGGGAACGGCGGGAATGCTTTCTTGACGATGCAGGGAAAGGGACCAACATCTCGAGCTCACATGGGGGAAACAGAGCTCCTCCTGAGTTGTGCTGGGACCCTCGGTGATCCACCCCCGTGGAGACGGTTATGTCGGGAAACTTCTTGAGTTGCAGCAAGGGTGGGAAGGACCCTTGCCAGTTTCAAGAGGGAAGGCGTGATTTCCCTCATGTCACCACAACAGAAAAGGGCCTCATCTCGCCTGCAGGGGAGAACCTCCTAGTTTTCTCGAGTTGCAGCAGGTCTCTCTCGAGTTATGATGGGGACCTCAGGGACCCACTGGCGTGGCCTCAGGAAAGACCAGTCTCCATGCGAGTTGTGAGGGGCCTCTCGGGATTCCTGTCCAGTCAGTTTCGGGTCCTAGGTCCTCGTCTGGAACTGCAGCCAGAACCAGGCTTCCTCTCCAGTGCTGACATGGATCATGGGGTTCCTCTGGAGTCTCCACAGGAGAGTCAGGGCGCTTCTCGAGTGGAGACTTACACGTCCGTTTTCCTCCCGAGCTGTAGCAGCAGTGTCAGGCTTCCTGACGAGTTGACACAGGGATCTGAGGCTTTGCCTCGAGGTGCCACAGGGCTGTTGCACGTGTCACCATGGTGTGATTCGAAGCTTTGTGTGAGCTTCGAGCCAGGGCAGGGAATCAGGTTCATTTGGAGTTGACTGATACATTTGGGGTTCTTTTGGAATGGTGGCACGACCCCTGGAGTTCCTCTCGACTTTCCTGTTGAGAGCACGTCCTCTTACTGTGCAATGCAAAAGCCAGAATCCTTTCCCGAAGAAGCAGGGAAAGGAACCCGCATCAAAAGCAGAGGAGGGGGAAAGATGGCCCCTCTTGAGTTGCGGTGGGACCCTCAGTGTTTCTCTCGAGCAGAGACTGGTATGTTGGCGAACTTCTTGAGTTGCAGCAAGGGTGTGAAGGAACCTTTGAGGTTCAGGAGGGAAGGCGTGATTTCTCTCGGGATGCCGCAGCAGTAAAGGGCCTCATCTCGACTGGAGGGGAGAACCTCCTGGTTTTTCTCGAGTTGCAACATCTTCCTCTCAAGTTACAATGGTGACCTCAGGGCACTGGTCACTTGGCTTCTGGAAAGGCCAGTCTCCGTGAGAGTTGAGAGTGGCCCCTTGGGATTCCTCTCCAGTCGGTGCCGGAACCTAAGTCCTCATCTGAGCCAATGCTGGAACCTGAGGTTTAATCTCCAGTGCTGGCATGGATCTTGGGTTTCCTCTGGAGTCTCCACAGGGGAGTCAGGCCTCGTCTCCTGTGGTTACATGCACGTCCGCTTTTCTCTAGACCTGTAGCAGCAGTATCAGGCTTCCCGTAAATTTGACCCTCGGATCTCTGTCTTTCCCTCGAGATGCCACAGGGCTGTGTCACGAGCCACTGTGGTGTGAGGCGAAACGCGGGTGACACTCGAGGCAGTGCAGGGAAATCAGGTTCATCTGGAGTGGACTGAGATATCTGGGGGACTTTTAGTATGTTGGCACGACCTCTGGAAATCTCGGCTTTCCTGTTGACAGCGTCACCTCTTGAGATGTGACCGGAACGGCGGGAATCCTTTCCCAAGGAAACAGGGAAAGGGACCCTCAACTCGAGCTCACGAGGGGGAAAGGGGGCTCCTCCTTAGTTGTGCCTGGACCCTCGGTGTTCCTCCCGCATGAGGATGGGTATTTCGGGGAACTTCTTGAGTTGCAGCATAGGTGAGAAGGACCCTTGCGAGATTAAAGAGGGAAGGCATGATTTCCCTCAAGACCCTGCAGCAGAAAAGGGCCTCATCTCGCCTGCAGCAGAGAACCTCCTGGTTTTTCTCGAGTGTCTGTGGGTCCCTCTCGAGTTACGACAGAGACCTCAGGTACCCGCTGGCGTGGCCTCAGGAAAGACCAGTCCTCATGCGAGTTGTGAGGGGCCCCTCGAGATTCCTATCCAGTCAATGTCGGGTCCTAGGTCCTCGTCTGGAACTGAGGCCAGAACCTGTGGTTTCCTCTCCAGTGCTGACATGGAGATTGTGGTTCCTCTGGAGTCTCCACAGGAGAGTCAGGACTCTTCTCGAGGGGAGACATGCACGTCCGTTTTCCTCCCGAGCTGTAGCAGCAGTGTCAGTCTTCGCAATGAGTTGATACAGGGAGCTGTGGCTTTCCCTCGAGGTGCCACAAGGCTGTTGCACATGCCACCATGGTGTGATTCGATGCTCGGGGTGACCTTCGAGGCAGGGCAGGGAAATCAGGTTCATCTGGAGTGGACTGAGACATTTGGGGATCATTTTGAAAGGTGGCACAGACCCAGGAGTTCCTCTCGACTTTCCTGTTGTGAGCACGTCCTCTTGCTGTGCGACGGGAATGCCAGAATCCTTTCCTGACGAAGCAGGGAAAGGAACCCTCATTTGGATTGGAGGAGGGGGAAAGGGGATTCCTCTTGAGTTGTGGTGGGACACTCATTGTTCCTCTCGAGTGGAGACGGGTATGGTGGGGAACTTCTTGAGTTTCAGCAAGGGTGTGAAGGACCCTTTGATGTTCAGGAAGGAAGGCATGATTTCTCTTGAGATGCCACAGCCGAAAACGGCCTCATCTCGCCTGGAGGGGAGAACCTCCTGGTTTTTCTCGAGTTGCGGCAGGTCCCTCTCGAGTTACGACGGGGACCTCAGGAACCCATTTGGGTGACCTCAGGAAAGGCCAGATTCCGTGCAAGTTGAGAGGGGCCCCTCGGGATTCCTATCCATTTGTTGCTGGGTGCTAAGTCCCTGTCTGGAGCCGAAGCTGGATCCTGAGGTTTCCTCTGCAGTGCTGACATGGATTTTGGGGTTCCTCTGGAGTCTCCACAGGAGAGTCAGGACTCTTCTCGACTGGAGACATACACGTCCGTTTTCCTCTCGAGCTGTAGCAGCAGTGTCAGGCTTCCCGACAAATTGACCCAAGGATCTGTGGCTTTCCCTCAAGGCACCACAAGGCTGTTGCATGTCACTGTGGTGTGATTCGATGCTCGGGGTTAACTTCGAGGTGGGGTAGGGAAATCAGGTTCATCTGAAGCAGACTGAGACCTTTGGAGGTCTTTTAGAATGGTGGCACGACCCCTGGATTTCCTCTCGACCTTCCTGTTGAGAGCATATCCTCTTGCTGTGCGACAGGAACGCCAGAATCCTTTCCTGATGAAGCAGGGAAATGATCCCTCATCAGGAGCGGAGGAGGGGGAAAGGGTGCTCCTCTTGAGTTGTGGTGGGATGCTCATTGTTCCTCTCGAGTGGAGACGAGTATGGTGGGGAACTTCTTGAGTTTCAGCAAGGGTGTGAAGGACCCTTTGATGTTCAGGAAGGAAGGCATGATTTCTCTTGAGATGCCACAGCCGAAAACGGCCTCATCTCGCCTGGAGGGGAGAACATCCTGGTTTTTCTAGAGTTGCGGCAGGTCCCTCGCGAGGTACGACAGGGACCTCTGGGAATCACTCTCGTGGCCTCAGGAAAGGCCAGTCTCCGTGGGAGTTGAGAGGGGCCCCTCGGGATTCCTCTCCAGTCAGTGCCGTGACCTAAGTCCCTTTCTGGAGCCAACGCTGAAACCTGAGGTTTCCTCTGCAGTGCTGGCATGGATCATGGGGTTCCTTTGGAGTCACCCCAGGGGAGTCAGGCCTCGTCTCCTTGGTTACATGCACGTCTGCTTTCCTCCCGAGCTGTAGCAGAAGTGTCAGACTTTCCGTCGAGTTGACCCAGGGATCTGTCTTTCCCTCTAGATGCCACAGGGCTGTGGCACGAGTCACCGTGGTGTGAGGTGATACGCGGGTGACACTCGAGGCAGTGCAGTGATATCGGGTTCATCTGGAGTGGACTGAGACATCTGGGGGACTTTTAGTATTTTGGGATGTCCCCTGCAGATCTCGGCTTTCCTGTTGAGAGTGCTACCTCTTGAGATGCGATGGGAATGGCGGGAATCCTTTCATGACGAAGCAGGGAAAGGGACCCTCATGCCGAGCTCACAAGAGGGATACGGGACTCCCCTTGTGTTGTGCCGGGACCTGCACAACAGGTCCTCGGTGTTCCTCCTGCATGGGGACGGATATGTCAGGGAACTTCTTGAGTTGCAGCAAGGGTGGGAAGGACTCTTGCGAGGTTGAAAAGGGAAGGCGTGATTTCCCTCGAGACGCCGCAGCAGAAAAGGGCCTCATCTCGCCTGCAGGGGAGAACCTCCTGGTTTTGCTCGAGTTGCGGCAGTTCCCTTTCGAGGTACGACGGGGATATCAGGGAGCCACTGTCGTGGCCTCAGGAAAGACCAGTCTCCATGCAAGTTGCGAGTGGCCCCTCGGGATTCCTCTCCAGTCAGTGTCGGGTCCTAGGTCCTCGTCTGAAACTGCGGCCAGAAACTGAGGTTTCCTGTCCAGTGCTGACATGGATCTTGGGGTTCCTGTGGAGTCTTCACAGGAGAGTCAGGACTCTTCTCGACTGGAGACTTACACGTCCGTTTTCCTCCCGAGCTGTAGTAGCAGCGTCAGGCTTCCCGACGAGTTGACACAGGGATCTGTGGCTTTCCCTCGAGGTGCCCCAGGACTGTCGCACGTGCCACCATGGTGTGATTTGATGCTTGCAGTTACCTTCGATGCAGGGCAGGGAAATCAGGTTAATCTGGAGTGGACTGAGGCATTTGGGGGTCTTTTGGAATGGTGGCACGACCCTGGAGTTCCTCCCGACTTTCCTGTTGAGACCAATTCCTCTTGCTATGCGACGGGCACGCCAGATTCCTCTCCCCACGAGGCAGGGAAATGAACCCTCATCTGGAGCGGAGGAGGGAGAAAGGAGGCTCCTCTTGAGTTGTGGTGGGAACCTCAGTGTTCCTCTCGAGTGGAGACGGGTATGTCGGGGAACTTCGTGAGTTGCAGCAAGGATGTGAAGGACTCTTTGAGGTTCAGGAGGGAAGGTGTGATTTTTCTTGGGATGCTGCAGCAGAAAACGGCCTCATCTCGCCTGGAGGGGAGAACCTCCTGGTTTTCCTTGAGTTACGGCAGGTCCCTCTCAAGTTAAGATGGGGACCTCAGGGAACCGCTTGCTTGTCCTCAGGAAAGGCGAGTATCCATGCGAGTTGAGAGGGGCCCCTTGGGATTCCTCTCCAATTGGTGCCGGATCATAAGTCCTCATCTGGAGCCGAAGCTGGAACCTTTGGTTTATTCTCCAGTGCTGGCATGGATCCTGGGGTTCCTCTGGAGACTGCACAGGGGAGTCAGGCCTCGTCTCCTCTGGTTAAATGCACGTCCGCCTTCCTCCCGAGCTGAAGCAGCAGTGTCAGGTTTCCCGTAATTGACCCAGGGATCTCTGTCTTTCCTGCGAAAGGCCACAGGGCTGTGTCATGAGCCACCATGTTGTGAGGCGATATGCGGGTAACACTCGAGGCAGGGCAGGAAATCAGGTTCATCTGGAGTGGACTGAGACATCTGGGGGACTTTTAGTATGTTGGCACGACCCCTGGAGATCTCGGCTTTCCTGTTGAGAGTGCCACCTCTTGAGATGCAACAGGAACGGCGAGAATCCTTTCCCGAAGAAACAGGGAAAGGGACCCTCATCTCGAACTCATGAGGGGGAAACAGGGCACCTCTTGAGTTGTGCTGGGACCCTCGGTGTTCTTCCCGCATGGGGATGGGTATGTCGGGGAACTTCTTGAGTTGCAGCAAGGGTGGGAAGGACCCTTGCAAGGTTCAAGAGGGAAGGCATGATTTCCCTTGAGACGCCGCAGCAGAAAAGGGCTTCATCTCGCCTTCAGGGGAGAACCTCCTGGTTTTTCTCATGTGGCGGCAGGTCCCTCTCAAGTTACGACAGGGACCTCAGGGACCCGCTACCATGGCCTCAGGAAAGACCAGTCTCCATACGAATTGCGAGGGGCCCCTTGGGCTTCCTCTCCAGTCAGTGTCGAGTCCTAGGTCCTCGTTTGGGACAGTGGCCAAAACCTGAGGTTTCCCCTCCAGTGCTGACATGGATCTTGGTGTTTCTCTGGAGTCTCCACAGGAAAGTCAGGTCTCTTCTCGAGTGGAGACATAGACGTCTGCTTTCCTCCTGAGCTGTAGCAGCAGTGTCAGGCTTCCCGTCGAGTTGACCCAGGAATCAGTCTTTCCCTCGAGATGCCACAGGGCTGTGGCACGAGCCACCATGGTGTGAGGTGATGCATGGTTGAGCTTTGAGGCAGGGCAGGGAATTCAGTTTCATCTGGAGTAGACTGAGACATCTGGGGGACTTTAAGTATGTTGGCACGACCCCTGAAGATCTTGGTTTTCCTGTTGAGAGCGCCACCTCTTGAGATGTGATGGGATTGGCAGAAATCTTTTCCCAAAGAAGCAGGGAAAGGGTCCCTCATCTCAAGCTTATGAAGGGGAAACCGGGCTCCTTCTGAGTTGTGCGGGGATCCTCAGTGTTCCTCCCATGTGGGGACGGGTATGTCAGGGAACTTCTTGAGTTGCAGCAAGGGTGGGAAGGACCCTTGCCAGGTTCAAGAGGGAAGGCGTGATTTCACTCGAGATGCCACAGCAGAAAAGGGCCTCATCTCGCCTGCAGGGGAGAACCTCCTGGTTTTTCTCGAGTTACGGCAGGTCCCTCTCGAGTTAAGACAGGGACCTCAGGAACCCGCTGTTGTTGTTTCAGGAAAGACCACTCTCCATGCAAGTTGAGAGGGGCCCCTTGGGATTCCTCTCCAGTTGGTGCCGGATCCTAAGTCCCTGTCCGGAGCCGAAGTTGGAACATGAGGTTTCCTCTCCAGTGCTGGCATGGATCTTGGGGTTCCACTGGAGTCTCCTGAGGGGAGTCAGTCCTCGTCTCCTGTGGTTACTTGCACATCCGCTTACCTCCCGAGCTGCAGCAGCAGTGTCAGGCTTCCCGTCGAGTTGACCCAGGGATCTCTGTCTTTCCCTCGAGATGCCACAGGGCTGTGGCATGAGCCACCGTGTTGTGAGGCGCTTGCGGGTGACACTCGAGGTAGAGCAGGGGAATCACGTTCATCTGGAGTGGACTGAGAAATCTGGGGGACTTTTTGTATGTTGGAACGACCCCTGGAGATCTCGGCTTTCATGTTGAGAGCACCATCTCTTGAGATATGACGGGAATGGCGGGAATCCTTTCCCGACGAAGCAGGGAATGGGACCCTCATCTCGAGCTGACAGTGGGGAAACGGGGCTCCTCCTGAGTTGTGCTGGGACCCTCAGTGTTCCTCCCATGTGGGGACAGGTAGTTCGTGGAACGTCTTGAGTAGCAGCAAGGGTGGGAAGGACGCTTGCGAGGTTCAAGTGGGAAGGCGTGATTTCCCTCGTGATGCCACAGCAGAAAAGGGCCTCATCTCGCCTGCAGGGGAGAACCTCCTGTTTTTCTCGAGTTGCAGCAGGTCCCTCTCAAGTTACGACGGGGACCTCAGGGACCAGTTTGCGTGGCCTCAGCAAAGACCAGTATCCATGCGAGTTGTGAGGGGCCCCTCGGGATTCCTGTCCAGTCAGTGTCGGGTCCTAGGTACTCATTTGGAACTGAAGCCAGAACCTGAGGTTTCCTCTCCAGTGCTGACATGGATCTTGGGGTTCCACTGGAGTCTCCACCGGAGAGTCAGGACTCTTCGCGAGAGGAGACATACACGTCCGCTTTCCTCCCGAGCTGTAGCAGCAGTGTCAGGCTTCCCAACGAGTTGACACAGGGACCTTTGGCTTTCCCTCGAGGTGCCACAGGGCTGTCGCACGTGCCACCATGGTGTGATTCGATGCTCAGGGTGACCTTCGAGGCAGGGCAGGGAAATCATGTTCATCTGGAGTTGACTGGGACATTTGGGGGTCTTCTGGAATGGTGGCACGACCCCTGGAGTACCTCTCGACTGTCCTGTTGAGAGCACACCCTCTTGCTGTGCGACAGGAACGCCAGAATCCTTTCCTGTTGAAGCAGGGAAATGATCCCTCATCAGGAGCGGAGGAGGGGGAAAGGGGGCTCCTCTTGAGTTGTGGTGGTGTCCTCAGTGTTCCTCTCGAGTGGAGAGGGGTATGTCGGGGAACTTCTTGAGTTGCAGCAAGGGTGTGAAGGACCCTTTGAGGTTCAGGAGGGAAGGCCGGTTTTCTCTCGGGATGCCGCAGCAGAAAATGGCCTCATCTCGCCTGGAGGGGAGAACCTCCTGTTTTTTTCCGAGTTGCAGCAGGCCCCTCTCGAGTTATGATGGGCACCTCAGGGACCCACTCGCGTGGCCTCAGGAAAGGCCAGTCTCCGTGTGAGGTTAGAGGGGCCCCTCGGGATTGCACTCCAATCGATGCCGGGTCCTAAGTCACCGTCTGGAGCCGAAGCTGAAAACTGAGGTTTCCTCTCCAGTGGTGGCATGGATCTTGGGGTTCCTCTGGAGTCTCCCCAGGGGAGTCAGGCCTCGTCTCCTGTGGTTGCATGTACATCCGCTTTCCTCCCGAGCTGTAGCAGCAGTGTCAGGCTTCCCGTCGAGTTGACCCAGGGATCTTTGTCTTTGCCTCGAGATGCCACAAGGCTGTGGCACGAGCCACCGTGGTGTGAGATGATTCGCGGGTGACACTCGAGGTAGTGCAGGGAAATCAGGTTCATCTGGAGTGAACTGAGACATCTGGGGGACTTTTAGTATGTTGGCATGACCCCTGGAGATCTCGGCTTTCCTGTTGACAGCGCCACCTCTTGAGATGTGACGAGAACAGTGGGAATTCTTTCCCCACGAAACAGGGAAAGGTACTCTCATCTCGAGCACACGAGGGGGAAACGGGGCTCCCCCTGAGTTGTGCCTGGACCCTCGGTGTTCCTCCCACATGGGGACGGATATGTTGGGAAACTTCTTGAGTTGTGGCAAGGGTGGGAAGGACCCTTGCGAGTTTCAAGAGTGAAGCCATGATTTCCCTCGAGACGTCACAGCAGAAAAGGGCCTCATCTCGCCTGCAGGGAAAGAACCTCATGGGTTTTCTCGAGTTGCGGCAGGTCCCTCTCAAGTTATGATGGTGACCTCAGAGACCCGCTGGCGTGGCCTCAGGAAAGACCAGTCTCCATGCGAGTTGCGAGGTGCCCCTCGGGGTTCCTCTCCAGTCGTGTCAAGTCTTAGGTCCTCGTATGGAACTGCGGCCAGAACCTGAGGTTTCCTCACCAGTACTGGCATGGATCCTGGGGTACCTCTGGAGTCTCCACAGGAGAGTCAGAACTCGTTTTGAGTGGAGACATACACGTCCGTTTTCCTCCCAAGCTGAAGCAGCAGTGTCAGGCTTACCAAGGGTTGACACAGGGATCTGTGGCTTTCCTTCGAGGTTCCCCATGGCTTTTGCCTTTTCACCATGGTGTTGGATCCTGGGGTACCTCTGGAGTCTCCACAGGAGAGTCAGAACTCGTTTTGAGTGGAGACATACACGTCCGTTTTCCTCCCAAGCTGAAGCAGCAGTGTCAGGCTTACCAAGGGTTGACACAGGGATCTGTGGCTTTCCTTCGAGGTTCCCCATGGCTTTTGCCTTTTCACCATGGTGTGATTCGATGCTGGGAGTGACCATCGAGGCAGGGCAGGGAAATCAGGTTCATCTGGAGTGGACTTAAACATTTGGGGGTCTTTTGGAATGGTGGCACCACCCCTGGAGTTCCTCTCGACATTCCTGTTGCGAGCATGTCCTCTTGCTGTGCGACAGTAATACCAGAATCCTTTCCCGACCAAGCAGGGAAAGGAACCCTCATCTGGAGTGGAGGAGGGGGAAAGGGAGCCCCTCTTGAGTTGTGGTGGGACTCTCAGTGTTCCTCTCGAGTGGAGACTGGTATGTCGGGGAATATCTTGAATTGCAGCAAGGGTATGAAGGACCCTTTGATGTTCAGGAGGGAAGGTGTGCTTTCTTTCGGGATGCCACAGCAGAAAAAGGCTTCATCTCGCCTGGAGGGGAGGACCTCGTGGTTTTTAACGTGTTGCGACAGATCCCTCTTGAGTTACAACAGGGACCTCAGGGATCCGCTCGCGTGGCCTCAGGTTAGACAAGTCTCCATGCGATTTGCGAGGGCCCCCTCAGGATTCCTCTCCAGTCGTGTCAAGTCCTAGGTCCTCGTCTGGAACTGTGGTCAGAACGTGAGGTTTCCTCACCAGTGCTGACATGGAACTTGGGGTGCATCTGAAGTCTCCACAGGAGATTCAGGACTCGTCTTGAGGGGAGACATTCACGTCCGTTTTCCTCCCGAGCTGAAGCAGCAGTGTCAGGCTTAACGAGGGTTGACACAGGGATCTGTGGCTTTCCCTCGAGGTTCCCCAGGGCTTTTGCCTTTTCACCACTGTGTGATTCGATGCTGGGAGTGACCATCGAGGCAGGGCAGGGAAATCAGGTTCATCTGGAGTGGACTTAAACATTTGGGGGTCTTTTGGAATGGTGGCACCACCCCTGGAGTTCCTCTCGACATTCCTGTTGCGAGCATGTCCTCTTGCTGTGCGACAGTAATACCAGAATCCTTTCCCGACCAAGCAGGGAAAGGAACCCTCATCTGGAGTGGAGGAGGGGGAAAGGGAGCCCCTCTTGAGTTGTGGTGGGACTCTCAGTGTTCCTCTCGAGTGGATACGGGTATGTCGGGACCTTCTTGAGTTGCAGCAAGGGTGTGAAGGACGCTTTGAGGTTCATGAGGGAAGAAGTGTTTTCTCTCGGGATGCCACAACAGAAAACGGCCTCATTTCGCCTAGACGGGAGAACCTCCTGGTTTTTCTCGAGTTGTGGCAGGGCCCTCTCGAGTTACAATGGGGCCCTCAGGGACCCGCTGGCATGGTCTCAGGAAAGACCAGTCTCCATGCGAGTTGCGAGGGGCCCCTCGGGATTCCTCTCCAGTCAGTGTCGGGTCCTAGGTCCTCGACTGGAACTGCGGCCAGAACCTGAGGTTTCCTTTCCAGTGCTGACATGCATCTTGGGGTTCCTCTGGAGTCTCCACAGGAGAGTCAGTACTCTTCTCCAGTGGAGACATACACGTCCGTTTTCCTCTCGAGCTGAAGCAGCAGTATCAGGCTTCCCGAAAGATTGTCACAGGGAACTGTGGCTTTCCCTCGAGGTGCCACAGGGCTGTCGCAAATGCCTCCGTAGTGTGATTCGATGCTCGGGGTGACCTTCGAGGCAGGGCAGGGAAATCAGGTTCATCTGGAGTGGACTGAGACATTTGGGGGTCTTTTGGAATGGTGGCACCACCCCTGGAGTTCCTCTCGACTTTCCTGTTGAGAGCATGTCCTCTTGCTGTGTGATGGGAATGACAGAATCCTTTCCCAATGAAGAAGGGAAAGGAACCCTCATCTGGAGCGAAGGATGGGGAAAGGGAGCCCCTCTTGAGTTGTGGTGAGACCCTCAGTGTTCCTCTCGAGTGGAGGTGGGTATGTTGGGAACTTCTTGAGTTGCAGCAAGGGTGTGAAGGACCCTTTGAGGTTCAGGAGGGAAGGCGTGATTTCCCCCGGGATGCCACAGCAGAAAACGGCCTCATCTGGCCTGGAGGGGAGAACCTCCTGGTTTTTCTCGAGTTGCGGCAGGTCCCTCTTGTGTTTTGACAGAGACCTTAGGGACCCACTCATGTGGCCTCAGGAAAGGCCAATCTCCGTGCGAGTTGAGAGGAGCCCCTCGGGATTCCTCTCCAGTCAGTTCCGGATCCTAAGTCCCCGTCTGGAGCTGAAGCTGAAACGTGAGTTTTCCTCTCCAGTGCTGGCACGGATCTTGGGGAACCTCTGGAGTCTCAACAGGGGAGTCAGGCCTCGTCTCATGTGGTTACATGCATGTCCGCTTTCCTCCCGAGCTCTACCAGCAGTGTTAGCCTTCCTGTTGAGTTGACCCAGGGATCTCTGTCTTTCCCTTGAGATGCCACAGTGCTGTGGCACGAGCCAGCATGGTGTGAGGTGATATCCGGGTGACACTCGAGGTAGTGCAGGGAAATCAGGTTCATCTGGAGTGGACTGAGAAATCTGGGGTCTTTTACTATGTAGACACGACCCGTGGAGATCTCGACTTCCTGTTGAGCACGCCACCTCTTGAGATGCGACGGGAATGGCGGAAATCCTTTCCCAAAGAAGCAGTGAAAGGGACCCTCATCTCGAGCTCACCAGGGGGAATCGGGGCTCCTCCTGAGTGGTGCCAGGACTTTCGGTTTTCCTCCCACTTGGGGACGGGTATGTCGGGGAACATCTTGAGTAGCAGCAAGGGTGGCATGGACCCTTGCGAGGTTTAGGAGGGAAGGCGTAATTTCCCTCGAGACGCTGCAGCAGAAAAGGGCCTCATCTCGCCTGCAGGGGAGAACCTCCCGGTTTTTCTCAAGTTGCAGCAGTCCCCACTCGAGTTACGACGGGGACTTCAGGGACCCGCTCGAGAGGCCTCAGGAAAGGCCAGTCTCCGTGCGAGTTGAGAGGGGCCCTTTGGGATTCCTCTCCAGTCGGTGGCAGGTCATAAGTCCCCATCTGGAGCCGAAGCTGGCACCTGAGGTTTCCTCTCCAGTGGTGGCATGGATCTTGGGGTTCCTCTGGAGTCTACCCAGGGGAGTCAGACCTCGTCTCCTGTGGTTTCATGCACGTCCGCTTTCCTCCCGAGCTGTAGCAGCAGTGTCAGGCTTCCCGTCGAGTTGACCCAGGGATCTCTGTCTTTCCCTCGAGATGCCACATGGCTGTGGCATGAGCCACCTTGGTGTGAGGCGATATGTGAGTGACACTCGAGGTAGTGCAGAGAAATCAGGTTCATCTGGAGTGGATTGAGACATCTGGGGGAGTTTTAGTATGTTGGCACAACCCCTGGAGATCTCGGCTTTCCTGTTGAGAGCGCCACCTCTTGAGATGCGACAGGAACGGCTGGTTATCCTTTCCCGACAATGCAGGAAAAAGGACCCTCATCTCGAGCTCACGAGGGGGAAACAGGGCTCCTCCTGAATTGTGCCGGGACCCTAGGTGTTTCTCCCGTGTGGGGATGGATTTGTCGGGGAACTTCTTGAGTTGCAGCAAGGGTGGGAAGGACCCTTGAGAGGTTCAAGAGGGAAGGCGTGATTTCCCTCGAGAAGCCTCAGCAGAAAAGGGTCTCATATCACCTGCAGGGAAACAACCTCACGGTTTTTCTCGAGTTGCAGCAGGTCCCTATCGAGTTACGATGGGGACCTCAGGGACCCGCTGGCATGGTCTCAGGAAAGACCAGTCTCCATGCGAGTTGGGAGGGGCCCCTCGAGATTCCTCTCCAGTCAGTGTCGGGTCCTAGGTCCTCGACTGGAACTGCGGCCAGAAACTGAGGTTTCCTCTCTAGTGCTGACATGGATCATGGGGTTCCTCTGGAGTCTCCACAGGAGAGTCAGGGCTCATCTTGAGTGGGGACATACACATCCGTTATCCTCCAGAGCTGAAGCAGCAGTATCAGGCTTCCCGACGGGTTGACACATAGATCTGTGTCTTTCCCTCGAGGTGCCACAGGTCTGTCGCACATGCCACCATGGTGTGATTCGATCCTTGGGGTGACCTTCGAGGCAGGGCAGGGAAATCAGGTTCATCTGGAATGGACTGAGACTTTTGGGGGTCTTTTTGAATGGTGGCACCACCCCTGGAATTCCTCTCGACTTTCATGTTGAGAGCATGTCTTCTTGCTCTGCGACGGGAACGCCAGAATCCTTTCCCGACGAAACAGGGAAAGGAACCCTCATCTGGAGCGGAGGCGGGGGAAAGGGGGCCCTTCTTGAGTTGTGTTGGGACCCTCAGTGTTCCTCACGAGTGGAGAAGGGTATATTGGGGAACTTCTTGAGTTTCAGCAATGGTGTGAAGGACC